>WNWU01000036.1:12169093-12207507 GCA_012654045.1 Ptyas mucosa
AGGAAAGGAAAGGAAAGGAAAGGAAAGGAAAGGAAAGGAAAGGAAAGAAAGAATAAACATGTGGCATTAGAAATTCAATAACAGATGAATATTTCAAAATAACTAGTTATGAGGATGTAAAATCTGAATAACAAGAATATTCCAAGATAAAGTCCTTATTTGATCTGCTTTTAAATAATATCCATTGCTTCACACTCCAGTGATGATACGTTGCCAAGAGAATTTTATAGCACATGCTATAGACACTCTAGTTTCTAAACTTCATTTATAAAGCTTATCTGAAATAATTCTCTCTCTCTCCCTCTCCTTCCCTCCCTCTCTCCCCCCTCCCTCCCCCCCCTCTCTCTCACACACACACGAAGACAGATTCACAGAGACAGAAAGAATGAGAACCTCCTTTCACATACTTGCTGTGAAGGTAAAACAAATGTAGACCATCAACTCCTTGGAGGAAGAATAGAGCAGCATGAATTATTAGAACCAAGTAAGGGGGCACAGGAACAGGCATGGTTTTAGGTTTGCTTCATTTATTTATTAGGGCATCACACAGATTATGCCTTTGAATCATTTTCAGTCAGAAAACGAAAGCCTTGCATTTGGTGCCAATTTTGCTGTGAGGGCAACACATTCCATTCTTGATAATGGATGAAACAGCCCTTACTGAGAGCTATTCTTTAAGAAGATGAAACCTGGTAGAAATACTAGTGAATGCAGTGCGCAACATCTACCTCTCTAATGAACAGGAGCTTACTGTAAATTTGCTTTACTGCACTGTTATTTAATGGTTCTTCATCCCTCTAGTAATAGCTGGGCAATTGCAAAACTGACATCCAAGGTTAGCATCACATACAGGCAAAAATTGGCATGCACTAATAAAAAACCTGTGTTAGGAGCTTACAAGTCCCAAACTAGCCAGGGTTGCAAGTGGATAATAAGAACAGAATCAGGAACAGTCCATTCACACCATGTTCATGAGGTGGGCTGGTTACTGTCTCCCAGTCCAATTTACCCCATTAGTTTGAATGGATAAAATGGGATGAGGGAGAACCATGGAGGATACTTTAGCTTCTAGGAAACTAGCACAAAAATGTAATAAATAAACAAAATTCTTGAACTCACTATTGGCCATAAGTAGGCTACTACATCTTTATCTTTAGCTGTCTAAAAATGTGGAGACAATGTACATAAAGGGCTTAGAATAGGGGTATCAAAAGTCGATTTCATTGAGGGCCGCATCAGGGTTGTGTTTCACTTTGAGGGGCTGGGTGTGTGTGGCCAGGGTGGGAGCGTGGCCAGCTCGATGTCACTCGTGTTGGGGGTGCCTGTAGCAGACCAGTGCTCTGCCAGCGAAAACGGAGCTTGGGAGGGCCATGTGGCCCTCCCGAGCTTCATTTTCGCTGGCAGAGTCACTGCAGGCTGGTCCTTTGCTATTTCCAGGGTGGCCCTGTGGGCCACATTTAAGCACCCTGTGGGCTGCATCCGGCCTGCGGGCCTTGAGTTTAACACCCCTGGCTTAGAACATTCTAGGGTGATATCTGAATAGTGATTAGTCATTGTTTAGATGCGATGGACGGCACATAAATCTAAATAAATAAATAAAAATACAAATAAAACAGCACACTGTTGGAATTTGAACATGCATGGAGAATGCTTCCAGGCCTAAGGGCACAACTGGATTTTCTGGAAGTGCTGCCATTTTGTTGCAGTTCTAATCATTGGTCTTGCCTGCCGATTATCTATCTCTCACTTCTGTTTACCTACACATTTCCTGGCAGTCAGGATACTTTCATACAAGAGTATAGTACTCTTAAAAAATGCACTAGACCTGTATTCAAAAATAGCCTGACAGATCACAGACACAGAATGTCTCTGTGCAGGCAATCTCTGTCTTTCAGGTAGCACAGCACTCTAAGTGTCCACCTAGATTCCCACCCTACTCTAAATGAAAGTGATAGTTGTTTGTTTTCCTACCAGCTGTTGATACTTGGGGGGCGGGGGGGAGGAGGGAAATGAAGTGGTGGTGAATCCACCAATTACTTTCTTTAACTTTCCCCATGTTCAAACAGTAAAGGCAGTGGCGCTCACCAACTTCACCAGTTTAAAAAGGGACCCGATAATTGGGGCAACAAATTTAATACCAGCATATTTTTTCCCCCCTCCTGATTCAAAAACTGGTGGAGGGCACTTTAATATAGCCAGGCTAAGGGCTCATTTCACAGGAGTTAAAATTGGGAAAAAGGAACCTTTGGATTTCTTCCATAACTGCAGAGTCTGGCTTCAATACTGATATTAGCTCAGGTCACCAAGTTTGGCTGGCTCCAGTGAGGAAATATAAGAGAAGCAGGGTAGCTTCATAAGAAACATGCATGCTCACTTGGTCCATTATGAGACAAACAGGTTTAGGATTACGTATCAATAAGTGATTGTACTACTGTCTTTGACCTAAACAAAGAGTTCTATAACATTCAGTTCAAGTATACACCATCCCAATCAGTAAGAGTGAAGGACATTATTGTGCATTGTGTAGGCCTGCCTCCGGGCTGCAACAGCCACAGTCACCCTGTCCACCTAATAGTTGCAATCCTCTCCCAAGAATATACAGGTAGTCCTCAATGTACGACCACAATTGAGCCCAAAGTTTACTGGTATGTTGCTACATGAGAAATTTGGTAAGCGAATTTGCCCCATTTTACGACTTTTCTTACCACATTTGTTTTTTTGTTTTGTTTTGTTTTTTTGATTTGATTTATATGCCGCCCTTCTCCGGAGATTCAGGGCGGGTTACAAGGCGTTAAGCAATAGCCTGCATACTTTTGTATATATTTATACAAAGTCAGCTTATTGCCCCCACAATCCGGGTCCTCATTTTATCTACCTTTGAAAGGACGGAAGGCTGAGTCAACCTTGAGCCTGGTGAGATTTGAACTTGCAGTAATTGCAGGCAGCTGATGTTAATAACAGTGCTTTAATCTGCTACGCCACCAGGGCGAATCACTGCAATTCTTAAATTAGTAACACATTGACTTTGCTTATCAGAAGGTCACACAAGTTGATCACATCACCCAGGATACTGCGCCCATCATAAATATGAATCAGTTGTCAAGCATTTTAATTTTGATCACGTGACCATGGGGATGATGCAATGGTCGTAAGTGTGAAAAATGGTCCTAAGTCACTTTTTTCAATACCATTGTAACTTGAGTGAATGGTCACTAAATGAATGGTTGTAAGTAAAGGACAGGTAGTCCTTGACTTACAACAGTTCACTTAGTGATCGTTCGAAGTTACAACACTGCAAAAAGTGACTTAGGAACATTTTTCACACTTATGACCGTTGCAGCATCCCCATGGTCACGTGATTCACCTTCCAATGCTTGACAATTGACTCACATTTATGATGGTTGTAGTGTCCCGGGGTCATGGGATCACCTTTTGCAACCTTGTGACAAGCAAAGTCAACGGGGAAGCCAGATTCACTTAACAACCCTGTTACTAATTTAACAACTGCAGTGATTCATTTAACAAATATGGCAAGAAAAGTCGTAAAATGGGGCAAAACTCACTTAACAAATTTCTCACTTAGCAACATAAATTTTGGGCTCAATTGTGGTTGTAACTACCTATAGGACTATCTCTACCTTAGTCCATTACTGAATGATAGATGTACAAAATGAGAGGGCTTATATAAATATTCCTATCTCCTGAGATATACCCTTTCTCAGTTAACTAAATCCTGATTGTTCGGTTCCTTCAAGAACTGCCCAGTTTTCTGAAGAACCTCAACAAATAGCAAGTGCTAGGAAATCTACTGCAAATACATGCCAGCCCACTATCTACTCACCCTCAGTATCAGCAATTGCCTATAGTAGAGGTATAGAAGAGGACTGAAACATGTTCTTAGTTGGACAGAGTATCTAGCCTTCAAAGGGAAGATACCCTGAATATTGGAGCTTTGCAGACACTTACTTTGTGTCTCAGCACGTGTATCTTTCCTGCCCCTTGGGTCAAACATTGACCTAAGCTTTGACTTGGTTAATATTTACTTCTCTGGTCAATCAATATTGATGTTCTCTTTGACAGATGTCAATACTTGTTTAGTGTTTGTCTATTTTCCCCTGTTGCTAATTTTCTTGAAAGGTTTTATTTATTCTCTTAAAGTTGAATTAGCAGAAGAGTTCCTTCTTTTTTATTAGACAGGGTGACCTTCTTCTGCTTCTTAAGATTAAGTGGATGTGTATCATTTAGTGGATGGGGTATATCTTTAAAAAGTTAGTTTCTGTTCTCTGCATTCTCTCTTCTGCCTGTTTTCCTTAAATGTATTTGCCTCTATAAATTCCCACTGACTTTTAACAAAGCGGTAACTTAAAAACATTGCACACTGTAGCAAGTAAAAGAGTATTATTATCTTTTTCAGCAGTTTATGGAAAATTAGCAAATGGGAAGCTTGGTAGAACCAGTCTACTGGATTTTAAAAAAAAAGAAAAGACATGGTATGGCAATCAGAACTATATACTGTATTCTGTGACTGAGCATCACATATTTTTGTAGAGGCATTTTGATATTGGCAATTATATTTTTCTACCATAGGGATGTTTTGCCCCAGTAGGCATCAATTTACATCATCTTAATTTGTACAGTAGCAAATATACCATTGGGTTAGCCTTTTAAACTATATACTTTTAGAAAGCTTTACAATTCCTGTGAGCGTGTGTGTGTGTGTGTGTGTGTGTGTGTGTGTGTTTTAAAACAGTCCCCGAGCTCAACTGTAGTGAATACACAACCTACTTATGAAGCTTCCTTGGCAGCAATGGCGATTTGTCTGGTATTCTTTGTCGGATGATATTCCAGGCTAGCCTCTCATCCATGTCTTAACTAAGTCAACCCTGCTTACATAGCTTTTAAGACCCAACCAAGTTCACCCTGTGTTGCTACCTGCTGGGAAGCCAGCACATTTCAGATGCCACATGTTTCTAAAGGAAAACATCCCACTAAAGACTTTTAGAACCATTGAAGCTTTTGGAATTTTTTTTCAAAGGCATCATTTATTATAATCTGTTCAGATGGTGCAAGAGACAAAACTAGCCAGATGGCAGATGGACAACATTGCAGATATTTTCCAAGGAGGCCTGGAAAGAACCTGCTCTTTCAGAGATCAATTCAATTGGAAAGTTTTCTAACTGGCTATTAGACACTTTGACTTGTCTTGCTTCAACTTAAGTTTGCTACACTTCACCCAGTCCTGCTATCCAGTCCAAGAAGAGGCCTCCCACAGAGGTCAACTCATATAAAGAAGTTGGTAAAAATAAACCAAAATACATGTTATCTACATAAAATGGACAATTAATTCCACATTCCCTGAAGATGTAGCTCCGAATAGATATTAAAGAGTAACAACACAGCCTCCAAATGGTGAGATAAAGTTGTAATTCCCATTGGATATCGGGCATCTCCCTTCTTGACCACATCACAAATGACACCATTCGACAACATTTTGGTGTGACATCAATTTTAGAGAAGATGAGAGCTGGCCAGCTCTGCTGGTATGGATATGTCCTAAGAGAAGCACTTTCCACCGTTGCCAAGACTGCCTACCAACTAGAAGTCAATGGCCAGCGACCTCACAGGTGCCCAAAATAAGACACCATCAATAAAGTTATGCAAGCCGCAGGCCTGCGCCCCGGAGACGCAGCTGACCGTACAAAGTTGCGTTCAATGATCCGAAAAGTGGATCCTGCACTTGCGGGAAGGGGACCCTGCACTTGAGGCCTGCCCTTGGTATAGGAACAAAACCACAATAAAGTCAGTGTTGAATTCCCTCAGGAGGTCCAGGAGAATACTGTTATCAATGTTGTTAGAAGCTGCCAAGAGTAAGACCTTGAGCAGGGAACATGCTTCCTTTTTCATACTTCCTCAATAGACCATTCACACGCAGCTAAATATTCCTCAGCTGAAGCCAGTCAAAAAAAACAACAACCTGGATAATAACAATCATCAAAAAGTACCTGGTTGTTCAACCACTTTGGCCAAGAATGGTAAAGTATAAATTGAGTAAGAAAAACAGATCTATAGATTTGGTTTTTTAACAGGAGCACTTGCTTCCTTCAAGATAGAAGTATCAATCTTTGTGTGATGGAGGCATTAATAATAAAATAAGATACCTTCTCAGTTCTGTCATCTTAGAACTGAACATTCACAGCAGAAACCATCCACAACAAATCCTTAACTATTTTAAAGATAACTGGTCTGCAAGATTTCTTAAATCTTGATGTTCATTTTCTACTTTCCGGTGGATTTAATTTAGAAGCCTATATGGCAGGGGTCCCCAACCCTTGGGCCGTGTCCCACTACCAGGCCTTGAGCTCTTGGAGCTGGGCCACAGAAATGGTGGCCGAGCGTGCGTACATCCCCACTTGCACGAGCAGCAGGCAAGCACGTGCGCTCCATTTGAGTGAGTAGCAGGCACACATGTGTGCTGTTCATGCAAATGGAGCAGTGGATGCATGCACTTGCCTGTGGCTCATGTGGAACCATCACCTTCCCACCAGTCCGCAAAGCTGGAAAGGTTGGGGAACTCCATGCACTATACCACGGGTGCAGGGGTGAAATGTAAAATGTGTTATTACTGGTTCTGTGGGCATGGCTTGGTGTGGGGCGGTAATATGACTGGGTGGGCGTGGCCAACTTTTTAAAAAAAAGACTTTTCAAAGCATTTTTTCTAATGCTCTGAAAAGCCTCTGCCAATCAGGCAACTCAGCTGGGATCGTCAGAAAGGCATTTTAAAAAATGCTCTGAAAAGCCTCTCTGCCGATCAGGCAACTCAGCTGGGATCGTCAGAGACTTTTCAAAGCATTTTTTTTACCACCTCTTCAGCCAAAAGGTTGCAGAAAAAAATGCTTTGAAAAGCCTCTGAGGATCCCAGCTGAACCGTGCGATCATCAGAGGCTTTTTTTTTAACTTTTAAAAGCATTTTTTCATCGGAAGAAGTGGTAGAAAAAATGCTTTTAAAAGTTAAAAAAAAAGCCTCTGATGATCGTGCGACTCAGCTGAGCATGGTGGTGGTGGTGGGGGGACACAGGGATTTTTGCTACCGGTTCTCCGAACCATGCACCGCCATTGCTACCGAATCGGGCAATCCGGTGCGAACCGGGAGCATTTCACCCCTGCACGGGTGTCAAACTTGCCCGCATCATGTAACATATCGTGATGTATCGTGACGTTTTTTGTATTTGCGGAAGTAGGGTGGGAGTCAGGGGTGGGTTCTACTTACCTTTATTACCAGTTCGCAACAGGATCGCAAGGCACTGATGATGACATCTGGGGCGGTGGGCGGGGTCCTAACGAGGGGCAACCCATCACTGGTGGGACTGGCCTGCATGTGACACATCAGACCCACGGGCCGTCAGTTTGACAGACCTGCATGACTATACAGTATAGGGACATGGTGCACATATATGCTGGAAGATCTACAGCATTCAAGTTTTGTTTATTCAGAATTCCCAGCTGCATTTCATTGATATATAATCATTTGTTAAATGTTAGAATCGCCCAAAAAGATTAAGAGTTTCATTCATTTTTGTCATTATTTTGCTTAGCTCTTCAAAATTCTCTCCCTGGAAATTCCAATCTGGGCACAAATCATACAAGTTTAATAAATTAATGTATTATTATACACACAAATCTGTGAAATCACAGCTGCTAGTTCTTTGGATTATTATTATAATTCCCTTTTCATTCCTTCCCTGACTGTTACATTTTACATTGAAGTAGTTCTTTAAAATTCCAATGACAGAAACTTTTTGGAGGAATATTTAATTCTCTTGGATGTCTTTCATCTACCTTTCTATTCATTTCTTAATTGGAATGAAGTTTTCTGTTTTGAACTTAAATTTGACTTTGAATATTAGACTTTCTTGGTATTTGAAACAATTCTGGTTTTTATTTCCAAAAAACTCAATAGTGTTTCAGTCTTACTCTTAGTTTAGAAGATTAGGGTTAGGATTACCTTTAGATGATGTTCTGTCACTTAGAAAAATCCCAGCTCACTTTCCCTCTAGTCGGTTGCATGACCAACCATTCCAGATCAGAATCACTCACAGATGCCTTACCAGTAAACTTTGTGCCACCAGACTACTTATTTTTTTAAATTCATGTGTTTCATGAGAAGGTAGCATACAGCAAAGCAAAACATCAGCCTCTCTCATCATCTTTTGTTCCCAAGAATGCTTCTGAGCCTTATATGCAATTGGCATTTTTAGAAAACAGTGGATGGTTGTAGCCAAGGATTTTGTTTGGAAATGTACAAGGTCAAACAAAATGTGAAATGATAGAAGATCACCTTGGATGCCAGAGGGAAAGGCTAGGTCTATTCGCCAGTAACTGTATATGACCCATAACTGAAACTTTTTTCCTTGAGAAAGTTCCCTGATTTCATTTCCACCCAAAGAAAATATTTTTTCCAGATCACCTTCATAAGGTAGAGAGGAGGCAAGTCTTCTGCAAGTATACAAGGCTCTCGACTGAAAACTGCAGCACCAGTGTAGTCAAATACAACACTGCCGAGCTGAGTTAAACTTGGTTTGCTTGAGCTCCATTAGAATCGCAACGTAATTTCCTTGTTCTATCATATCCTGTGCATTTTGGTGAGGAACCAGCTGGAAAGTCCCCAGTATATTGCAATATGCAATTTGATTTATTGATTATGAGTCATCGAGTCAATGTCAAGTCTTAGTGACCACAGAGATAGATTTTCTTCAGAGAATCTACCCTAACTTTGTCTTTTGGGTCTTCTAACAATGCACCCAGGGCTACTGTAACTGAATCCATTCATCTTTTGCTGGTCATTGTCTTCTTCTTTTTCTTCCCACTTTTCCCACCATTAGAGCCTTCTCTGGAGAGCTAGATCTTCGTATAATGTGTCTCCAGTAGGATAATTTGAGCCTGGTCATTTGTGTCTCGGGTGAGAACTCTATCCCCAAATCTGCTGAGATATAATAAAACGTATCCCAGCATATCGTATTTCCTACATTGCAAGAAGGATACATAATGCTTCAAGTCAATATAGAGAGCAATTTCTAAATACTTAACACTAAAATTCCATTAATAAGTCCTAATGTATTCCTGGGCAAGCACATATGCACACTCATGGACACATATATCCATCCAGATATCCCACCAGCCTCTTCACCCTCTACAGCATGTTCAATTAATCTCTGTCAGGGGTTAATCAAAAGAAGAGGGAACATGGGTGAATATAGATGTGTTGGCAATTAATCTAACTCAGCTTAATGGAGAGGGGGGTGGGTGCAGGGAGAACCAGAAGGCACGCTTGGATGGTAAAAGGAGACTGCTTTTATTATGGGAAGAAAAGGCGATTATACAATACAATAAAAGATACACCACATTAGAATCTCTGCTTAAAGCCTTCTGAATTTAGGTTATCTTGGAGGGGTGAATGTGGAGTAAGGAGAAACAGTGCATGGCATATATTTCGGCCTGCCTGCAAATATTTGAAAATAACAAAAACATTTAGCCTTTCGTTAGCTTTAATGTTTCCCTTTCATGGCTCATATAGAAATTAACTCCTACAGAACTTATGCATTTCTTTTTATCTTTTCTGGCTTCAAACATATGAATATTGGAAACATAAAAACTGTTGTTTTCCATTTCTCCCCTAAAAAAAGCTTTAAGATCTTGCGCTAATTGGTGTAGTTTACACATTTGTTTTGCCTGTGTAATTTCCTTATGTATTGCCTAGATAATTCTCATTTATTTATTATATTCACTGAATTTAGAGAGGCTTTGGAAAGAGCTTCTTTGCTCTTGACCAGCAGCTGAACAAAATTTTATTTTACTTTTGCTAAGTAATTTTCCTAATTACTTTAGTAGCAGCCAAAAGTATGCAAACAGTTGAGCAAAATACAGAAATCAGACCTTAAAGGAAATGGCAATACTGTAGGCCCGTAATGGCGAACCTATGCCACGTGTGCCAGAGATGGCATATAGAGCCGTCTCTGTGGGCATGCGCACCGTTGCCAGCTGCTCTTCCGAGTTCCATCGCGCACATCCGCGCCAGCCAGGTGGTCTTTGCATGCAACAGAACCTGGAAAAGCAATTGGCTGTTGCGCGCATGCACACCGGCCAGCTGCTCCCTTCCGGGTTCCTGAGCTCCAGCGTGTGCACCCTCCAGTTTCGGCACTCGGTGCCAAAAAGGTTAGCCGTTGCTACTGTAGGCTGATCCACTTTGTAGGCCTGTATTTTATCTCACAAAGATCTGGTGTTAGTCGGTTTATTTCTACTGCAAGCACTTCTTCATGAAGCTGTTTGCTCATTGAAACAAACATCAAATGTTTATTCTGCCAATATTATCAGTACGTTCTGGAACAAAGCAGAGACGAGAACTTCCAGAATGTTGATTTGTAACTGATTGAGGCAAGTCAGATGACATTAAAGTGGCATTTCATCAGCTACATGAACTTGTAAAGGCAGTCCCAAATATTGCTACAGAGCTGCCTGTATTCAGGCCAGCTGAGCTTTTGTGCTAAGTAGTGAAAAATAGGATTTTTTTTTCTTATTTGTAAAACACAACAAGGGTGTTGCACATTGTCCCCAAATGTGTTCCAAATAACTGTGCCAAATAGGCTCTTTGGTTAAGGTCAGGGTACAACCAGAACTTTTTTCGCAACATCATGGCTGCCCTCTCAAATTTTTTGACCACACCATGTAGACATCCCTGTCAAAGAAAGGCAGGTATGGGGCAGGGGAAAAACAGGGGCTCACATCAACTTTTACAGTTGTCCTAAACAGAGGTGGGTTTCAGCAGGTTCTGACCAGTTCTGGAGAACCGATAGCAGAAATTTTGAGTAGTAAAATTCTGATTGGCCTCGCCCCCATTTATTCTCTGCCTCTCGAGTCCCAGCTAAGCGGGAGGAAATGGGGATTTTGCAGTAACCTTCCCCTGGATTGGGGAGGGAATGGAGATTTTACAGTATCCTTCCCCTGCCACGCCCACCAAGCCACACCCACCAAACCATGCCACACCCACCAAGCCACACCCACAGAACTGGTAGTAAAAAATTTTGAAACCCACCACTGACTAAACTATTCCCAAAACTTAGTGGAAGTAGTGGTTTTGCCATCTTCTCTGCCTCAAAGAAACTTTCCAGCCTTTTGGCTGCCTTAGATTTTCCCAAAGAAAACCAAAACCTGAATAAAGTTGCAATTTCTTAGAAACATTTTCTGGTGAGCAGCACCACTCACAAGCTTTTCATTCTCTATCAGCATTTCCATTCTTGCTTTGTGCTTTTTAGTGTGCTGATACTTATGCCTGGTAGAGCCTCTACTTTTCTCTTTGACCATGATGTACAATATCCCCTCCCTGCCATGCCCACCAAGCCACGCCCAGCAAGCCATGCCAAGCCCACCAAGCCACACCCACAGAACCGGTAGTAAAAATTTTTTTGAAACCCACCACTAGTCCTAATGACTTTCCAGTTTTCAATCTCAGAAAATTTTGTTTAAATAAATATCTTTTATAAATACTGTTTTTATCAAATCACTCTTTGGGTGGTTACTTCCAGGCTTTTGAACTACCATTTGTGGGGAGGGTGTCTGTGTGTTCAGGTAGTCCTCGATTTACAACAGTTCATTTACTGACTGATCAAAGTTACAACGGCACTGAAAAAAGTGACTTATGACTGATTTTCACACAATCGTTTCAGCATCCCCATGGTCACGTGATCAGAATTCAGAGGCTTGCCGCGTGACTCATATTTATGACGGCTGCAATGTCCTGGGGTCATTGACAAGCAAAGTCAATGGGGAAGAGATTCATTTAACAACCATGTTACTAATGTAACAACTGTGATGATTCGCTTAACAACTGTGGCAAGAAAGGTTGTAAAATGGAGAAAAAACAAATACTTAGCAACATAAATTTTGGGCTCATTTGTGGTCCATAATTCAAGGACTATCTCTATGTGCTTTTCTCTCCTTCTCTGGTCCTTCTACTGGCATGCAAAATGCTTTCATTTAAAATGTCAGCATTTTTAATTTGCTTGAATTCATTTATAAACTTTTGATGCTATTATTCTCGGCCATTATGAGCATGATAACTAAATTATTCATCCTTTTATGTATTATATCAGAAATACTAGCACTTTTATTGCCAGCAATGTAATTCTGTTATTACTTTTGTCCAATCCATTCTTATATTCTTTATTATTTCACATTCTGCATTTAAATCTGGGGTTAATTATGTGGTTATTACTTGAATATTGAAATCTGAAAATTTTAATAGTGCAGGAGTCGATTTCTTGCAGCAAAATGTGAGTCTTTTTTCCAGTGCTTTGACCAGTGGATTTATGTCCCTACCTATATGTACCTACTCAAAGCAAAAACCCACAGAGATCAAAGGGGCTTACACAAAGTTTGCTAAACTGTAAAGTCCACATGATTCACGACTGCAGATCCAGATGTCATCTCAACTTCTTTCATGTTTTACAGTAATTTTTTTGCCTTAAATACTAGAAGAGCACTTTGTGTTACTGTCTACATTCAAGATATGCTGATATTTCAGCCAAGTTGAAATTTGATTTTCTATATTTCAATAGTTTTTCAGGAAAAAAATGCTTGTAATATTTATATTTTTAAAAAAAGTATAAAGAAGCAATAGCAATAGCACTTAAGACTTATATACCACTTCACAGCGCTTTCCAGCCATCTCTAAGCAGTTTACAGAGTCAGCATATTGCCCCCAATAATCTGGGTCCTCATTTTACCCACTTCAGAAGGATGGAAGGCTGAGGCAACCTTGAGCCTGGTGAGATTTGAACTGCCAAATTGCAGGCAGCCAGCAGTCAGCAGAATTAGCCTACAATGCTGCATTCTAACCACTGTGCCACCGTGGCTAATAGTAATGTTAATAGTAACACTGAATCACCAGGACAGTGTTCCAAAACCAATTGGACACAGTAGGGGAGAGAGAGGGAGAGGAAGAGGGAAAGAGATATCTAATCTTGGATTGGAGCTGTTATGCTTCAGACCAGTAACGAAGTTTACCAGATGCTTAACACCTTGTACCGCAGCTGATTTAACTTAGCATAAGACTGAGAGAAAAATTGGCTAAATAAGAATCTTTGCTGCAGACAAAATTGAACCCTTAAATCCAACAGTGCATTTATTGCACATATTCCTTGGCTTGCAACCATTCCTTTAATGACTGTTCGAAGTTACAATGGCACCCGAAAATGGTGACTTACAGCTATTCCTCACACTTACGACCGGTGGTGAAATCCAATTTTTTTTTACTACCAGTTCTGTGGGCATGGCTTGGTGGGCGTGGTGTGGCTTGGTGGGTGTGGCAGGGGAAGGATACTACAAAATCTCCATTCCCACCCACTCCAGGGGAAGGATTTTATGTTAAATGTTTGTCCTCCTCTCCCTCCCATGATATTCAGTACAGATGCTGGCAGTAGTGTGGAGGAGGAGTGATTACCTTGACTGGACAGCAAAGAGAATTTAGTAGCATAATTTCCACCGATTTCAATGTGATGGCCTGCCTATGTAAAACCATTGCTTCCAGTATCATATTGTGGCCTAACAATATCGTTACATGCATACACACAGAAGGGAGGTGAAGCAGATGAGCAGTAATGGTAATCGTGGATAATTTAAAATAGAAAAGCTATGTGTAGGTGTATATCTAACCATTCTCTGCCCATTATTCCTTGGCTTGAAACAGACCGTCCTGCTTAAAGATGTTTTTATGCAGTGGTGGGCTGCTGGGAGTTCGCAGGGGTTCGGGAGAACCTCTAGCTAAGATTCTGTGCAGTTCAGAGAACCACTAAATCCCACTCCTGGCTGACCCCTCTCACCCCACCCCTCCCAGGAGTCCCCACGTGGCCCATTTTGGATGCAGGTAAGTGCAGGGCACACATGGGGGCTCGGGGAGGGCGAAAAACGGGCCTATCAGAAGTTCAGGAAAGCCGGAAACAGGCCTCCAGAGGGCCTCCGGAGCCTGGGGAGGACATTTTTGGCCTCCCAGAGGTTCAAGGAAAGCCTCTGGAGCCCGGGGAGGGCAAAAATGTTCCCCCTGTGCCGTGGTGCAGGAAGCCGACTAGGTCACGCCTACCATGGCCATGCCCACCCAACAACCGGGCAGAGAACCCCTTGCTAAAATTTTTGAAGCCCACCCCTGTTTTTATGCATTCAGGGGTCCAAGCAAATGTTTCCCCTTGCAGGCACATATCTTGGATTCTGTAAAGGGAGCTGGGGGAGATAATCTGGAATGCAGAAGCTGGAGGTGCTTTCCTAGGGTGAGGCAATTTATAAATCAAATCAATTTCTGCCCTCCACTTGCAGTTTTTCCATTCCAAATTCTACCTTCTGAATTTCCTCTCTGCCCCCAAATAATAGCGGAGTTTTCCTTATACAGTCATGGCCATAAATGTTGGCACCCCTGAAATTTTTCTAGAAAATGAAGTATTTCTCACAGAAAAGTATTGCAGTAACACATGTTTTGCTATACACATGTTTATTCCCTTTGTGTGCATTGGAACAAAACCAAAAAAGGGAGGGGAAAAAGCAAATTGGACATAATGTCACACAAAACTCCAAAAATGGGCTGGACAAAATCATTGGCACCCTTTCAAAATTGTGGATAAATAAGATTGTTTCAAGCATGTGATGCTCCTTTAAACTCACCTGGGGCAAGTAACAGGTGTGGGCAATATAAATCTCACACCTGAAAGCAGATAAAAAGGAGAAAAGTTCACTTAGTCTTTGCATTGTGTGTCTGTGTGTGGCACACTAAGCATGGACAACAGAAAGAGGAGAAGAGAACTGTCTGAGGACTTGAGAACCAAAATTGTGGAAAAATATCACCAATCTCAAGGTTACAAGTCCATCTCCAGAGATCTAGATTTGCCTTTGTCCAGAGTGCGCAACATTATCAAGAAGTTTGCAACCCATGGCACTGTAGCTAATCTCCCTGGGTGTGGATGGAAGAGAAAAATTGATGAAAGGTGCCAACGCAGGATAGTCCGGATGGTGGATAAGCAGCCCCAAACAAGTTCCAAAGCAATTCAAGCTGTCCTGCAGGCTCAGAGAGCATCAGTGTCAGCGCGAACTATCCGTCGACATTTAAATGAAATGAAACGCTATGGCAGAAAACCCAGGAGGACCCCACTGCTGACACAGAGACATAAAAAAGCAAGACTACAGTTTGCCAACATGTACTTGAGTAAGCCAAAATCCTTTTGGGAAAACATCTTGTGAACAGATGAGACCAAGATAGAGCTTTTTGGTAAAGCACATCATTCTACTGTTTACCACAAACGGAATGAGGCCTACAAAGAAAAGAACACAGTACCTACAGTGAAATATGGTGGAGGTTCACTGATGTTTTGGGGTTGTTTTGCTGCCTCTGGCACTGGGTGCCTTGAATGTGTGCAAGGCATCATGAAATCTGAGGATTACCAACGGATTTTGGGTCGCACTGTAGAGCCCAGTGTCAGAAAGCTGGGTTTGCGTCGGAGATCTTGGGTCTTCCAGCAGGACAATGACCCCAAACATACGTCAGAAAGCACCCAAAAATGGATGCAACAAAGCACTGGAGAGTTCTGAAGTGGCCAGCAATGAGTCCAGATCTCAATCCCATTGAACACCTGTGGAGAGATCTTAAAATTGCTGTTGGGAAGAGGCACCCTTCCAATAAGAGAGACCTGGAGCAGTTTGCAAAGGAAGAGTGGTCCAAAATTCCGGGTGAGAGGTGTAAGAAGCTTATTGATAGTTATCGGAAGCAACTGATTTCAGTTATTTATTCCAAAGGGTGTGCAACCAAATATTAAGTAAAGGGTGCCAATGATTTTGTCCAGCCCATATTTGGAGTTTTGTGTGACATTACGTCCAAGTATCAGGCATCAGAGACAGTTGTCTTTGTTCAAGCAGTGGTGAATCTCTTGATCTGCACAGAGCCAAGCTGGAGAAAGTGTGGGTTAGCTATACCACAACCACCTTCTCTGACCCGAATTATTCTGCTTTTAAGTATGGAGAGGGAGACTGGCAGGCTTATATTTCTTGCCACAAATGCAAAACGTTTTTATAGATATTATCTTTTCCGACATAAACAATCTCCCCAGAGCAGGATAATATTCTCCTCTCTGCTTCTGGAATTCCAACAAATGTTATCACTGGGCATTGACGATCACCAGTTCTGAGTTTAGCTGTTAAATTAAGGCTATTGGAAAATCCTACCTCTTTCCCATCTTGGAGAAGACTCGCTCCCAACTCCACTCTTTCCTTGCTGCTTTCCAGGAAGGCTGCAATAATCCTGGACTACACACACACACACACACACCCCCCACACACACAGAGTTTGGCAAAGAAGCAAGATTTAGCTCCAATCTCTGAGCTTCTGACTTGGACTTTTAATATTTTAATTGAGTGAATTGGCCCAGAGTAGTCTATTGAACTCTACCTGACCCTTTAAATAACAGGTCAAGGATTTAGCTTTTGTGGCTTTGACCCCTTCCCTTATCTGCTAAGGCTGCTCCTCTCTCAATTAGCTGCCTGCCCCGCACTTGGCAAAAGTTTGAATCTCTTTGCAGGCGCCTGAATGGCTTCCCATCATACGCCACGTGGGCTGTATACATCTGTGACTGTGCAACACCAATAATTTACAGGGGCCTGAGTGGTTTGCTGCTGCTGTTTCCTAGGCTCCCGTGATGGAACCCACCCATTCCAAGCCTTACCAACTTTCTAGCTTTGCTGCAGTAATGAACATTGGAAGATATAGAGGAAGCCAAACATGTTCACTTAATCTGAACCCATCATCTTTGGTGTTGCAACCACATTAAGTGCCATGCTCTTATTCAACAGGTTTGTTCAGTATGATTGATTTCATTTATAGCCCATCAACAAACCAAAACGAGCTGTGGGGTTTGCCCACCCATTTTATCCTTAAAACTTTTTGGCGGGGTAGATTAAGAGATAAAAATTGGTCTAAAATGATCAAGAACCTAAACAGTTGTGTACTTGATGCTGGGTAATCTCTCAACTCTACTTTGATTTTTTCAAGCCATTTCACCACATTGGCCTTTGAGGAATGAGAAGATCAAATTTGTTATACATATACATACATACATACATACATACATACATACATACATACATACATACATATATTGGTACTCTGTAGTTGAAGTACACTTAGCTGGTTATGGATTCATCAAGGTCCTCTTAAAACTAGTTTTGCATGGTGGCATATATATATTTTTTGCAAGACATCCACCACCTAACACAGCAAAAATTGGCTTTCAGCTGTGGGATTCAATAGAGTGCATAGCATTTTATCCAGCTCTGTTTCTCCATCTCAATTTATAAAGCTAGTGACCTTTGTTGAACTAATAGTAGATATTTTGCTGGACAACTCATGAGATAGACACCATCACAATGTCTGTAAATAGTGTCTGTAGCAGTTCTAAGTTTTGCAAGTGAAAAAACTCATGGGGCAGAGAACATTTCTAAGACAATCCAATTCGGAGCTGGCCTTTGAACTGAAGTGCTTCATCACTCAATTTTACTATTAATGTTAATGTTAACTATTAATGAAGAGCAATGCACATCCTCTGCACATTTTCAATCCTTCTTAAGCATTATTCATTACTTCAAGCCATCAACCATACATTTCAAAAATATTTCAAGCAGAGAGGTCCACGTTATTTGAACCAGATAGAACTTCAATCTCACCATCACAGCCACTGTCCCGATTTTACTTATCAACTCTATAGACACCCCTGTTATGAAATGAGATCTAGAATATTAGACTTTGATATAGAAAATACATTGATTTAATTTATTTCTCTGGGACGTTTGGTTGGTAGCACTGGCAAAGTTGTCGTTTTCAGCACTGAGCATCATCAAGAGTGGCAGACAGCATAAGCTGCTATACACACGAAACCACCCGCCAATCTGTTTGTTCTAAGGTTTTCTGGTGGATCTTTAAATGGAAGTTCATAGATGGGAAAAAGTTGTGTTAAAGCTACTGCTGTTGTTTTTGGCATTCAGATACTTAAGAGAGATCTACCTGTAGTATGAGAATCCCCTTGATTAGGAAAATAAAATAAAAAATGCACATGTATGGAATGCAACACTATATTCCAGAAGAATCATTAGTACCCATTTGAAGACTGGCCACAGGCTCTTCTGCACAGCTGTACAAATGAACATTTAACCAATCCCTAAATTGTCAGAGAGTAAACTGAATTACCCCAACATACTGCCTAATAATGATGAAAAGAGCAATTGGTCCATTGCGCAGCTTTGAGGTGGGATAATTTAAGGGCAACAATAGCTAAATTCTCTTGGTTGTGCTTCCCTTCCCAACCCAACCAGTATCATCTTAACAGTAACAGAGTTGGAAGGGACCTTGGAGGTCATCTAGTCCAACCCCCTGCTCACGCAGGAGACCTGTACTAGGGATTCAAACCGCTGAACTGCCGACCTTTCTGATCGACAAGCTCAGTGTCTTAGCCACTGAGCCACCTAGTCATTTTCGCCATCTGCTAATGGGAAAAATAATTCTCACTTGCAGTCCTTAATGTTTGGTAGGATAGGTTTGGATGAGCACAGAGGGGCGATTTGAATGGAGGGTTCCATTCCCCCCCCCCCGCTTCCAATTTGCCCAACTGACAGGAAGCCAATGCAGAGGTTCTGTACACCAGTGTTTCTCAACCTTGACCATTTTAAGATGGGTGGACTTCGACTCCCAGAATTCCCCAGTCAGCATGGCTGGCTGGGGAGTTCTGGGAGTTGAAGTCCACCCATCTTAAAGTTGCCAGGGTTGAGAAACACTGCTCTACACTGATGCCATTTCATTCTCCCTAGAGATTCTGGAAGAGCACTCCACTCATGTTCAAAAATAGCCTGGCTGATAAATTTGTGGAATGGAACACTTGAGATCTATCATCTGTACGTTGCTTGTTTATTGGATGAGGTTTCTGCCAACCAGGGGGTCCTGTGTGGTTGTACCTTTTAGGGAGAGAGTGCCATATTGTCACATTTATTTGGGATCCATAACAATCCATGAATATTTCTGACTGCCACCAAGACAGAAGTAAACCTGTTGGAGCATGAGGCGTAGATAAAGCTTGCTTATTATCTCTCACTCCCACTTGCTTCAGGATTATTAACAGCATAAGTGGAAAGACATTGGAGAGATTAGGGGGTCAGGCAACAGGAAGATGTAACAAGATCACAGGGGAGGAACTGCAGGAATATTGGTGGCAACAGTGAAAGCTACTGGGAAGAGTAGAGAATACATCCAAGCCAGTTGCTGACTGACTTAAGCAGTCTGCTACTATGTCTTCCATTTTTCAACATATACAAACAATATGCATATTTTTGAAATGTACAAAATTGCCTTTTGTGCATCTAATCTTTAGATGCACAAAAGGCATCTAACTTTATACCCTATAGGAGGATTTCATCTTTAACTTCCCAATTTGGATCCCTCAAATCATCGAGGGATCCAAATTGGAAAGTTAAAGATGAAATCCTTCTATAGGGTATAAAGATAGTACAGTACTGTAAAGCTTTCCCTTAAAAGTTCCATTTGTCTTCTTGGAACTTCTATATAAGGATGGCATCAGTTGCCCATCAGAAGGGATACTGTTGTTCCACTGGAAATATACAACTTCTTGTTAAAACCTTTTGGGAGAAGAGTTGTATAGGAATGCCCATGTTTTCTGGAATCGTTGGGACTCAAAGCTCAGAAAATTCTCATACTTTTCATAGTGTTCTCATTTTACAGCTTCCCAGGCAAAGAGCTGCTATCACTGCCAATAAAACAAATATTGCATAGTTTAATCAGTCTTCTCCTCTGAATGCTATTGTGTGTATGTGTGTAGTGCGTCTGTATGTGTAAAACTAAAATACGTTGCAGAAAGTGTTGAGCTCTTGATAGCAGAAAATGAAATTCCCATAAAATATTAAGCAGATTTGCTTTTTTTGGTACTGTTATTAAAAGTTTTAAAAACAACCAAACTAATACCAACTAATAAAAAGTAAAAAAGAGACAGAAGCAAAAAAGAAAAAAGTCTGATTTAGAATTTAAATGAAATATATAATATACAACCATTTCTTATTCACAGAAACAATGCTATCTTCCACGTGTAACCCTCCCATATTTCTGTTATGGGTTTGTCAGAGTAGGGTAAAACGGTTTGCCAAAATTACTACCTTGGAACATTTGCATGAGAATGAAGATGTCTCAAGAAAGAAAAAGAAAGAGAAAGAGAAAGAGAAAGAGAAAGAAAGAAAGAAAGAAAAATAGAAAAATAGAAAAAAAAAGAAAAGGGATACAAAGAAGTGGCTTCTGATCTTTTTTTATTTAAATTTTTTATTGAAAACTATTAAAAATTACAGGAAAAAAAAATATAGCAATATGGATAGAATTGCAGAGAGTAATATAATACATATAGAGTTTTAAAGCATCAATTTTTGCCTAGAGATAGTACAAACCTCCATTAAGCCAAATCATCAAAGAAAGAAAAGATTATCCAGCAGAAAGAATTCTCAGCTGCTTCTGATCTTTTTTTACAGCAGTTGTAAATATGATTATAAATCTATCTTTTTCTCTAAAGTCAGGTCATGACTCCCTTTCCATAATATATTCTGCCTGATCATTAGAGCCATTAATCCTAAATTCATATTTTTCTGTTTTATGCAAAAAGTCTATAAGAGGTTTTCAGCAAGAGCAATAAATGTCGATTTTATCCTTTCTCTAATCAAACAAATCAATTTGGCCATCTCAGCAAATTCCATCTTCACCATTCATTCCTCCATTGTAGGTGTTATGTCCTTATAAGGACATCCGGCCGGGGATTGGTTAATCCTCCGGGCGGGAAAGTTAAACCGCTGTCATTGGACGGCTGGTCTGCCGGAGCGCTATAAAAAGGGCTCCGGCAGCACAGCCGTTCGTCTGTTCTGACTTAGTTGAGAGCTGAATAAAACTTGTTGAACAGACCCCGCTGGTCTTGTCTTCTTTCCTGCGCCTGATCTAACACTGGCGACGAAGGATTTGAAAGGAACCGCCACGCGGAGCTAAGTCACTCATCGAGAATTTCTCACTGAGCTGAAGTCACTGAAGATGGAGGCGTCACAAGCCGCGATGGCTCCGATCTCCAAATTCGACCCCAGAGTCGAGAAATGGACCTCCTATCTGGTTCGTTTCCGCCAGTTTCTGCGGGGAAACAACTATCAAGACCTCTCCGATGAACGGAAACGAGCCCTGTTCCTAGCGCATTGCGGCTCCGAGGTGCTGGAGATGGCCATCGACCTCGTATCCCCAAGGAACATCGAGGAGATGTCTTGGGCTGATCTGCAAGACGTGCTGAAGGAGCACTACGCTCCCACTGGAACTCCCATTGCCAACAGATTCACCTTTCAGCAAAGGAATCAGTTGGAAGGGGAGCCCATCAAGGACTTTGTGGCAGCTCTGCGGCAACTCGCGTCAAACTGCGAGTTTGACAACGTTGAGAACGCCATCAGAGACCGCATTGTCTTCGGCATGAGGGACATGGGACTGCAACGTAAGTTCCTCAGCCGAAAGAAGATCGCGTTGAAAGACGTCGTTGAGGAGGCAATCGCAGCCGAAATCTCAGAAAAGGCGGCTGCCGCCATGAATAGGGCAAAAGGGGTGCACAAATTGCACCGCCAACCTAAGAGCTCGTCTGAGGAGTCGTCTGCCAGCTCCTGCTCCGACGACGAAATGGCCGTTCACAAGGTCTCCCGCCAAAACCGTCGCGAGCGCACACAAGATGGCGCTCGGATCGAGCCCTGCGGCAGCTGCAAAGGAAGCCATGCCAGGGCTAAGTGCCGTTGGAGAGACGCCGTCTGCCGACGCTGCAACAAGCGGGGGCACATCGCGGAAGCCTGCAGGGCCGAAGCACCTACCCCGGGTCCGTTTCCCCCCGGCTGGGGCGAGAAACGGCAAGACAACCAGAGACCATCCAAACGGTCCTCTACCAGGTCTCAGCAACGAGGCGGCGGCTACGCGGCGGTCAGAACTGAGCAGCTGTCATCCGGCATCCACACCATTGACGATGCGGCCGCAAAGTTCCATGCCACCGTGATCGTGGAGGGAACACCCTGCTCTATGGAGGTTGATTCGGGATCGAACTACTCCATCATGGACTGGCACCAGTTAAAGCGCCTGAAACCGGGCATCTCGAGGAAAGACCTCAAGCCCCTACGAGCCCGTCTTGTCGATTTCGGCGGCAACCCTGTTGAGATCCTGGGGAGGACTTCGCTCCGGGTCACCTACCACGACTTCCAGGGCGTCCTACCCATCACTGTCGTGGGGCGAAACCGCCTGAGCCTGCTGGGGATGGAGTGGTTCGAGCCATTGGGGCTGTCTATCAGCGGGATCCATCAAATTCGTAGGGACGAACTCGACGCCATCATCGAAGAGTTCAAGGAAGTCTTCGATGGTAAGCTGGGGAAATTTGTGGGGAAACCCATTTCCTTCAATTTGGACAAAAATGTCACCCCAATTAGGCTTAAGCCCCGCAGGGTTCCGTTCGCCCTGAGGCCCAAGGTCGACGCCCAGATAGATAAGCTTGTCGCCCAGGGGGTCCTGGAACCGATCGATCATGCTGCATGGGAGACCCCCATTGTGACCCCGATGAAGCATGATGGGTCTGTGCGCATCTGCGCCGACTATAAGTGTTCCATAAATAAGGCCCTCCAGCAGAGCGCATATCCGGTTCCAGTGGTGCAACATCTGCTGCACTCACTTGGGAGCGGATCAATATTCGCAAAATTGGACCTGGCCCAAGCTTACCAGCAATTGCCAGTGGATGAAAAAACTGCGGAGGCACAAACCATTGTCACGCATAGAGGGGCATTTAAATGCACGCGCCTCCAATTTGGGGTCAGCGCAGCCCCAGGTATTTTTCAATCATTTATGGAACGCCTTCTTCAAGGCATTCCAGGGGCGGTCCCTTACTTCGATGATGTCTTGATCTCCGGCCACTCCAAAACCCAACTACTTGAGCGACTGCGCATGGTTTTACAGCGGTTCAAGGAGAAAGGTTTGAGAGTCAGGAGAGACAAGTGCATCATCGGGGTCCAGGAAGTCGAGTTCCTGGGTTATCTCATTGATAAGAACGGCATTCACCCCACCAAATCTAAGGTTAGGGCTATCCATGAAGCTCCAGCCCCCCAAAACAAGACGGAGCTTCAGGCGTTTCTGGGACTACTGAATTTTTACAGTGTTTTCCTGAAACAGAAAGCCTCCGTGGCTGAACCGCTCCATCGCTTGCTGGGGAAGGCGGTTTCCTGGAGGTGGGGGAAGGAAGAGGACGCAGCATTCAGAGCTGTCAAGAACCTACTTTCTTCTGAGAGTGTCCTCATCCAATACCACGAGACGCTCCCCCTGCTATTGACTTGCGACGCATCCCCCTACGGCGTCGGAGCAGTCCTCAGCCATCAGTTCCCGGACGGGAAGGAAGCCCCCATCGCCTACTTCTCAAAGACGCTGTCCAGCGCCGAGAGAAATTACAGCCAATTGGACAAAGAGGCCCTGGCCATCGTTGCGGGCATCAAGCGCTTCCACGAGTACCTATACGGGCGGAGGTTCACGGTCATCACAGACCACAAGCCCCTGTTAGGTCTTCTGTTGGGAAGCAAGCCTACACCTAACTATTCATCGCCCAGGATGACACGCTGGGCAATTTTTTTGGCCGGGTACTCTTACGAACTTTGCCACAGGCCGGGCAGTAACATCTGCAACGCTGACGCCTTGAGCAGATGCCCGTCAAAGGACTTAGTGGAGGACCCAGCCCCCACCCTGGGACTGCATCACATCGATGGCAACCTGGCTTGCCCAGTCACATCCGCAGACGTCGCGGCAGTAACCCAGAAAGACCGGACTTTGAAGCAAGTGATGTCTTGGGTGCTGCGCGGCTGGCCTGCAGAACCGATGACCGACGACTTCAAGCCGTTTGCAAAGAGGCAGCAGGAACTGTCAACCATGAAGGGCTGCCTACTGTGGGGTGACAGGGTTGTGGTTCCCCAGGCTTTGCGCCTAAAGACATTGGAGACTTTGCACAAGGGGCACCCTGGCATCGTGCGCATGAAGGGACTGGCACGGAGCTACGTCTGGTGGCCATCACTGGACAAAGACATTGAGAACTGGGTCTCCAGATGTGATCCGTGCCAAGAAGTCCGCCCCGCCCCTCCGCAAACGCCTGTTGCGGAATGGGAAACACCAAGCAACCCGTGGGCGCGAATACATATAGACTTTGCGGGCCCGATGCAAGGGAAGTTCCTGCTAATAGTGGTGGATGCCTTTTCCAAGTGGCTTGAGGTCATTCCCCTGGCATCCATCACTACTGAAGTCACTATTAGAGCCCTCCGGCGACTATTCGCTACCCACGGGCTGCCGGACATCCTTGTTTCCGACAACGGCCCGCAGCTGACCTCGAAACCAATGGAGGAGTTCCTGGCCAGTTTGGGCATCCGCCATGCCCTCTCTGCCCCCTACAGACCGGCTGGCAACGGACAAGCTGAGAGGATGGTGAGGTTCACTAAAGAGGCCCTTGCCAGGATGGGGCCGGGCGATTGGCAAGAGAAGATCGACAACTTCCTCTTGATCCAGCACATTACGCCGCATGCCACCACTAAAAAGAGCCCGGCCGAAATGCTGATGGGCAGGAAGCTGAGGTCACCCCTGGACCGTCTTCACCCCCTGTACCACTCCGAGATCACCGCAACCGCGAGCCGCCCCCTCCGAGCCTTCTCCGCAGGAGATCCGGTTTTCGCGCTTAATTTCCACGGCCTGCCGAAATGGCTTAAAGGGAGAATCGAGAGCTCAACCGGCCCGAAGTCCTACACTGTCGAACTGCAAGACGGAGTGGTCTGTAGACGTCACATCGACCAACTCCGGAAGCGGTGGGAAGGGGATGGCGAAAACCACCCTGACGAGGTAGGACAACAACATCCCTACAAGGCAGGCCAAAACCACCCCGACGAGGTAGGACAACAACACCCCTACAAGGCAGGCCGAAACCACCCCGACGAGGTAGGACAACAACACCCCTACAGGGCAGGCCAAAACCACCCCGACGAGGTAGGGCAACGCCACCCGGGCAGGGCAGGACAACACCACCCTTGCGAGGTAGCCCTGCAACACCCAGTCGAGGAAGGGCCGTACCACCACAACATGACCGGCCAGCCAGCAGACCAGCTACCGTACTGCAACTGCCGAGTAGACAGGGGACTCCACGGCAGCGAGAACTCACGCCTCCCCGGCAAGGCGACCCAACGCCACCCCGACGGCAGGGAACTCCAGGGAACGCCAGTAGACCGGGACATGCCCAACCGAGAGGGCCAACAACAACCCGGTGAGGGAGGCCTACGACACCCCTGCATGCAAGAACTACACCACCCGTCTGAAATCCTCCGCCCAGCAGACCCCCGTCCCAAGCAACAACGACCCGACCAGGTCGACCTGCACCACCCAGACAGGGTCGACCAACACAAGTCTAAAAAATACGGACAATTTGAAAAAGGTATAAAAAACCCAAGGGACTTACCGGTCCACGACGGGCGACACCCAGGACAGGGAAGAGACCAACCGGACCAGCAGATATATTCCAACAGCGGGTCGGGAGGCGGCACGCCGGAGCCGGTACCTGCAACGACCACTTCGCAGCCCAGCAGCAAGGCCGGAGGCGCACGGACAGGGCCGGCACCTTCAACGACCCAGCGGCAGGCATCCCAGGGGCGAGGGTCGGAGGACACCGGAGCAGCCACCTTCCAGACGGACGACGGAGAACAGAATGAACTGCGCAGGTCGAGCAGGGCTTCCAGACGTCCCGCCTACCTGCGTGACTACGTCTGTTGACTGACACGAGCTGAACCATGTTTCATCTAGGGGGGGAGGAGTGTTATGTCCTTATAAGGACATCCGGCCGGGGATTGGTTAATCCTCCGGGCGGGAAAGTTAAACCGCTGTCATTGGACGGCTGGTCTGCCGGAGCGCTATAAAAAGGGCTCCGGCAGCACAGCCGTTCGTCTGTTCTGACTTAGTTGAGAGCTGAATAAAACTTGTTGAACAGACCCCGCTGGTCTTGTCTTCTTTCCTGCGCCTGATCTAACAGTAGGTATTGCCAAAGCTTTCCATCTTTGTACCTACTGCACTAAGTAATCTCGCTGAAGTTACAATATACAAAACCAAAGTTTCAGGACTTGTTTTTTTTTAACTGTTTGCCCATCAGTCCCAAGAACACTTCTGGTCTCAAAATATTTATTAATTAGATCTGCTGAAAGGGAAAAGGATTAAATTAGACAAATGTCAGCACCTGGATACTTTCAAGTTCTCTATGGAAGAGACTTCTTCATTCTCTTGCAAATATTCCAAGGTAGTGGAGCTCTGTCCTGTACCACTCAACCCTTCCTTTGAGCTTGTCATGAACTTTTCAGCATATGTTCATTGGATATGATTGCTCAACCAGTTTTTTATCCATATAAGGTAAAGCAGTCTATCCCAAATTTTGCCATTTCCTTAGAATCTCATTGGAGACTTTGTCAAATGCGTTGCTGAAGACAAAATACAACATGTCCCATGGTCAACCATACAGGTCCTTCTGTTAGAAAAGGACTATCATTCCTCTCCCATGTCTCAGTCCTTTTGAGGTAGTCCACACAAGAAGCACCAACCACGAGTACTAACACTATCATTACTCTAAGTTTTTAGTAACAGAATCTTGCAAATCTGAAAGTACCTTTCCTATCTTCTATTTTTGCTTTTCTTCAACCTAGCAAGGGTCTAGGCTTTCTCCATCCCTACCCCTCCTTCTGACCAATGGTGGGTTCCTCCTGGTTCTGCCCAGTTCCGCCGAGCCGGTAGCGGTGATGATATGACAACACCAAACCGGTTCTGCCCCCCTGCTCCCCCCCGTTATTCTTACCTTTTATTTGGCCCCACCCCCAATCTATTGTTGCCTCCTGAGTCCCAGCTGATGGGCTATAAGGAAAAACTGTTTAAACTCTTGCCGCGGGGCTTCAAAGGGCCGCCCTACAGCTGATCAGTGGTAAAAGACAGTTTGGTGGTAGACCAGTGCCTGCAAAAATAAATGGGTAGACCATTACCTGCCAAAATATATGGGTAGACTGGTACAGCTCTGCAAGCAGTTAAAAGCCTGGTAGACCAGTGCTAAACCTAAAGAATTGTCACATGACCATCAAGCCACACCCACAGAATAAGCCATACCCACAGAATCGGTAGTAAAACACTTTAGAACCCATCCCTGCTTCTGACTCACATTTTGTATGCCAGATCATTGTCTAAAATCATTCCTGCATGCTGTCTTATCACAGGCTACTTCCTGAAGAACCAGTCAACTTCCCTCTCTCTGCTGCCACTCCCCTTCCCCACCCTACCCATCGTCACCAAGAAACTATAAGGATATGTCCCTGAAGTCATGGTTGACTATAAGGAGACTTCATATTTTACACTGTAGCCATTTTGTAGCTCTATTCAGAATATGTTCCCCCCCCACCCCCATATTCCTAAAGAATCCATGATGCCAAATGGTTCAAAACGTCTAACCCAACTGATGGTGCCTATGACAACACGGTTGGAATCATCCAAGACCTTCTGGTTTGAAGGCTTCTTCCATTTCAGTGGCTGTTGTGCTTTGTAAGCCCAACCAAAGAATCACTAAGACCACCACTCCCACCAACACTGACAGGGCAAACCACTAGAATATAAAATAAAGAAAGCCCCACTCTTTACTAGCACTGATGATGTTACCTAGTTTGGGTAATGAAAAGTCTGCAAAAAACCAACCAAGCTCAGAGAGCACCAAGGATGCCTCACTGATGGCTCAAAAGAGAGAATTGCCTTCTTGCCACTGCTAAACAGGTTTGACTGCAATTTTTGAACATTATTTTAAAAACCTGCCAATCTTTTTTTTTGATCCAAAATGGGAATAAAAGAAGTAAACATCTCTTAACCACTCCCCTTCAGCATAATCTCTCCCATGCTGCGTTTCTCTTTTGTGCATTTTATAATCCGCATTGTTACTTAGTCTTCACGCCACGTTCATTTCAAAAGGTGACTCAGCCAGAGGCATGAAAGCTACCTCGACCTTTTAATATATCACATCTACAGTTTATGGAGCCATTCTTTATTTATTTAAAAAAAAATTTAAAAAAAAGAAAGCCAAACAAGCTTATAAGACTTATAAGAGTCGGGGGCTATTTGACCGTAAGCAATTATTACTGCCGTTTTGGTTAACATCTGGAAAAAGTCCTAAGTAAGAAAATAATAATAAAAAGTGGAGGGAAGGGCACATAAATGTTCTTCTTAGTTGCAGCTCCTGTGACAAGCTGTAATAATAAATGCTGTGTGCTGATATCCATGACATCTGGGCACCTCTGTTCATCTAGTGAGATTTTTCCATCAAGGCAACAACAGACCTACTGTGCTGCAAAATAAGCACACGTATGTCTGCTGCAGGAGGATGGTGTGGAGGGAGGGAGGGAGGGAGGTGGAGGAGAGAAATCTTTCTCTCCTTTGCCTTGGGCTTTTCAGTCATGCTGCAACACTTCCAATTTTGTCTCCATCGCATTTCTCATTAGCGGCAGCTGGCCTGTCCATTCAAGTGGTCAGTGAATTTCCAGGGATTGTCAATTCAGCCTTTTACAGGGGATAGGAGGGAGAGAAGGGGACAAATGCCAGAATTTGTAAGCTCCATAACCCTCGCCTGTTCCAGTTTTATCTCTGTGTCAGGCCAGTGAAGAGAGTAGCTTTTGGTCACCCAGGGCCTATTAAATTAGCACCGGGCCCTGCATTCCACAGTATAAATATATGCCATTGTAATGCTCAGGAATGCAAGTGTGTTGCAGTCTAAAATTAAAGAGCCAAGAATAACGCTTCTCAAGTTACCAGAAACAAGACTCCATTGTGTCCCCCCTTGGGCTCTGCTGGCCTGATACAGGAGCGTTGCCTGTTTGAGTTTAGAGACCACTCCAGCTTAGAATCGGGATACACATCTTTAATTGAAACCCTCTTGACGCCATGGTTGTGCTGCTGCAAGAACTGTGTTGCCATTTTGGGAAGCTTGCTCTCAAATCTGCCGTTTCTCACTGTGCATTCATGAACGGCCATGGAAAGGGTGGATGGGTGGATGGATAGATGGATGGGTGGGTGGACGGATGGATGGATAAATAAATAGATAAGGTACTTGTTTCTTTTACCTCATGTATCTTATAAGTTCCTCAATCTTCCAGAAGTAGACTCAAAGAAAGCTTCACATCCAAATCACGAAGAGCACTTAGAGTCTTTTGCGAAACTGATGGACTTATCTGTTGTGTTTGGCTCTTTTTCTCCTTCCTGAGAATTATCTCTGACATAATTTTCTTTTTTCAGTATTCAAAAATAGCTGGACTCCATGCTAATTCTGTATCTCATGTTGAAATGGCTCTGCTCCTGTGGCAGGTAGCGAGATAAAATTACGTGGTAAGTAGAGATCAAGGGATGTGGTGGCTCAGTGGCTAAGATGCTGAGCTTGTCGATCGAAAGGTTGGCAGTTCAGCGGTTCGAATCCCTAGTACCGCATAACTGGGTGAGCTCCCGTTACTTGTCCCAGCTTCTGCCAACCTAGCAGATTGAAAGCACGTAAAAAATGCAAGTAGAAAAATAGAGACCATCTTTGGTGGGAAGGTAACAGTGTTCTGTGCACCTTTGGTGTTTAGTCGTGCCGGCCACATGACCACAGAGACGTCTTTGGACAGTGCTGGCTCTTCGGCTTTGAAACGGAGATGAGCACTGACCCCTAGAATCGGGAACAACTAGGACATATATGTGAGGGGAACCTTTACCTTTACCTTTCAGTAGAGATCAGTGGCTACTGAATAGCAACCAAAGGAGATCAGCTCCAAAGATGACAAAGGCATTGGTCAATATCAGCTCTTCCTTGGTCCATACTCTGCAGGTCCTGCTATCATTGTGCTGGCCAGAATAGCAGCCAAACAATTGGGTCAGTGGACGTGTAACTTTGTAGCTCAGCTCAATTGGCTTTTGCCTGAGCCCATCCAGTGTTTGAAGGAGGACATAAAGGTAAAGAAATCCTTAATCTATAAATTATGTTCCTTCACTGGAAATTATGTTCCTTTCCATTTTCAACCTATTTGTATTTGTACTTCAATCCCCTCATTGTAGCTTTAGAAGGACAGTAATTGAGAGGACAGGGGGTCTGACACAAAAGGTTACTGATTCTTCTGTTGAAAATTGTTGAAGATTAAAATACCCACTTATAAACACCATAACACTTGACCCTGCAAGCATCCTTAACTATAAGTGTGTGTCCGTCCGTCCATCCATGTGCGCATTACATGGATCACTAATTGTCAAATCCACTCACTTAATAATTGCTTAGGTTAACAAATTAGCTTAAGCAGAATGCTTTTATAGAGGGTCAAGGACCACCTCCTTAATTAACACACACTCTGCCCATTAATGATGAAGGATTCTTTGCCTGCTTCTCCATAATTCTCTCTCTCAGTTCAGTTTGGGAAAAGGCAGGCAGTGTGCATTCCTAACTTTCCCACATGTGGACCATTCAGGGCCCACATACCGGTAAATCCTTATTTAGATGCCCATGGATGTCTGGAGAACCATCCTGGTTGTCTGGATTTTGCTGCCCAGATTTGATAGTCCTAAAACTCTGCTAGAAATCCAAACAGCTTAGCCATAGAAGTTGCTGGGGATTCTAGTGCTCTATCCCGAACATTTACAGCATGCATTCCCAGCACTTTGATAGTCCTAGCTTGTTTCTTCAAGATTCCAGGGAATTTCGTTGGAGGTTTACTAATGGTGTAAATTAAATGCCATTTGGCTGCCGTCCCATGGAATTCGGTGGAAATGACTTCTAGAGTTGACTCATGTAGGACTGTTAATATAGGCTGTCCTCAACTTATGATCACAATTGAGCCCAAAATTGATGTTGCTAAGTGAGAAATTTGTTAAGTGACTTTTGCCCCCTTTTGCAACTTTTCTTGCTACATTTATTAAGTGAATCACTGCAGTTGTTAAATTAGTAACCCGGTTGTGAAGTGAATCTGGCTTCCCCTTCGACTTTGCTTGTCAGACGGTCGCAAAATATCATCCCATGATCCCAGGACACTGCAACCGTCATAAATAGGAGTCTGTTGACAGAATTTTGTTCACGTGACTGTGGAGATGCTGCATTGGCCATAAGTATGAAAAACGGTCATAAGTCACTTTCTTCAGTGCTGTTGTAACTTTGAACGGTCATTTCAACAAACTGTCGTAAGTTGAGAACTACCTGTAATGGCTCTTAAAGGGTGGGTGCGTGTGCCTGTGACAGACATACAGTATATACCCAGTATACAGTATATATATATGCATACACATTATAAATCTATACCAGTGATGGCTAACCTTTTTGCCATCGCGTGCCAGGAAGGGGGGGCGGGGGGGGGTCGTATGTGTGCGGGCCCACATCCATAATTCTATATACCCCGCCCCCGCACATGCGCGCGTGACCCCCTCCCCCGCTCCTGGCACGTGATGGCTCAGTAGGGCCGTTTTTCTTTCCCGCCTGGCTCCAGGGCCTCTCTAGGAGTCTGGAGAGGGTGAAAATGGCCTTTTCCACCCCCCCAGGCCCTCCGGGGGCAGGAAACAGCCTGTTTCCCTACTTCTGGTAGGCTCAGAAGACCCGAAAATCAGTGCCATAGGTTCCCCATCACGGATCTATACTATACAGTTAGCAAGCTCTGCTTTTGAGCCTTTCATGAATTCTTCAGCTATTGGAGGCAAATATGTAGATGAATCATCAGTAAATGAACCATTTGAAATACATCAAATCAAATCAGGCCAGCCCACTTCTGTCTTCTGGCAGTTCTATTTTAAGTTGTACAATTAGACTTTTATTCATAAAGTCATAAACACAAGCTGACCGTGTGCATTCCAGAAAGGTTCTTGGGTCCTTAGCAACATTTGTTTTTTGGTACATTTGTCTGTCTGTTTTCCGAAGGCTGCCACTTCTCGGGGATGCATCTATTCTTCTAGGGCCTCTGGCTTCAGCATTCTGCTTTATCAGTGTACTGAGAGGTTTATTTCCCTCCTCCTCTCCCCCCTCCCCTCCTTATCTTCAAGGCAGCGCATCCTCCCCCATGAGCTACATGCATTTTAAGCACAACCAGATGTGTGAGGTGAGGCCGATGAACTCCACCACTCTCTTGCCTGCTCTCTAAGGAGATTCTTATGGGAGAATTACGGTCTCAAAATTCTCTTCTCTTACTTTTTTTTTTTTTCCTGGGGTGGGTGGGGAGGTGGAGGTGTTTAAAATCAGAAACTTTATTCATTCCAGAAGGCAATGAAGCTGGGTGTATATATTGCCCTGACAGGAACAGAATTGGTTCAGGATGTTTAAAAACGGCTGTGGGAAAAGTGATGTTTTTGGCAAACGCAATAGATACATTTCTTTTAAAAACGAGTTGAAAACCTCAAACCAACATACATTTGTTTTATGTACATATTAGAATGTTTCACCGGAGTAAAAGTATACAAAACCAAACCAGATCAAAATAGAAAGTAAGAAAAAGAAAGGCATGAAAAGAGAAGAAAACATATAGTCATGCCTTCTGCCCTTCTTTCTATCAAATAATTATTTTATTCTTTTCCCCTATCATCTTTGGTCATTTTAAATGCCCAAATCCAGACATCATTAATTCAGAATAACATGCATTGGTAACACAGGGGATTTACTCGCAACCTTTTGCTTTGCCTCCCCTATTTCAAACTCAACAGCATGGTTTTATTAATGGAAATTCCTTATAATGAAAGGACTACTGAACTATTATTTGTTTTGTTTTTTAAAAAGTTCCCTTTGAAAGCTAGCATATATTAGTGGATTGAAATCATGCTTGTAAAATCACCTAGTATATAGGGTTATTTTTAATCACTATTGCACATTTATCCCTTTTTTCATGTTTTATATTATTCCCTCATTGGATTCATACAAACATGGCAAGCACTGCAAAAATCCAAATGACTAACTGCTGCCTTCTAGAATTTACCCAGTTTTGCCACCCAGCATGGCAGCATGGTGTAGTATGGTTAAGGTACCAGTCTAGAAACCAGGAGACTGTGAGTTCTAGTCCTGCCTTGGGAACAAAGCCAGCTGGGTGATCCTGCGCCAGTCCCTCTTTTTCAGCCCTAGGAATGAAGCAAGGGCAAACCACTTCTGAAAAAGCTTGCCAAGAAAATTGGCAGTTACCAGGAGTCAGCCCACTGATTTGAACTTGTATGTATGTATACATGCATGCACACACAAAACTTCAAGTCAGTGTGTTGGCTCCTGGCAACTGCCACACAAAAGAACAAGGGAGATTATTTCCAGTCACCAATAAACCTCAAAACAACTGTGCTCTAGTATGCTTCAGAAATCAGCCCTAATGTTTAATATTGGAATAAAGTAGGAAAATGTTTAATGTATCAATATTATAGTAACATAATATTAATTAATATATTACTTACATAATACTAAAGTTATATTTATAAATTATAGTTATAGAAAGGTAAAGGTTTCCCTTGTCCAGTTGTGTCTGACTCTAGGGGGCAGAGCTCATCTCTTTTTAGCTGAGGGAGTTAAGTGTTGTCTGAAGACATTTTTGTGATCATGATTAGACACCAAGGGTCACGGAACACTGTTACCTTCCCATCGAAATGGTACCTATTTATCTACTTGCACTTGCATGCTTTCAAACTGCTATATGGGCTAGAGCTGGGGCAAGTAACGGGAGCTCACCCTGTCTCACAGTGCTCGGGTCTCGAACCCATGCTGTCAGCTTTCCAGCTGACAAGCTCAGCATCTTTAACTGCTAAGCCATCACGCCCACACTTATAATTATATATCTATTTTCATATCAACCACAGCATAATTAATTAGGGTGTGTTAATAGAATCTCTTTGCTTCATTTTTATAATTTAACCAGCATCATTTAATCATCCCCTAATCCAGGGCTGTCAAACTCGCGGATGTCAAACAAGCCCAGATGCATCACACGCTGGCCACGCCCATGTCCGGTTTTAGCAAAGGGGGGAAAAGTCCCGATATGTCATGTGACGACGCCATGATGACACGAGTTTGACACCCCTGCCCTAATCCAAGGGGAACTTCACTCAAATCTTTGATGAAATGTAGCACCCTTTAAAGATTTGCACAGTTCTACTAGGTTTTTTTTTAAAAAAATTCCCTGTATTATTTATGCCACTTCAATTCTAAGCAATCATAGTATAATAGCAGTTACCTTCTTCTTGTTTGAACATGTTTCATCTTTAGAGGCTGTCCAAAATGTACAGGACAAAATTTTTCCCGTTCTAATTTGGGGGCTGCATTTAATAGTTAAAATTAGTACATTTAGAATGGTGGGTTTTGCACCTCATACAGAACCGTGTAATTGATCTGGTTGGGATGATATATAATAATAACTTTTATTTGCGGTCACAGACCAAAAAACAATTATAATTTAATTGCAAAAGGACGTGGGGAAAGTAACATCATAAACAGTTGGCTACCAGAAGCCTTGGCTGAGAGGAGTTACAGTGTTCTCCTCTAATAGTTACAGCTCTTAAAATTTTTTGAGAAACCTGAAAAGTATTGTGTGAGGAGCCATTCCCTAAACAACATAAGGTCAAATTACTAGCATTGGATCCAGAGAGATTTGTTTCTAAGAGAGACAGTAATTTAATCCTGTCTGCATTACACATAGGGCAGTATAAAAGAACATGCTCCACAGTTTCAACCTCAGCTCTATCACAGGGGCATAACCGCTCACTTATCGGGAGCCTCTTAAATTGTCCGTCCAGCAATGCTGAGGGCAAGACATTGAAACGAGCAAGGGAGAAGACTCTTCTATACTTAGGGATGGTTAAAGTGTAAAAATATGAGGCCATCCTCAGTCCATAATTGTTAAATTGACTGAAGATCAGAGGGGAGCAGGTTTTATTAGCTCTAGCTCTTAGATATTGCAAGTCTATGTCCACAAGCCGTTGGACTACCCTAGATGTAATTTATCTGGTTTTGTCTTATGAAGTCCAGCTACTTATGCTTAATTCAATAAAAGATGGTTAAACACTGCTGTGATGTGCAATTTAGCTGAAATGTACTGTCCATGTCATTTCACCCTCTGCAGTCAGACTGACCAGATACACAAGAATGATATCCGCACTTCACTTGTGCATGCAGGAAACAGCCCATTATAACCTCAATGTAACCTCAACCTCCAAAGGCAAATTATTTTTCTTGCAGTTGTAATGTTGCATTTTACAGGATGCACAATCAATGAATCTCCTTGCATCATTTAAGCATCTTCCGAAGTTTGGACATCATACTAACTTGGCTTTAATCAAGCACCAAAGCTGAGCTTGCTGTCAATTTGCACTGGAATGACAGCTGAGTTTCATTTGATTTAGAGAGAAAAGTAATATGAACTTCTTTGCTTGTGAAATGTAGAAGAGTATCAAAATGTGCTTTAAAAAGGGTGAAGGGAAGAGCACATAGTTAGAACCAGTACTTTAATTTCAAAGTCTTTGAAGCAGGAGCTCGGCTTCATCAGGCCCATATGTTAACTATTGCTGATGTTGTCAAAAACAAAGAAATAAATGTATCCAATCAGATTTGAATGGAGGCAAGATTAAGTATGGTAAGCCTTACCCAACCAACCAACTCTTCTTCCATTTTTTCCTTTTTAGAGTCCCATATGCTTGCTCCAACTTCCTTGCCTCTCTAGATGGATTTTTTTTTTTTACTGCTAAATGATGTGGAAGGTATGGGAGGGAACGTGAAGCTGAGACTGAGGAAAATGGATTTACTTTCATAACATGTTCCTGCAGGGATAATCCTTCGGCCCTTCAGGATTTATTCCCATGCATTAAGCCCCAAGTGGCATTCCACAGCATCGTACCTACTACGGAGGCTGCGGTAGGGGCAACAGCAATATAATATAATCCCAGCTAGTACAGAAACAACTGTTTTTCATCTTTGCTTTCGGACAGAATTCCGGAATGAAAGACCAAACCCTCTCTGAGATGCTTGCTGAGTTTTTAAAATGGGAATTTCCCTTAAGGCCCTGTTATGCCGATTGGTATGTCAAAGCAGGAATAAAACATGCGGGTTTTAATTTTCCTATTTCAATTGTTTATAAACTCTTTTAACACACGAGCGTGTTTCCTTTCCAAATCATCATCTCTCCATTACACAGCATTCTATTGTGATTTTTGCATTAGTGCCCAAACTGATTTGCCCCCTCTTTACCATGTATTTGATGGTGTGATGTATCGCCAACCTGGGCTGTTTAACAAGATGGTTGATGATCCTCTGAATGTTGGTGATCTATAGCTCCCAGCACCCATCATTACTGGCCATGCTGGCTTGAGCAGCTGAGCTACTGAAGACTGGGGAGCCCTAATATCTGGACCCTAAAGGAGTTTCCCCACCCCTCCCCTTCTTTTTCCTTTTGGAGCATCTAAGAAAATTAGACATTTGCTGTGAACTATGTACATCTCTCCCCCAAAGGTTGTTTTTTTTTTAAAAAAAATCACATATAACTTTAAAGATAACCAATTCAGCCTGGACAGATCTATTTGTCTTGCAGACAACATGAGCAAGTTATCACCTTTTGTTTGTTTTTTTAAAGCAACAGTTTGTAAACTAGATGTCTGACCACTAATTTGATGTGAAAAGGTAAGGAAGTCTTGGATAATTAACATAAAACCTAAAAAGCTTGAAAAAGGTGTGTTGCTTTAAGGAATCTATTTGTCAATGACCATGGGATTCTTAAAGCAGCAATATCTCTCTCCCCCCTCCCCCCTCCAAACTTGGGTATAAGCCAGTGGTGAAATCCAATTTTTTTTACTACCAGTTCTGTGGGCGTGGTTGGTGGGTGTGGCAAGGAAAGGATACTGCAAAATCTCCATTCCCTCCCCACTCTGGGGCCAGCCAGAGGTGGTATTTGCCGGTTCTCTGAACTACTCAAAATTTCTGCTATCGGTTCTCCAGAACCTGACAGAACCTGCTGGATTTCCCCCCTGGTATAAACTGAGAAAAATCAAGCTGCTGTAACGAACAGCTGATAGGTGCTATATTTACATATAAATGACACCACAAGCATTTCTTCTCAACAATCTTTTAATCAGGCACAGCCTTACTAACCACCTATTTAACATATTGCTGCTGCTGCTACTACTACTGTATTACCACTACTATTAATAATACTGAAGGCAGTCTGGATGGACAATAACAGCAGCCTTTCCTACGTGGAGGAAACAAGGAGATGTTTCTTAGAGTTGGTACCTTTCTTTTTGCAAATGCTTGTTAATGAAAACAAATGTTTAAAATCTGCTATCCATTAACTAGAGGTACCTTGTAAGTTAACTAGGTGATTACATTTGTTAATAGATCAAACTGAGCATTCCTGATGTACAGAAATGGAACCATCTTGGATTCTTCCAAAGGACTTTGACAATGGCATCTGTTACCAATCCCAAGGCTGCCCCCCTGAACTCTGATTCCCAGGATTCCACGAAAGGCACATCTGAACTGCTTTGAGTTTCATCAAAGCACATCTAAATAAAAATCAACCTGCAGAAAAGTAATGATGACAGGTTGGATTCCCACATTGTTATATGCTAAGAAGGTAAATCTATGCATTTTGGGCTTGGGGAAAACATGCAAACTCTGTTCACTGTGCCTCATAAAATGTCAGAGTTTGTTGGAGAAATCAAATCCAGAAAGCACACACAGGCAGGCTGATACAGCAGGATTCATTAACTTCTTTATATACATAATAACATATGAAGCTAAATGTACAATACCAATAGCAGATTCTTTCAACGTAACAGTTACAAGTAAAACACAAGCAGAGTACAGCAGACTAGTTTGCAGCTTCAGAGCTCAGAGCTTAATACAGAGCCACACCCAGGCTCCTTCCAGTTTCAGTTTCAATTCAGCAGAGCAGATCTCATTGGCTGACCTAGTTGCTATGCCTATTCATTGGCTGATCTTGCTACTATGTCTCTGCCAGTTCATGAACAATCTGACATAAAATAAGGATGTAGTGTGATCTGTGAATTACATTGCAAGCTAATCTAGTCTCCTAAATGGCTAGCATCTGGACAGTGGAACATCTAATTTAAGAAAATAAGTAGAATGCTTTGGAAGGGCCGTTAAGTGCTTTATGATGACTAAATATCACTGCTGTCTCTAGAACAGAGTAGCTGGGAAAAGGTAGTAGCACATCATGTTGAATTGGGACTGGAGGTGTCAAACAGGAATCTATCTATCTATCTATCTATCTATCTATCTATCTATCTATCTATC
>WNWU01000036.1:12207517-12260385 GCA_012654045.1 Ptyas mucosa
ATCTATCTATCTATCTATCTATCTATCTATCTATCTATCTATCTATCTCTATCTATCTATCTATCTATCTTTCTACCTACCTACCTACCTACCTACCTACCTACCTATCCAACTCCTGCCTTTATTATTTTTTATAAACAACTTAAGGCGTTGAACATATCTAATACTCCTACTTCCTCCTCTTTTCCCCATAACAACAACCCTGTGAGGTGAGTTGGGCTGAGAAAGGGACTGGCCCAAGGCCACATGGCTGGCTTTCATCCATGGCTAAGGCAGGATTAGAACTCGCACTTTCCCTGTTTCTAGCCTGGTGCCTTAACCACTAGATCAAAATGGCTCTCTCTATATGAAGTCTGGTGGAATAAACAGTGCAGTGTGTCCAAAGTAGTTATATTTGGATGGATGAGATTAAGAACTACAATGGATAAAACCTAAGAGTTTCTGGATCCTGAATTTTTTAAATTCATTTTTAAACCAGAAATTAAGCTTGCTTTAGGATTTACAACGCAGTTTTGGTCTGTAGCTTATCTCAAAATATTGGGGAAATGTTAATACCATTTTTCAGCAACAATGGGTGTAGAGGAGACTCTTGGATCAGCAAAATAAGGGAGCTAGTTGGGGAAGCAGGCTATTCATATCAGTGGTGGGTTGCCCCCGGTTCGGACTGGTTCGCAAGAACTAGTAGTAAAAATGGCGGGAGGCCCCGCCCACCACCCCGGATGTCGTCATTGGCAATCTGCACATGCGTGATCCCGTTGTAAACTGGTAGTAAAGGTAAGTAGAACCCACCCCTGATTCATATGCTTACTCAGACTGTGAGGTGTAGATCAGTCCTCATTGAATCTCCATGAACAGAGACGTCCGGAGTGGAATGGACAGATTTGAGCATATCCCGTTCTTCTAACAGAGAATTCCTGATTCCTCTTAAAAGACTATGATGGAACATGATGGTGATCGTGATCTCTTTGGCAGGATGCAGATTGTTTAAAATCTTCCTCGGACAAATGTTTTTGCTTTATTGGAATACGGCTTCTGATTCCCACTTCCATGTACTGAGCTCAATGCTCTTTTTTTTTTTTTTGGTAAACTATAAGCAGTGACTCAAGGCCTGTTCTCTGAATAGCTGCACAGCTATAAAGCAGGTCTTAATAGGCCCATCAATTAGCAGAAATGAGTGTTAAGTGTGACCGGTCTTTGACCAACATGTTAGGAACCTCCTGAGCTAAAAGCACTAATGTTTGCAGTTCGAACAGAGGAGTCAGAGGCTGTGAGAATCAACATGATATGTCATCCTCCTTCAACCCTTGTTGCCACTGATTCGGTGCCCTCTATATGGAGAAAAGGGATCCATACTTGTACATGATGCCGTACAAGCAAGGAAAAATGGGTTTCTTGACAACGACGGCCTCATTTTGCAAGGCAGCTTGGGGCTTTGTCACGATTTCCCCCCCCCTCCTCCCAAGGAGCAAAAATGCTCTTGCTGTAACCCACTGCTTGAAGAAATGTAATTTAAGTTGTTGATGGGACAGGTAAATCAACATGCAGAAAAAGAGAACCGGTAGTGAGGGGAGAGAATTATTTTATATACGTTTTACTTTCTCTAAAAAGGAAAAAAAATGCCATATTTTTAAAACCCTGGATCTAAGATTATCATAATTTCGCAGTTAAACCTCTAATGAGCTTAGAGGAATGTCAGCCTCCCCATGGGATCAACTGATGGATCCTCTAACAGGAAGGTGTCAGCCAGATTTCTGCTGATGGTGTCTATCCCTGATCCAGTAGAGAGTAATTAACCAGGAGAGATGTTTTAACCATTGTTTTGCTTTTGAAGCAGATCAGGGAGAGGAGAAAGCTTTTGCAAATACAGAGACACTTCATCTCCTGGGCTGTAATGAAGGTTTAAATAAATAGGCCTTAGTTTAGTCTTACATTGCTATATAGCTACTGACTGTTACCCTCATCTGCAAATTTAAGGAGAACAATATCCCATTCGCATGTAAATTAACAATCATTATACCAACTTTTGAACCAGACCATATTTTAATGCTGTTCTACCATCTTTATGAGGTTTTCTGTTCTGCTCCCTGTAAATGTCACTTTGCAGTCATTTAGGAGTCCAGGATGAGAAATGGCCCTTCTGGGACTCCTGCTGAATTCAAGATCCCAGTATACTTGGCCATATTTACGATTGATTCATTGTCTTTTATTTCATCAACTTTTAGAGTGGCCAACTATCCCATATCCTGGGAGCTCAGACCAGCAGCTGCCAAGAGCCAGTTCAACATTTACCGGTAATTCTTTTCATGGGAAGAAGCACTGAAGTTTTGATTCAATGCATAATAGTCAAGTGATGATTCATGTTTTGATTGTTTGGGAGAGGATTTCAACAGATCATAAAAGGGACTATGCAAACCTCCGCTTCTTTATGAGTTCTTTCTGGGATATCCTGCTTTTGTACTTTGTCCTTTTGCCAGTAATTCCCCACCTTCCACTTCCACACTATTTTAGACATGCTGTATGGTGTGTCTTTGTTAAACCTCTACCCAAAGTTTGCTAAGATGCAGATAAAATTGGGAACATTTGGGCTGTGGGGTGAAGGGCTGGGATAAAGTGAGATGGGAGCCTGAAGATGGTGGGGTTGGCTGCATTAGAGGAATTGCTGAGGGACCAGGTTTGGCTTGTGCCCTCCTGCATTTTGGTTGCCTTGTTGTTTTGGTTTTTTTTACTCTTCTGAACCAGTTAAAATTGTGTCTCTTAATATGGATGTCAATAAAATAATAATAATAATAATAATAATAATAATAATAATAATATAGTAGTAGTAGTAATACTAGTAGTAGTGATAGTAGTAGTAGTAGTAATAAAACTAAACTAAAAATCTTCATTATGCAGCTAGAGGTCAGAAATCTCCTGGCAAGACCATGAATATGCCACTTAGAAACAGTCCTTCAGGATATCACTCCAATTGCTATGTTCTATAGCTTCTTCACAAAACGTAAAACTCCTGTACTTTCTGATCATTAATGGAAATGCCACCCTTAGTATTAATGGGCTGTCGGATTAGGAAGACCTTGTCTTGATTAAGGGCCCGATCACAACTCTTTGCAAATTGTTTGATATTGGTATAGTTGTTTTGCAACTGCTCATGAAACCGGTCCATCTTCTTCCTTATCATCATCTGTGCTGCTTCATCATGCGTCTTCCAGTTTTGCAATATTTTGCTCCTTGCTGCTATTATATAGTTATTCTGATGATTTCCCCCTTGGCATAATCCTTCCATGCTCTCTCTCCCCTGCCTCTCCTTCTGGGGATCCACTCCTGTTTCTATGGAGACAACCCATAAATATGAAGTCTTATCCTTCATCCATTGAGGCCAGAGGCAAAAGCTGCTTCTAATTTTGATGGCAGCAGCATATTACAATCTTTACTGGTATCCTTCCATGGGTGTAAAGATGGTTTCCATAAAACACAACACTGATGATTTTCAAGAGCATCGAGGACAATTCACAATAAACACAGCTGAAGTCAAAAGTGTTGTTTCAGTCTACATACTATCAATTTTTAAATTGCTCTTTTCTAGGATAGTGCAGTAAAAATATTTAGTCCAGATCCTTTTTTAAACCTATCTATTTTTAAAACGATTGGTGGACATGCTAAATGAAACCATTTTTTAAAAAAAAAAAATCCCTCGAGGGATCAGCAGATACCCACTTCTTGTATTGCTGTGAAGGATGGTTAAAAGAGGGATTTGCTGTGTTTCAGAGGTTACTTTTTCAATCCTTATTCATTAGGCTTCTAAGCATGTGGATTGTGTGCGCAGTGCAAGCTATTGCCAGCAGTGGGGGAGGGGAAGTGGAATTGGGGAAAGAGAAAGGAAATACCACAAGCTTAAACAGGCATCAGTTAAATACTGTATGCTTAAGCAATCCTAGTTAATATATTACACAATAATCAGCATTCTAATAAAATAAAATAAAAATGATGCAAATGCCATTGGGTTGGGTTTTTTTGTTGTTGTCCTGAATACTGTGGGTGGGTTTAAAGTTTGTTAGGGAACCATGGCACTGAATATAGACCACCATATTTTTTGATAAAATCTCTGTTAAAGAAAAGGCATTTTACAAAATGCACATTTAAAACCAGGGGTTGGAACAAGGCTACCCTGGGAATTAGCAGAACAAAATGGAGCCAAAGGTAATACTTACAATTAATTTCAACCACGAGTGAGGTATAATTTTATATTCCAATGTTCTATTCCACTGGGGATATTTAATAGAGGCCTTTTCATCTGCCCCAGCAGATGCTCTGCTAAATGCCATCCATGGCAAGGAATTTCGCCTGATGCAAAGGAAGAAGAAAGGGCCCCATTCCTCCATTCCTCCCCCCCCCTCACTTGATCAGGTATTGTCTGTGATGATAGCCGGCCTGGCTCCCTTCTGGAAGCACAACGCCTGGAATATTATTGAAAAAAGCACAGAAACCCTTTAACACTCACTAACTACCTGAGTAAATATGAGATCACCTTTAGCCCTGTGGCTTTGACCCCTCTTGAATAGCTTGGTTAGTCCATAGTAAGCTGTCTTGGTCATGGACTGTCCTGAAGAAGAGGCTTAAAAAAAGTTAAATGGTTTTTTTTAAAAAGGAAGAAAGGCATGGATGGATGGACGGACACAGGGAAAAATGAAAAAAAATATTCCTGATGATATACTTAGTTCATATGATAAACATATGAACATGTGAATGATCTTTTAAAATGTACACCGCCTTGAGTCCTAGGGGAGAAAGGCGGTATAGAAATAAAATAAAATAAAATAAAATAATAAATAAATAAATAAATAAATAAATAAACAAACAGTTTCATTAATAGCCTTTATCAATGTTTCTCAGGGTGGGCTCAGAGGGCTATGTTATATTTCTAGGGGACCACCATAACTTTCAAAGGAGGCTATCCATATTTAACTGCCAGGCATTCGATGAATTTGCTGTAATCCAGCACATCTCATTCTCTGTGCTAATTTCAGCAGCATAAAACATTGAACATGACGAATTCACAATAAATAACATTGCCTATGCTGAGGTCACAGAAAGCAATAAAGCTCAGAAGGGGGCCATGAGTACAGAAAGAGCAGGAACCCTGATCTGTAGGGCAGAGTTACAAGATGCAAAAAGTAAGGCAATCTTGACGCTAGGGCTGTTTCTGCGGTCAGAAGGAATCCATCATCTTGACTGTGGTGTGCGTCAACTCAGAATATATTTATTGAAATCGGCTTCTTTAAGTGACATATTTACAGTATGCACACCTAAGAAAAGAGCACGTCGGGGCTGCGGTCACAGTATGTATGTCGGTCTGTATCTCCAATCTGAAGGAGTGTGGTGGTGATTTCTCACTAACTGCTTAAGTATAACTTAAACCACCACCACCCTTAAACTAGAAATGAAAATTTGAGGACAAGAAGAGTCCTTAAGTTCTTTCTTGGTTCCCAAATGGAGATGTAACAAAGTTGAAAGAATGAAAGGCAGAAAATACCCCCTTCCCATAGCGAAAGCAGTTTGGGGGAAAGTGCTCTTTCTGCTTTTAAAAAGCCCTGACTCAAAATAGCCATAAGTTTTGAAGGACTTTTTTTTTTTTGCATCGCTTCTGCACAATCCTGGAACAATCGCCACGGTGGATTCAAAAGCGGGCATTGTTCCCCACTCTGGCGGCTCCTTGGGAGAAACCAGCATTCCCGAGGTGGCCCTCCGGCCTTCATTAGTCATGTGTGGGAGGCTTGGACCAAGCTCCGCGCGTGAGTGTGAATTTTGTGCTTTCTCATCTCGGTCCGGCCAAGCCCTTTCAGCTTAGGAGGGCCTGACTTCAACCCAGTTCCCAATTCGGCAGATGGTTTCCAGAAGGCCTCTTCTTCCCTAGTGGACCTGGGACGCATTTGGGGGGGATTCAAGAACCCTTGAATCTCTTCGCCTGGAACCGCGGGGAGATGAAGCAGCGCCTCCAGGGAGCTGGGCCGGTGCAAAGGCTTAGATCGTAGAAGGCGGGGAAGGTCAGCGTGGCAGCAAAGAGGACCCGAGAGCCGAGCCGGAGGGAAGGGGAGGGACGTGGGCAGGGCGCTGGAGACGGGGGAGGATCCGGGGCGGAGGGAAAGGGAGGCAGCGAGGGGCGGCGCGCAGCCTGGAACTGCTCGCTTGACTGGCCGAGGGAGCAGCAATCCCGGCGTCTCGGGTGCTGCGACGTCCCAGCCGGGTGGCAAAGAGAGGATGCGGAGTCCCGCGGCCGCCCACAGCGCCGCAGCGCCCGGCTCCGCAGCTGAAGCGCCCCGGCCACGCGGACCAGGTGGCTGCGCCGGGTTCCGCTAGGGACAGGCAGGGATGAGTAGGTGAGTGGCAGCGAAAGCGCTGTCAGGGGGCCGCGGGGCTGGGTTGTGGACTGGACGCCAGCTCGGAGGCCGTGCGATGCGGGGGGATGCGCGCCCGCCCGATCGGATGAGGACGGAACCTTAAGCCTTTGGGCATTTTCCAAGGGAACAAGGATGCGGGGTTGGCTTTGACTTTCCAAAATCCACGGGTGGGAGAGGATGGTCGCGATGTCTGGATGCGGTGCCCGAGATGCTGCTCCCACGATCAACCCAACCTTCCCCGCGGGCAGTTCGGAGGGTTAATTGAAGTGGAAACGAGCCGGTTGCGGTGGAGGATCGGGGTGGGTTTTTCCTTCGGGTGAAAAAGTGGGGATAGTGGGGATAGACACGCGCGGGGAAGGGAGGAAAGCGACGGTCCGGCTGCCAAAGGCCCACGGGGCTGATTCCTTCGGGTTGGGGAGGGGCTGAGATCAGCGTTGAGGAATGCAAGGAGGGTAGAGAAATAGGAGCGGAGGTATTGTGTGTTGGAAGCTCGTACGTGTCCGTCGCGCAGGGTCGGTGCGTGTCGAAAACGGGCTGAGGAAACCTCACACTCTTCTCTCACTCCCCCCCCCCACTCCACGCCCCGCTCCCGAAAGCACAACCGTTATTTGGTAGGACGGGTGCGGGACTCAAAGCATCCCAGCCCTCTGGAACCCCACGGGATCCCCATTGTGCTCCGTGGAGCCTTAGTTTGTTTCCTCGAAGGCTTTTCTTCGGCGCTGGCACGGGAGGGTCTGGCGGGGGGGGGGGGTTGCGTTCTTGGAGGGAGGGGCCTTCCCGCCTGCCTGCCGCTGAGGCGTAAATCCTGCCCCACGAGAGCAAAGGTCGCGATTCACTTGCCTGCTGGTGCTTTGAAAGGCAGTGCGTGTATCGTGTGTTTCGGGTTGGGTTGGGTGCCTGCCTTCGGGGGGGGTGGGGGGGGTGGGAAGGAGGTGGGGTGGGAAGCCGATCCCCCCCCCCCTTCTGGAAAAAGTTTCACTTGCGGGGAGTTGCACAGGCAGGCGAGAAAAGCTTGCAGCGTCGCGCGTAGCTCCTTTGCCCGCGCTTGGAGAGAGAGAGAGAGAGAGAGAGAAAGGGGGCCAAAGGCGGTTATATATCGGGGAGCAACCCGAAAGCGGTGGCCTTTGTTTGATGCGGTGACCCCTGGGGGCTCGAAGAGCAGCGTCGTCTCTTGAGGAATTTTGATTCGGCGTGGCAACGGCTCTTGCTTTTTCTATGGCCTGCCCGGGGTCTCTATTTTGCAGGCACAGGGAGGGGAGGGGAGGGGAGGGAGGGAGGAGCGTTTAAAAGTGGTAGCGCCCTCTCTGCACATACGTTTCCTATTGATTGCCTTGCCAAAAAAAAAAAAAAAAAAAATCCCCCCAGGTTGTCGGTTTAGTGAGCTGTCAATTAGCCAAACTTGCGGGCGGCAGGCAGAGCGGCTTCCAACCTTGTCAGTTTGAGGCAGCGTCGGCCTCATCATCCGTGACGTTTATTTTGCACGCTCCAGAAATGCAAGTCCCGGGCAAGGGAGGGGTGGGAAGGAAGAACCTTGCTGGATTTCTGCCCAGGAATGGGGCTTCGTTTGGCCATTACTCCTCCCGTGCGTAATCCCTTCGGAAATTTGATCAAGGTTGATCCTGGCGCGTTTTGTAGCCTTCAAGATCAGACACAAAAGCACAGGAGATGAAGCTCAAAACTTTAGGGCTTGCAAGAAGAATCCCCAAGAAAAGCTTGGTTTGTTTTGGTCCCTGTAATAGTTTTGCAGGATACCCTGCCGCTAAGCAAAAATGTCCTAACTTCGCTGTGAATCTGAGAACAGACGGTTCCTCATACATTTATAATCCTCTTCTAACTGCAGATTAACATTACTGGTGTTTCTAAGCACACCTGTATTCTTCTTAGCATCTGACACCCTCTGGATGCATTGAATTAATATTTCTCCCATCATCTTTTAGTGACATGATGGCCAGCGACAAGAGTTGTTGCAGTGCAGCTCAGTTTGGCCAGCACTTTGTCGGGAAGGAGGGCAACTAAATGGTATCCACTCAGATTTCTAATTCCTTTCTTGGTGAGGTGAGAAAAAGAAGCAGCACGAAAGCCAACCTTTGACATCAAAATGTCTTCTCAAAACAGTGACATTGCCTGGGCCAAGCTATTTAACATGGGTGTTCCCTGCCACTTGTCTTAGCCTTGCCTTCCTGCTTCTCTCCAAAAGGATGGGGAGTACTGAATAATTGAGGGTTGTGGTTTTTTTTTTTAGCAAATTCAATCCACCTTGTATTAGGTTACAGATAGTCCTTGATTTAAAACCTCAAGTGAGCCCAAAATTTCTGTTGCTAACTGAGATGTTGTTAAGTGAATTTTGCCCCATTTTATGACCTTTCTTGCCACAGTTGTTTAGTGAAGCACTGCAGCTGTTAAATTAGTAACAGTTGTTAAGTGAATCTGTCTTCCTCACTGACTTTACTTGTCAGAAGGTTGCAAAAGGTGATCACATGACCTTAGGAGGTAGCAACGGTCATAAATATGAGTCAGTTGCCAAGGATCTGAATTTTTATTATGTAACTAAGGGATGCTGCACCAGTTATAAGTGTGAAAAACGGTCATAAGTCACTTTTTTCAGTGTCATCGTAACTTTGATCACTAAACAAACTGTTGTAAGTTGAGGACTGCATATATAGAGTCTGCTCTGAAATCAAGGAGGATTGGACAGTAGACTCAATCAGAGATTATCCTTAAAGCATATAATTCCAGAGCAATTTGTCCCTTTGTTTCTGGGAAAGATAATTATGACTCTGGTCAACATATCAATATCCAGGTTTTCTTCCTGTTTACTGGACATGTATTTCTCCAAAGCAAAGGAACATTTATCCTTTTGGTATCTTGCTTATTTTCTTGAGGTCAGAGCCTAGCCCTGAGCAAAATGAAATAAAAGTGATACAATAAAGTTATAGTGATATAATATAAGATAACAATGATCATGAAGCCAATTAAACATGATTAATTTTAAAGAAAGTCTAGTATTGGAGTATTGCAAATGCCCAGGTGAACAACAACATGATTCATGATTTAAATCCCTATTGGATTTATTTTCAAAATTGATAACGGATAAAAATTTAGAAGATATGTCACTACAATAATTACTTAAGACTTCAGTTTTCAGTGCCTTTCATTCTATTTGCAAATTGGTCCTTTTAGTTTGTTTGGAGAAATGCTGTCTAATATTGTAACAGCACTTCAGTTGTAACAGCAACCATAGAGCAATTTGGATTGTTAAATTATGGAACCATTTAGTTAGCAGGCCCACTGATTCAGATTCCACTGATGAAATCTCCTTTGATTGCTTTCTTTCAGTGTGATTGTGAATGCTGAATATTTAAAATTTAAGCTGCAAGCTTTAATTCCTTTAATCAGTAGATTGATCCATAAAAGTGTTTTAGTTGATTTATTGGTGGGACCAATTGCAATCAGTGAGACTCTGGGTTAAGGTCACAATTGCCCATTTTTTGAAGTGGCTTGCTTCTGATGCATTACAACGGTGTAATATAAAAATAGTGAAGATGAATGAAATCATCTACTGTATGTATTAAGTTGAAATGTATTAAGTATATCCCAGTCCAAAACTTTAAACATATTACAATTATATTTAAAATCAAATTGTTGAAAAGAAGATAAAATATTCAGCTAAAAAATCTTAAACTGAGAGGCACTTTTTCATTGAAAATGGAAGTAATTGTGGGCACTCTTACTTGGAAATACATTCTATTGATCTGGGTAGGATTTATGACTGAATAAGCATCCTTAAAATTGTGTTATGAAGGGTTCTTTCCTCCCTTTTAAGGACATTAACACAAAAGTTTTCTGGAGATAGAGATGGAAGGAATTCTTAAGGACTAGTAAAAATTAGAGTAAGAATTTACGTTTTGAAGAACGTATATCCCAGAGTTTTTACAGGAAGGATTTCCTGTAATTGGCCCTTTGTTTTTTCAACCCAAAACATTTTTGGGAAAGCCTAAATGGAAGCATTTCCCCCATTTTCACATAGCTCTGAATTCAGCAGTGATCAGTATAGTGATACAGAGAATGCAGACTGCCCTTTAAACTGTATTTAGTTTGTATTTTACTCAGCAACAAAAATATTCATCCTTTCTTGTGTGGCTCTTTGATTGTAAGTAGCGACAAATATAGGCTTCGCATCTTTTGAAAAGATGTGTAGGCCCCATCTTTCTCCTCACATAAACATGCATGTCTGGGTGCCTACGCGTGCACATCCTTGAGGGCAGAAGGAGGGCAAACATTCCTCTCACCGTGTGGATATTTTAAAGCTGTAGTCATGCAATCAAAAGTTGCTCAGTTTGGGCTAATTTTTGGTAGGGACGTCATTTCGTAAAAACTCACTTCAAGACTTCCTGAAAAAATCTTGCGTTTGGTGATATTTTAATATAGGAAAAGTTACTTGGTAGGGGAGTGTTCACCCTTGGATGTTCCATTGAGTGGGAAAGTTGGGGGGGGGGGACAGCTTGTGCAGCGTAAACTGCCAAGAAACAGAATAGGGCAACTCCTTCTGTGTGACTTTTAACTCCACTCTACAGAAATTTTTACTAGCAGTCTTTGTCCTGGCTCCCATTCTTTGTTGAGGACCCCAGGCACTGTCCTGCTCCCTCCCTTCCCCTTGCATTTTCCTCATTTCCCATTATCATTTTGGTTAAACAGAAAGGCGACTTGTGTACCATATGGATCATGTTAACAACGGCTTATCTAGGAGCCCTCGGGTTTTCTGCCCCTCCCCAGCGGCTCCTTACAGCCTGTCCTTTTCCGAAGAGCATCTTTGGTTGTTGCCTGCAGAAGCCAGTTTGGCCAAAGTCCTGGAAGAGACAGAAGAGGTGCACAGGCTTAACTGCTTTCTTCCTGTCTGTGTTTTCTGCCCCTTTCTAGTTGGGGGAGATTTGTTTTCTGGTCCTCTGCTTGGCTTTCCATGTGGATCTGCTTAGCAGAGAATTAGTCTGTTAAAGCGTTAAATTCATCTGGAAGAGAATAGGGGCAACTTAGCATTTTCTTTACTTAGTGCTACATTTGTGGCTCAGAAAACAGCGCAGAACTCCAAAAGTCCTAAAGAAACTTTAGATTTACAAATATCACCAGCAGTTCCTGGAAAGGGACAAACTTGGCAGCTCCTGGTGGCCTTCTACTTGTTACCAAGGTAGAGGATATGGGAGGGATGCCCTATGCAAGGAAACAAAAGGTGCCCCAGTTTTGAAAAAAAAACAAAACAGGCAGGGATTCTTTAGTAGGGTGGCGCCTCCTAGGAAAAAGGATCTGGAGAAACTCCCCCAAAATACTAGATCACTCGGCTGTGAGTGTGAAAACATTGAAGAACAAGGCATGAGAATAGAGCATCAGTTGTCATGATTACACAACACAACACGATTGCATTTAGAACATTTTACTGCTAGTCTCTGCTTGCAAAAAGAGAGAGAGAGAGGGAGAGAGAGAGAGAGAGAGAAAACCTTAGAGTTAAAAGAGAAAAAAATATATAAAAAATGCAACTACAGTATTATAACCCTAGAATTAAAAGGGAAAGAAACAGCAACAACAAAAATGCACCTGAAATGTCAGTTCACCTGCTTATTTTTCTTCTTTAAGAAGGAATTTGGGAAGGTTGTCTGCCATCTCGCCAGAGAATGCTTTTGACAGATGACCAAGTCTCCTGCTTTCCTCTGCCCCACTCCTAGTTTTTTCCAGCTTGCTTTCTCCCCAGTGATGACGTATCCTTCACATGCTCCATAGGCCAGTCCTTGCAGCCTCTTTCTAGGACCTTCCTCCCATTGTGATGCTGAGCTCTCCCTCCCTATTCCACAGAACATGTGTTCTTCTCTCCTTCGGCCAATGATCTGTTGTGCAACTGGCATCTATTTTGCCCAGATGTTTGACAAAAAATGGGAATCCTGGAGAACCTTACTGCCCAGCGCAATCGGGAGGGCTGGCATAGATGTGATATTTGATACAGCAGCAACTGCCTTGAAGTAGGATCTGATTAAGAGATGTTAAGAGCTATTTGCTTAAACCGTGTAGCTAAATAGAATGCAAAGCTGACTGAAGACAACTTATCCTCAATTTTCCCCGTCCTTCTTGCTCTCTTTTCTGACTGCAGCACTGTGACAGATGTCCTTGGTTTAACCAAGATGCGGCTTCACTGATGCAACTAGGTTAACGAATGGGCAAGCTTTGTTTGTTGCACAGTTCATCCTTAAGCAGACTGAGCTGTGACCGCAGCTGCAAAGGGAGCTTTGTTCTCTCTCTTGCCATGATGTCTGCAAAGTGTCACCATCTGAAGTTATTCTGGGTGGCAAAGGGCCTGGAATATCTGGGCTGTCCCTCCTCTGCCCCTCTCCCTCCTGCCGCCAGAGATAAGTCCTGTCTCCTGTGATGGATTTCTTCTTAGCAGATGAAGTTGCTCTTTGAGGATGACTCAGTTTAATTGTACAGGTTTTGCTCATGATCTGTGTCTTCACTGCCCTCATCTGAGGGTTGGGGACTGTAGATACCCCTCCTGGGATGATGGAGGCTTCAACGTTTCCTAGATGGTAAAAATCAGTTCAGAGGAACCAGTCTTCTCTACTTGTGGTGGCAATCAGGATTCTCAAAGGAAGGGCTGGCTGGGGAATTCTGGGAGTTGGCCCATCCATCTTAAAATAGTCAAAGTTGAGAAACACTGGTCCAGACAATGGAATGGCGTGACCATTTCAAAATAGAGATGTCTTTCTCAATTTGCTTCCTGCCCCCCAGCTATTTAAATTGATGCCTTAAAGATAGGTTGGACTTCAACTCCCATAATTCACAGCCAGCAAGGACAAAGTCCATGTTGGCTTAGTTGGGCTCCTCTTTGCTTGTCTGAGCCTTTTTCAGGTTGTGTTCAATTTGCTTCTTTCTAGCCATGGTGGAAGTCACATTCTGAAATTCAGGTTGGGGAATGTAGGCATAGTCTTCCTTTTGGTCCTGTCTAAGTCCTCCCGCTCATCTCCCAAAAGCTGCTCTTCATCTGGTGGATGAAACACGTAAGGTACCCAGGAGGAGAATGGATTACTCTTCCCCAGTCCCAGGCCCCTGGTGGGATTCTCCTTTCCTGCTTTTAAATTTCAACCTCCGGGCAGGAAATCTGATAGTGGGTTTCCTGTCATTGGCCCTGAGTTTGTCCAGTAAAAATGCCTCTTGCGTTCAGCTAAAAGTCTTTATCCTATGACTGTTCCCATTTTTTCCCTCTTCTGAACCTGCTATCCTGTGGATGATACATTCTACATTTGTTTCAGCTCCATTCTCCAAGCCAGCATTTTTTGCTTTTAATGACATCTGATTTACTAGTCGAGATGTTGCCTTATTTAATTTAATTCATTCATTGTGCATATTTTCCCCACTTTATCCAATGGCAAGCATTACAAAAAGAGCAAAATGGCAGTAAAATCTAAAGTAAAAGCCATGCTGATTTCATTTCATCAATGGGTTCATGTGAACCTATTTAATTAGCTAACCTACTTTGGATTGAGATCTCTTGGTCAGGAATTCCAGGACCAATCTGATATTTATTTATGATTTTTTTTAAGTTAAAAGAAACAACATGTAATAGTAGTTATGATCTTGCAGAGGGTTGATTAGGTGGAAATCAAGTCGGCTATGCAAGGTCACTGGCTGACTTTGGCCAGTTACTATCTCTTAGCTCAGCCTACCACACTGGGTTATGGCTAGAAGAGAAAATAGCAGGGAGTGCTCATTTTATCACCATGGGCTCCTTGAAGAAAGGCAGAGTATAAACTGAATTGTTTTATAATGTATGTAAGATTTCTGGGTTCTTCTAAAATTAGAGGATTACAGGGGGATTCTTTTCCTGAAACAAATGTGTGATTGAGTCTGGTTCTTTCTTTGAGAATTAACTAATGAACACAGACAATTACTGTATGCTTGGGTGGGCATAGTCAAAAGTACAGACCTCCCCCCCCCCACTTCCCCAAGATGCTCTTTACTGATTTGGAGACCACATTCTCAAACAACATCCTGGCCATTACATAGACTGAGTGTGTTTTCTGAGAGTGTCTCTGTGCCTAGAAAGGACCTGGTAGAAAGATGTCTGATGGCTGGTTACAGCTTTGCGGCAGTTTCTAAAACCAAGGGTCCTTTCAGCTCATCAACTCCTTCATGAAGTTTTAAGATTCTTCGTTGCCGCCGTCCCCCCCACAACATTTATTTGTTAACAATTTAACATTTGACTAGCACGGATGATGTTACTGAGTTAGGGTAATGAAACATCCACAAACGTCTGCAAAAAAAACAACAACCAAGGAAGCTCAGAGAGCACCAAGGACCCCTCATTTCAACCCTGAGCTACAAATATTCTCCTTCATTACTAACATTTATTGTACGAAAATAATTTAATAAGTACTATCTTAACTAACAGTACTTCAGTACTACAAATAATAATGAAAACAACAACTGCCCCTTGGATAGTCCCATCAACCTATTGACTACTTTGGCGAACCCTGCTCCAAAAGGACGTTTGAAGTCAAGAGAGATGCCAATGTTCTGTCCCCATCTCCCACACGCACAAACACCCACCCCAAAGGGTTAAATAATTGTTCCAAAACAGTCAAAGTTTCGTTATCAAAACTTGGCAGCAACGCAGCAGCTGCCTGCCAAGAGCTTTTACTCCAAGAAGGAGGGGTTGTTTCTCCACCAGATAACACAAAAATACAGACAGTTTGAAGTAGTCCAGTAACAGAAACCCACAACAGATGAGGCTTTGTTCGTCCAAAAGTGCAAGTGACTCGCCAGAGTTTTTGCTTTGTCCGTCACAAAGCTGGAATGGCCATCACCCTCCCTTATATAGCCTGTGGGGTGTGGTCCAGTGACTCAGCTCAATCTCTGGCACGCCTCCTCATCTGCTGTGACCGTTTAGCACGCCGACGCTGGCGTGGATCCAGCCACAACTTGTCTCCCTCATCACTCTCCGACAGATCGGAGACACCTGGCTCCTGGCCAATCTCCTCTCCTTTGGCTGACACCTGAGGAATTGCCAGAGAGGAGGGGCCGGGAGAGGGAGGCCTGGCCGGCTCCTCTCCTTCATGTTCAGAGCCTTCTTCCTCCGATACGATGGGCTCGGGGGTCGGAGCCACAACAGCCAAGGGGTCTTGGCTACAGAGACTCACCTATGTCAGATGAAAAGAAAACCATAGGTGCGTGCTCACTGCAGCTTGGAGGACCATGGGTGTTGGAGCTGAGGACCACCTCTCTGCTTCAGAGGTTATTGGATGATTGGATGCGGTAAATCTGCTTGGTTTCAGAGGAGGCTGCTTCTTGCAGTGTTGTGCGAATGCTTGCTGTGGGTTTCTTCTTTCAATCAGAGCATGAACCTGCCCTTATATAGAAACCCAAGGATGGACAAATGTCTACCTTTGCCTTTGAGTCAGTATGTTGACTCCTGATGACTGCCTGGACAAGTCCCTGCAAATTTCTTGGCAAGATTTTGTAAGTGGTTTGCCATTGCGTGTTTCCTGGGACTGAATGGGTCCAAGGCCACCCAGCAGGCTTTCATGGCTGAGGTGGGACTAGAACTCACAATCTTCTGGATTCTAGCCTAGTGCCTTAACCACTACACCATGTTGGCTTGCCCCTCTCATTAAGCCTGCCAAATTCCCAAGCAGTTAAAGCAGAGCAAAGGTCATAATTAGAGACTTTGCACAGGTAAAGCTTGAGGTTGTGGATTTTAGTGCTTCCGGTGCAAGCCAAATGAAAGCAAGTTTTGACAGATTGTTAAATCTGGGTTCCCTTAAGCGAAGGAAGAGACTAGGGTTTAGCCACTGCTCCCTACCTGGTCTATGCAACCTTTGTTTTGTACACTTTTGCTATGTGCTGAAAGCTTTTTAGTTTTAAGTTTCTGCAAAGGAAAAGTACAAAAATCAAATGGATGAGGAGCAAAATAAGTGAGATGAGAGAGTGTCCAAGTGGATAAATGAAATCTTGAGTTTTGCAATGCAGCACAGAGTTGACATTTGATCATCAGATGAAAGGATCCTCTGAAGTACCTTTCTGGGTTGCTTTACTGGATGTGCTGGGCTGCAGAAGCTAAGAAACGACATTTGGAATCACATTGAAGTGAGCGTGTGTGCTGAATATTTCTTCTTCATTTGAAGATAACCCTATTATTTTCTTGCTTGCTTTCAAGGACAGAGAGAGAATGTTCCATGCTGTTTTATTATTTCAATTTACATCCTTAGGGTTCTCTTAGCAACCTGAATAATTCAAGGCTTAATGAATTATTTTAATGAACTTAAAATGGTCATTCTGAATTTCATGTATTAGATTACTTGGAAAGCTGTGTAATTTTGTTGAGAATGCCGGAATGCACCACTGGATCAAATCTCCAGGTCCCAAAATCCAACATTTTGTTTTTGACTGTAGCCAGCTTAGGCACCATTGGGAATCGGACAATCATGATGTGAAGGTGGGAACCCAACCCTCACCCGTTGTATATCCTCAGCATCTGTAATTTTAGCGGTAGACTGCAGCTGGTGATTGCTATTGTAGTTAATAACTATTCGTCGTATTCTGCCACACCACACCATCTTTAGTTCCCAATTACTCTTCTGCTTCTAAGTGGCTTACAAAGCCTGAGACTAAACCCCTAAGACCAATATGCAATAAACCTAGCTGTTGAAAGAACTAAATGAGCCCATAGCTGCTGTCAAACAGGTCTAAATGATTCTTTAAAGAAGGTTGTTTTCATCGGGCAGTCAGGATGAGTTACAAGAGCTTCTAAAGCGACTTCTTCCCTCAAACGGCATAAAACCTGGTTTCCTCTTATCAGGAGACACTGATCTTTATTGTCGGGCTTATCCACACACACACACCCTCTCTATATAGACATAGGCTGAATACTTTTTTTTCCAGTTCCCAAACTATAAATGTTGCCTTTCCTCCTCTTTAAAGAGGCATCTGATTCTTCATGCAGACTAGCCCACGTTTTTTTAAAATCCAGTTCATCTTCCCTTTTGCATGCTTTCTTTCCCTTTTGCTTTCTGCTCTTCGGGAGGCCAATCAAGCATTGCTTCTCTCCTTTACTGTATTTTTTTACCTCAAAGCCTACAATCCTACACATTATTTACTCCAAAGTAAGGCATGTTAGGTTCAACAGGGCCTTAATACTGCAGCACTGGTCTGCAAAAAAACATCCAAGGACTTGCAAGGTAAGTGTAAAGGAAGTGGCTCTTACATCTGAATAAACATGTGCATCTCTATCTCAACAGGACTTATACTATGAGTAAACCTGGTCCATCCTGCAGTGGGTGTAGGAGTCTATGTTTCTCTCTCCCTCCTTCTCTGTTTCTCTCTGTGTGTTTCTCTCTCTTTCTCTCCCTCCCTCCCCCTCTCTTTCTGTTTCTCTCTATTTCTTTCTCTCTCTGTGTGTCTCTCTCTCTATTTCTCTTTCTCTGTCTGTTTCTCTCCCTCCCTTCCTCTCCCTCCTTCTCTGTTTCTCTCTGTGTGTTTCTCTCTCTCCCTCCCTCTGTTTCTATTTCTCTCTCTGTTTCTCTCTCTGTTTTGCTCTGTCTGTTTCTCTCTCTCTCTCCCTCTCCCTCCTTCTGTTTCTGTTTCTCTCTGTGTGTTTCTCTCTCTCTCTCCATCCCTCTCTTTCTGTTTCTCTGTTTCTCTCCTTCTCTGTTTCTCTCTGTGTTTCTCTCTTTCTCTCTCTCCATCCCTCTCCCTCCTTCCCTGTTTCTCTCTGTTTCTCTGTGTTTCTCTCTCCCCCTCCCTCTCTTTCTGTGTCTATTTCTCTCTGTGTGTGTTTCTTTCTCTGTTTCTCTCCCTCCATCTCTCTTCTTCTGTTTCTCTCTCTCTCTCTCTCTCCCTCTCTCTCCCTCCTTCTCGGTTTCTCTCTGTTTCTCTCACTGTGTTTCTCTCTCTCTTTCTCCTTCCCACCCACCCACCCATCCTCTTTCTCTCTCTTTCACTCTGTCTGTTTCTCTCTCTCTGTGTGTGTTTCTCTCTCTGTGTGTTTCTCTCTCTCTCTCTCTCCCCCTCTCTGTCTCCCTCTCCCTGGAAAACGTACTTTTGAGACTTTTCTTTGGTCCCACTGACAATTTTCACTAGTTCTGCTCTTGATGTTTGATCAGTTCCAGAACATGCCTCTGGTTTTTTTTTCCGTGAGGGCCATTTTCTTTTCTTTTTTTACTGTTTGTTTACATGCTTAGCAGAAGGAAAGCAAACATTAAACGGCCTTCTGGCCTGTCGGGGGTAGGGTATAAGGAACTCTTTAACCATGCCCCTCCCCCTTTCTCTTGGGACAAAGGCCGTTTTCTGCAAAGATCATTGCGCCAGTAATCTGGGTAAATCTGGAAGGCCTGGCAACGAAAGGCCTGGCCCTGCTTTGGATGGGGAAAGGAACTGCTGAGGGAAAATTCTCCTTTGGAAAATAGTCAGATGGCAACATTTTTTCTCCCCTCCATAAGCCTTTGCTCTTTCTAATAATGCAGCATAAGAAACAAGCTGAAGGAAAACCACATTTCTGCCCGATCAGGCTGAATAAGTCATGTCTCTTTCCCTTTAAAGCGCAAATAGATCAGATCTCCCTTATGTTTCATTTCTTTATTGATACATGAATTGAATCTATAGATGCTGGAGTTAAAATTTTGAAAAAGGTATTTTTTTTATCAACAGGGAAATAAATTTAAGTGGCAGCTTCTCTAAAACACATACAGTATAGTTATTAAAAGTGTCCAGAATGATTCCGCCCAAGTGTATTTTCCTCCGTGATGAATCATGAAAGCTAGAAATGGCCTTGTTTAAATTTAAAAGAATGGAATTGTCTGGTTATGCTGTTCAAATATTTCCTTATTCAATTTCTATAGCTGCCCATCTCAATAACTGGGTGGCTTACAACTCAAAAATATGCTATAGTTAAAACAATAAAAACATTTAAAAACTAAAAACAATTTAAAAATCCAAAATATACACAACAGCACTAGGAAGTATTCTCAGATCTTCAGGATTTGAGGCAGAATCATTTTGCTGTGAAGTACAACAAGGGTTCAATTCACAATTGCACGATCTCATTCATTTCCCCCAAACTCTGGGGAAACACCCAGAGCCTCAATGATCTCAAATGAATTCCTTGTTATTTCTGTCCAAATCAAACCAGATTTTTGCTTGACATGGTTTCACTCATACATACTGCTCCCTGAATGCAATAAGAAAATCCAGAGCCAGCCCAGTGGTTTGGAAGATTTTCTCTCTCCTGAGTGAAGAATGAGATGGACCAGGGGTGAAATCCAAAATTTTTCCCTACTGGTTCTATGGGTGTGGTTTGGTGGGCATGGCAGGGGAAGGACATTGCAAAATCTCCATTCCCACCCCACCCTGGGGCAAGCCAGAGATGGTATTTGCCGGTTCTCGGGACTACTCAAAATTTCCGCTACTGGTTCTCCAGAACCTGTTAGAACCTGCTGGATTTCACCCCTGAGATGGACCCTCTTTGCTTCTCACTGCTGACCACTGATTCTCTACTGGTACAAGAGTTGCCACCCACAAAAGACTAAAGAGAGAGAGAGAAGGAAGTTCATAAAGATACGTCAGATTTGATTTGTGTGTCAAAAAGCTGAAATTTGCCAAGCCATTTCTTGCAATGGGTTCCTTACATGGCATGATAGCAGCCTGCTAGGAACAACTTTGAGTAGGCTATTTTCATGAAAAGTCTTATCTTCTCAATTAAGGACACTGTGTTAATTTAATTTAGATGCATGAGGATTGGAACATCCCTGTATTTGTTTTTAAGTATATTCAGTCCTTTCATTCAAATAAGAAGTTTTCTTAGGGCATTTATGTCCAGCCATATTCTTTTAATTCTGCCCTTGATTTTGTTTTGGTTTTTTTCTTCAAAAACGTATCAAACACTCTAGGGAAGACTGGGGTTTTTTAATCGGGATATTAAAACGTTCCCACCTAAAAATCTCAGCTAAAAACAGTGGTGTCATACAGATTTTTGAAACATCTTTGGAAATATATCAAAGTAATATATTCGTGGAACTTGTTAAAAAGATAGCAATATACTGAAAGAGTTAGTTGGAGAATAATAATGGAATAAGCCAAGGTTAGTATATTTCTCTGGGAGATGCTAAGTCCCGTTATCTTCAGTAGCCACGTAGGGTGAAGATCTTCCCAACTCTCTTCAAATGACAGGTAAAGGAGAGAAGGCTTAAGTGTTTCATTGCTTACTAGCCTCCTAAAGCCTTTTATTTTTTTTTTTGCTCTCTCCCTCCCTCTTTGAGGGAATGGGATAAAGCTCCAGTAATTGATGGCAGCAGGATTAATGGTTGCAAAGATGTGTAATTAAAGGGCCAGGGGTGATGCACTGCTAACCCGATCAGTGCAAAGGAGGTTATGAAGGTTGAGTGTTTCAAGGGTGATGTGTCTTCTCTAGAGTCATAGCTTCGATGGGACGTTGGGTGGGTGGGGGCTTGTTCCAATTCCCTGCTTCTGTTCAGCTCTGGATGATGTGCTTAAATATACAGCCGCAAAATAGCTGAGTTGAAAAAGTGAGATAACTGATTCTCTATGGTCCTTTTGTAAAGGCAGGCTTTATGCCAGGGTTGTTTGTGTGTGTGTGTGTGTGTTTTTTTTTTAAATCATTACATAAAAGCCAGCTCCTGGTTTTCTTGCTGAGTTACCGTATTTGGGAGCGGGAATTTAGATGTGAGTGTTCTTATCACAATGGCTTGGAGAGTCTGGGTGTGTGTGTGTCAATTTTGCATAAGGAGAAGAATCTTCACAGAGTCGATGTATGGATTGGGTGTTAGCATGTCTCCCGTCAGGTGGATTAGGCTTCCAGATATAAAAGAAAGGTGAGGAACCTGTGCAGCTTTTAGGGCTCAAGGCATTTTTCTAAGATAACATGCAGGGGAATATTTGTAGCTCAGGGTTGAAATGAGGGGTACTTGGAGCTCTCTGAGCTTGCTTGTTTTCTTGCAGACGTTTCATTACCCTAACTAGGTAACATCATCAGTGCCAGTCACTAGCACTGATGATGTTACCTAGTTAGGGTAATGGGTAATTGTTTTCTGCAAGAAAACAAGCAAGCTTAGAGAGCACCAAGGACCCCTCATAACATGACAGCATATAGATTCTCACCTAGCAGCATTTATGATTTTCCTATGTAAACTGCTCTGGATTTTTTAAAATTATCATTTTAGTCTGCACTGCATGCATACTTTTTTGTCTGGAAGCTCAAGGTGGCCTATATGAGCCGTGGTTAGAATGCAGTACTGCAGGCTACTTTCTGCTGACTGCCAGCTGCCAGCAGTTCGATTCTCACCTGCTCAAGGTTGACTCAGCCTTCCATCCTTCTGAGGTTGGTAAAATGAGAACCCAGATAGTTGGGGGCAATAGGCTGACTCTGAAAACCGCTAAGAGAGGGCTGTAAAGCACTATGAAGTGGTATATAAGTCTTAAATGCTGTTGCTATATCAGGTGCTTTGCTGATTTAGTCCTCACAGAGCGTACCTGTGAAGGAGGTTGGGCTGAATGTGAGTGTCCCATAGTGTAGTGAGCTCAGTGATTAACTGAATCTGGGTCTCCTTGATCCAGGCCCAACATTGCCTTAAAATAGATGTAATAAATAGATCTAGCCCACCTCTTCTTTAGCTCTCTTCCCTTCTGCTATTTTATCGATTTGTTAGATTAATGTCTCACTTTTCCTTCAAGAATGAAAGGCAGTCCACTCCCTCCTCCAAATAGTATTCGCCACAAGAAAGTTCAGGTAGGCAGTGTTCTGACCCAGCTACGGACCCCAAAGAACGCAGCACACACAAAGTCTGTACAAACCTTAGTTTACTAAATTAAATCAGGTTTTTTTTTCCAAACAAAGGCTGTTAATTAAATTTCTTAACAGCCTACAAGAATCCAAAGAATAAATAATCGTAATCTTACTATGGTTGGCAGAAAGCCCAGAAGCAATTTGCAGAGAACTAAGATCAAGACGCGAAGGAGAGTGAATGAAGTTGTTCCCTGCAAATTGCCTCAGTCGGCGTTCCTCCTTAAATAGACTAAGAGAGTGGCCAATTAGCCCCAAGCCTTACTCTCGAGGAGACCGCCTCCTGAGAAGCCACTCCTGCCTTTTGGCAGCTCTGCACGCCCGTGCATCGAGAAGAGGCTTCTCCTCATCTTCCTCTTCACTTTATGGGAGCTTCTGGAGGTTCTGAAGGCCCTGGCTGAATCCCCGCCTCTGGCACCACATCTTCTCCAGCCTCCTCATTGTCCGACTCGAGTGCCAGCTGCACAGGCTGCTGGCGCAGCACCAGACCAGCCTCCTCGCTGTCGGATTCAGCTACTAGCTGCACAGGCCACTGACGGGCCACAACAGGCAGGCCTAAGCAATGGTTATTGGCGAAAGTACACAGTGAATTTCTGTGGCTAATTGGTGGCTATGAACTTGTTTCTTTCTGGCCTCAGGAGTGAGAAAACTATTCCCCCCCCATTTCTTTGTTAACCAATTCTCAGCAGCGTTTGCAGAATCATACCATTGGGATACATTAAAAAAAAACAAACACATCCAGCCAAGATCTCTGTTAGTGCTGGATCTTCTACCATATCTCTTTATAATGCACACAGATGAACAGACATAGACCAATTTCATAAAGATATAAAACTGTTTCTAAATAAGAATAACCTTATTGGCAGTGGAATCCTTGGCATTTAAAATTATATTTCTGCACAGAGTCTGCAACTCCCAACAATTCACCAGCTTTTATTTTCAGGGGAGCTCCAACTTGTCTGATTAGTGTGGACAGTGATACTGATTTTTTTTCTTCTGCCTAATGAATTTCCTTTTTTATTTTGTCAGTAGCCTGGCACAGATGTTACATAGAGGTGGGGGAAACAATTTAGATACAAGAGGTCACTTATTTGAATGCATATTCTAATGCATTCAAATAATGCTACTTTTTGACAGATACAAGAGGTCACTTATTTGAATTCAGATTCTAATCCACTGTCAGGTATCCAACCACACATAATTTCACGTATTCTGGACTTGAGCACATACAGAAGTAAAATATGCCTCTGTAAGCAAGCAAAAAAGTCATTGTTTGGTTTCAGCAGCTGGCTTTTTCACAACAGCCTTTGATTTTCTATTCTCAAATTGTTCAGATATTTGAAAATCAAGGCAAGCAGCAACACTGATTTGAAACTGTTATAATGGTTATGAGTGTGTATAAAGAAAATGTGCTTTTTTCAGAGAAAACTAATCAAGGAATCCTTGTGTATAGAAGTTCTTCAGAATAAGAACACAGTGCAGGTTAACTTCTCCATGGATATTTGAGAGCACAGGGAGCAAAAGAGAAAACTTTAGAGTTCTGCAAAAGGATGTTACCAGAATGGAGAGATGGGACTTAAATTCAATCCTTAAAATACTTGCTATATTGAACATATCTCTCATTCGCTGATAATATTAGAAAAGTGATTATGAAGCTCTCGATATCATAGTTTCTATAAAATGCTACTATGTTTGTCTAACATGATTTCATTAATCAGAATCCCCATTTTATTCATCTAAAAATCTGATTTTTTGAAAGTTTATTTATTTAGATTATTAGTTTTATAACCTAATCTTCTCCAAACTGTTGCCTTCCAGGTATGTTGTACTACAACTCTCATAATCTCAAGTCAGTATAGAAAAAGGAAAATATAGTCTGGGCTTAGAGGAAAACAGAATGGGGTAGGTAATGATAGCCAAACTATGTATGTACACACAAAAAAAATATGGTTCAGTCAATAAAATACAATTGAATAACAGCAATAAAGTGCTGCTTATTAAATAGAGAATAATTATAAAAGATGATAACTACAAAATGTTTATAAAGCACCTTTGGAAGAAAGGGAATTCTAGAACAAAAATTAGAAGTATAACTAGGGTCACCAGATCTGGGCTGCAAAATGCAGACAACCCTTAGATGCTAACAAAGTGATGAAACAACTAGTGATCCTCTGGATTTCTGCAGCCCAGATCGGGTAGCTCTAATATAAGTGAGCAGTAAAACACTGAAGAAGTTAAGAGCGCTGGAAGAATAAAAAAGATCTCATTTTAGTCCTGAAAGGTCAACAATGAAGAATCCCAATTGGCCTTTACAAGGAGGGTGTATACAGTTGAGAAGTCAGTGGAAAAAGTGGTAAATAATTAAAAACAAAGCCTGCAGAATCTGAAGCCTATTGACATCACAAAAGCTCTTGGCTGAAATGATACAAGTGAACCACTTTAGGCAAATTAAATCTTGCAAGGTGGCAGCTCTTTAATGAGCAGCTGCTGAAATAGATGAACTGCATGTAAATATATTAGTTCTGGAGAGTTATGGAAAGGAAAGGAAAAGAAAAGAAAAAAGGAAAGGAAAGGAAGGAAAGGAAAAAGGAAAGGAAAGGAAAGGAAAGGAAAGGAAAAAGGAAAGATTGGGGTGAAACTGAATTTTGCAACCAGTATTTCATCCTGGAAATCTTTTATGGTCCTTTGAAATCACTGTGTGCAGAGTACTGCCGATAAGGAAAGAATCACTATTTATTGACTACAATATGTATTTTATATTTGGTGTCTATTGCCAGAAATGATAAATGTATATGATATACCAGCATTTTTGAGGCCAACAGAAGGAGTAATTAATTTCTCTGTAGTCTCTCCAGAGCTTTCTTCTGAATGATGTTAGTTTTAGTTGGAAATATAATGTAATAAACAATAGGTTCTGTGCAGTACATTGGATTTAGGCTCCAAATATTGCTTTGGAGTATACAGGATCATGAATGTAGCACTTGTCTGCAATACATGAAGCAGCTGCTTTAAGGCAATGCAGAGAGATGTTCAATTTGTGCTCCAAAACGTTGTTCAGAGATTGAATCCTAAACACTGCATTGCATCTACCAAACAGACTTGGCTAAATCAGATTAAATTGCAATCCAAATAACCTAAGTGATTATAAATGCTAATAAAGCATACATTATGGAAAGTTTGCAATTATTTTGGACAGTGACTACAAGGGCTTGTGGTGCCAGATAATGAGCAGAGGACTGGATAAGTAAGCCTGTATTCAAAACCACATTGACTGGTTGATTGATTGATTGTGTTTACATGTCGCTGCAATCAATTTGACTCTATTTGTAACAAAGTATATTATTCTGCCTTTCTGTGAAACCTAGACACAATGTGGCAAACACTTAACAAAATAAAACAGTGTATCAACAAGGTAATTGCAAATGCAATTAACATTTAGTCAAAGATTATATAGTGAGACAATAAAAAGAGAAGCAGTATACCTCCTTGGCTAAAAATGCCTGGCCAAGAACATCCATTGAAATAGCATCTTAAACACATGTTTAAAAGCAGGAAATTGGACCGAAAGTAGTATCTCTGGGGTGGTCAGTAATCTGGATAACACACACACACAAAAGGATCCCTCCTTTGTTCCCACTAAGCAGATCTCTGTAGCAGCCATCAACCATGAAGCTCAAACTTAAATTCTGCTAACCTGGGATGATGGAATCTGGGCTGCCAAAATCTGGATGACCAAGAGAGATGCTTTCTGTTTGTGTTTTTGCTACCACCTAGTGGCTCTCTGGGTTTTTGCAGCCTAGATGAATTTGCCTTACCTAATACTGCACCTAAAATAAAAACAAGGTGAAAATGCATCCGGCAGCAGCTTAATTTATATTGGTGCCAAGGAGGAAATAAGTGCAACTCACTGGAGGAAGGGAAGAAGAGAAAGGACATCCTGCCAAATTCTTTGCAATATCTTAAGCCAATTCTATGTTGGACCAATGGAAAGCAGCAGGCGCAGACAGTAAGACCGACCTGCTAACGGAGCTAAGAAAGAAAAAGTCAGGGCTTCTCTGGAAAAAACATCAACAAATGGAGCAGAGCGGCACTGAAGGCCTTTCAGCTCATAGAGGTGGCATTTAGAAAAGAGCTGTCAGTCAGGGAACAAAGGCAGCCTGGCGAGGCCTAAACAGCCCTAACATGAGCCAGATTGAACACGTTATGCTGGGAGGCACTCTGAAGGGGTGGCGGCACTGGAGGCTGAAAGCTTCCCCCTCTTCAAGGGGAAGGCCTGGAGCTTTGGGAATATGAGATTGCTTTTGAACTCCTTCTTCTGCGGAAAGACTGATCTGGGGGGTGGGTGAGGGGCATCATCTTTGCAGGGGCTGCTGGTCCCCAAGGCAGGCAGTATCTCAAAGTAGAGGGCTTTGTGGAGGATCTAGAGTGGGGTTTCTTTGGGCCATCCTCAGCTACGGATGTTTTGGGGTGGTTGTACTTAACAGTATGCTAGAACTAAGATGGCAAAGTTGATTTATCCTATTGCAACCGTAGGGAGGTCCTACAGCTGCTTTGTTCATGAATGAGAACATTCTTCAGATCAGGGTTCTTTTGCTCCAGTGGAGGAAGGAAGCACATTCATATCATGCTTTAATCATACCATAACTTTTATATTAAGACAGCATTTTTAAGGTGTACATTTCGAATTGATTTTGTAATGAAGCTACAAATCCCAGCTCCTATGAAATTAGAGGCAGGGGGAGAACTAAAAAACCCGATCGGCTTAATTGTAGTTATTTATGGGAGCAGGATGAGAAGGATTGAGGAGACCACGTGTTCCTAAAATGAACGATTATGTTTAGGAGTCAGGAGCCAAAATTGTATCTGGGCCAGATCGTTAGAGAAATACATGTTCTTTCCAGGGGTGAAATTTACTTACCTTCCCAACTGGTTCGCCAATGTGTGTGTGCTGCGCGCGTGCTATGTGTGCCGTCATCTGTGCATGCGCAGAGGCTTAAAATGTTGCAAAAAAGCAACATCATGATGTCCATGCAGGTGGGCGGAGCCTCCCGCAGCCGCCGCTACCAGTTCGCCCAAGCCAGATAGAACCAGCTGGATTTCACCCCTGGTTCTTTCCTTATGTCAGTGAATGAATAAGGATAGTTTAACACAATTATTCCAGGCTTTTCCCTTGCAGATGGTTGTTTCAAAGCCAAGTAAGGCCTACAACAAACAAACAAATGCACACCATCTTCATGAAGTTTTCAAACAGATAGTGGTTTTGAATGTTATGCCTCCACATGCAGGGTTGCAATGTAATAAAAAGGTAGCCTCTCTACCTTTTCTCTCCCACCTCCTCAACTGCTGAATCTCGGGCAGAGTTCTGCAGTGGCCTTTTCATCCCACTTTGTGAACAGCAATGGTAGCAGCCAAAGCTTCATGGTTCTTCCCTTTTGCACCCCAGTCTCCATATAGAGCCAGCTGATGAAAAGAAGCGACTGATAGCAAAAGCACTTAGACTTATATACCGCTTCATAGTGCTTTTACAGCCCTCTCTAAGTGGTTTAGAGTCAGCATATTGCCCCCAACAATCTGGGTCCTCATTTTACCCACCTCGGAAGGATGAAAGGCTGAGTCAACCTTGAGCCGCTCAGAATCGAACTGGAGTGAGCAGTGAGTTAGGCCTGCAGTACTGCATTCTAACCACTGCGCCACCACAGCTCTTACTTTTCTAAGGTTAGTCTGTGGCCACAAGTGAAGAATTAATTCTGTTCATCTGCACACTGGGGAGAAGACCTTGTCACTCAGGGCAGCTGTAGTTCAAAGCTGCTTGGGAAATTTGCTTCAGAATAATGAAGCTTCCTGCATCAGTTCCTTACATTGGCACCCTCAAGTGCTGTTTGGTCCACATCTTCTGATTCTCGGGCTGCCAAAAAGTTGCTGCTGGTGATTTCTATAAATTGTAGTCTCAACACCCCTGGACAGCACCAAATTTGGGAATTTTATTTTTAAACCTTCTTGAAACAAAACAGCAAAGTTACCATTTAAAGCATTTTTTTGGACATGCCACTACTTTAGTTGGCATAGTATTCTATAAACCCCCTTACATCATCTCTTTAGGGGAGTATATAATAAAATTGTCTTGGTATCTGCTTCAGTGTGTATTGATTTCCTCTGGCTTGGTTCACACATGATATTAAACTGGTTTGCTAAACTGTATTGTTGAAGAAGGACTAGTGGCTGAGTTCACACTAGCCAATAGCCTATGGGTATAAAATATAACAACTGAAGCCAAAATCAAATACATTATTACCTGGTTCCATTTCTGATTCCAGCTGTTTCCTCCCTCCTTTTTTCAAACACATGTACCACCACATTGACTGTGTTCCAACATTTGTTTGTATTTGAAGATATCCTATTGGAGAAATATGTAGATCAAACATGGTTGTGCATTCGAGACTCGGAGTTTTTTCACAAGTATATATGTGTCCCCCCCCTCCACCCCACCTTTATTGTTTAATTTTGTTTTCTTAATTCCTTCGGACTTTATTATTTCAGGTTTGGTGCTAAAATGTATTATTTCTCTCTCTTAGGATCAGTGTAGTATGCAGTAAATTTTCTAAAGCCCAGCTCTTGTGCTATTTGTGAGTGAGTGTGTGTATGTGTGCATGGGCGGGTGCATCTACACTGAGCACAAAGAGCTGCTTTGCTTCTTGGAGAACATACCCACAGTGGTCATTAATTCATTTCAGTCACATGAACATCTACAGAGGTGTTTTTCTTTCTTTGATCCACTTGAACACTCCTGGGTTAATTTACTCACTATCGGCTCCTATTGGGAAGTAGGCTGTCGATATTTGATGTGATTTGTGACTTTCTGCTGGAATTTTACTCAGACCCAGGCAGTTGGACAGAAGACAAATTTCAATATTGGTATTTGCCTTTCATTGTTTTATGAGCAATGCTGTATGCCATCATTCATTGTGGTTTTGAGTTTTCTCAATTTTCCATGGTTGATTGACTTTGTTGCTTTTAAATCATGCCTTTTGTCTTGAGAACTCAATGCCATTCACGGAGGGAGTGGCCTTCCATAATTTTATTCTCACAATAGTCCCATAAAATAGGTGTGTGTGAGAGAGAGAGTGACTGGCTCAGGGACACCTGGTGAATTCTGGTCAAATGCTTGCCATTCGTATGTTTCAGGTGGATCTGTATGCCTCCTTGGTTGGAATTCTGTTGTTTCCTCATTTTCAAACTGAAATTTGGTGTGGCAGAGTTTTTTTCTTCTTCTAGTGTATCAGTTGTGAGAGTGCACAGTGAGGTGTAAAAGAGACATCTGCTTAATGAAGAATTCCCATTGTAGCATTAGCAATGGATGGGTGTGGAGGGGATCTACATAAACCATAGAACTGTGATAGGTAGGTTAATTTGGTTTGCCTTTGGAGAATTTTCAGATTTGAGAGAATTACTGGAAAGCTGAAATTTCCAGTGTAATGGGATGAAAACATGGAATAATGTATGTTTCTACCGGCTGAGAACACTTTCTTCTCCAATCTGTTGATTGGCTTAACGATATTTGTAGGCCTCCCCAAATCTGTATAGATTCTGGGCAGCACACAGCAATAGAATACAATTAAAACAATAGTATTACCAATAATAAGCTACCCATAATAGTCACACAAAAATCACTAAGGTTGCTACAGAACTAATTTTACAACTTACTTTGTTTCCACAAAGTAAGGAGGGTGGAGCATCCTATATCTCAGGTATTGCATTGGGTGGGGGCTTGCCACTACTGTGCAAGGAAGGGGTTTCTGAACAGGTGCTCTCAAGAAATCTGGTCTGGATAAGCAGATTCTGCTTTGGCAAAGTGTTGCCCAATGTAACCCAGTGCTTTGTTTGATGGCCTCTGACTTGTTCTGCTCTAAACCATTATTTACTTTAATCCTAGCTTGTTGAATAAACCCAGCTGGAAAATTTCTGCATTTATTTTTTTCCAAATAATGTTTATATAATACGTTTATGTAAATAATTATGAAATCCATAAACCATGGTTTACAAACATTCACAGCAGTGGTGAAATTCAATTTTTTTTACTACCAGTTCTGTGCGCGTGGCTTAGTGGGCATGATGTGGCTTGGTGGGCGTGACTTGGTGGGCGTGGCAGGGGAAGGATATTGCAAAATCTCCATTCCCATCCCACTTGGCCAGCCAGAGATGGTATTTGCCGGTTCTCTGAAATACTAAAAATTTCCACTACTGGTTCTCCGAATTGCTCAAATTTTCCGCTACTGGTTCTCCAGAACCTGTCAGAACCTGCTGGATTTCACCCCTGATTCATAGTACTTAGGTTCTTACAGTCTCCTGGTCCAAAAACAAGCTCATCACGTTATGGATTAGTGCAATGTATGGATCTAGTTATAATGATTTAGCATCACTTTATTTATGGAGGATCAAGTAGTGCTGAGTTGGAAATCAACAGGGGGAACATGACCAAATCTTGGGAATTAGCTTTTAATAAAAAAGAGCTTTTAACTGCAACCGATGATGAAGACCTTTGTTTTATGGTTTGAAAATGTAACAGTGATACAGGACCAAAAATTACGTAATGGAATAATAGCTTGAAACATATAACCTGTGCGAAATGATTCAAGACACAAAACAAATATTGCTCGCTGCCCAAACTGTACTTTCTTAATTTGGCCCAGAGTGACTGGTAGCTTCCGTAAGATCGATCTTAAAGTATTCCTTGCACATCCATCTAGATTCAGGAGAGAAAAGGTTAATTCTTACTGAAAGCTAGCACAGCCTGCGAGTCAGGTTTTACAGGTAGGATGGGTCTATCAAATTATCCACCCTTTCTTCAAAAGGAGTAGCCAGTGCCCTGAAGGTAGAGTTGCCAGATGTCCTTGTTTTTAAATGTTGTCAATTATTTTAGAAGATTTTTTTTTTCACTCCAGAGTATAAACCTTTCACAGAAGCCTGTTCCATGTTTATAGCCAGTTGCTTGTCATTGTGAAGCTTTGAGTTTCCTATTGGCTGAATTGCTGGGACAGTGGTGGAATGTTCCTGCCTGCTCTGATTAGAAGGGTGAAGCGACAGTCCAAGAATTGGAGTCTCTTATATGAGTTCTGAAAGTTGTGAGGAAGTTTAAAAGTTGCTATACCGAAGGATATACAGTGTTCAGAGGAACAGAGTGTATATGGAGTCACCAAGTAAAATTAGTTGAATAAGACAGTAGAAATTATGAATTAAAAAGTTTGCCTAGCTACTTGGGTCTTGTGTTAAAAGGTTCACACTGAAACTCTTTGATTCAGAGATATATACATTTTAGAGGCATCCCACTCTGCTTTCTGTGCAATCCACATTTATTTCTTTTCCATTGCATATGTATTTTGTCATAACTTAAAGGTAAAGGTTCCCCTCGCACATATGTGCTAGTCGTTCCCAACTCTAGGGGGCGATGCTCATCTCTGTTTCAAAGCCGAAGAGCCAGCGCTGTCCGAAGACATCTCTGTGGTCATCTGGCGAGCATGACTAAATGCCAAAGGCACACGGAACGCTGTTACCTTCCCGCCAAAGGTGGTCCCTATTTTTCTACTTGCATTTTTTATGTGCTTTCGAACTGCTAGGTTGGCAAAAGCTGGGACAAGTAACGGGCGCTTACCCTAATAGGCAGCAATAGGGATTCGAACCACTGAACTGCCGACCTTTCGATCAACAAGCTCAGTGTCTTAGCCATTGAGCCACCACATCCCTTGTCATGATTTACAAATCTATTTTAGAAGAGAGCTGCAGGTATGGATCAGGCACTGCGAAGCTGTAACCAGATACCCAGAGCAGAAGACTTGAATTGCTCAGGACCCAACTATGTATGCCCATGTTATAAATCTGCCTATGCATTAAGGTCCATAGAAGAAGTCTTCCACAGGATGCCTTTGCATTCAGAAGTCCACTGATTAGGCAAGCAAGAGAGTCAGGCTTCTCTTGCATCACTTCTAAGGTATGCAGTGCACAGCTTTGGGAGTTGTATTTGCATTTGCTGCTCATTGAACTCTTAAGAAAAAAGCAAAGTCCTTTCTTTTTAGCCGGGTCTTTTTAGGGAGGAATAAAGTTAAGTTGAAATAATCAGCCGACTAAAGCAGAGCTCCCCAACCAGTTGTGGGTTGCCCCTGGTTCGCACCGATTCTATAGAACCGGTAGTAAAACCAGCGGGAGGCTCCACCCACTGACCCCAATGTCATCAGAACGCTTCTGCGCATGCACAGAAGAGCACGCGACTGAAGCAAGCATGTGCATGGCCCCGTTGCGAACCGATAGTAAAGGTAAGTAGAACCCACCCCGTCTCCAACCCCTGGGCTGTGGTCCAGTACTCGATTGCAGCTCATTGGGAACCGGTCCATGCAAGTGAGCAAGTGTGAAAAACTCCCATTTGCACAAGCAGCAGGCGCAGATGCTTGTGCGCGAAGCTCCATTTGCACTGAACCATTCCCTCTCTCTGCCACCACCACCATCGCTGGCAGCGGTCCACAGAGCCAAAAAGGTTAGGCTACCACTGAATTAATGGATGTAGGAGGCAGTCAGTTTGGGATAGTCTTTTGTGGGTACAATTACAGTTTACATCCAACTGTTTCCCAGAAAACTTCTCTATCATAGCATCATGATGTTGTTGATATATAAGTTCTGAGGTCCTTGAAGGAGGGGAAAGGACCTGAAAATATATGCCCGGGTTTAAATGAATTGGACTAAATTATTAATCTTAAGGTAAACTTGTGATGGGAGTGAGGTAATTCTGATGATTTGTCCATCATCTTTGTCCTGTGCCTCTCTCAGACCTCCCCACCACATTACCCTTTAGCAGAAAATTGACACCAAGCAACCCCAACTTCAATTAGTCTGGGGCTATAAAGAGGAAAGTAGATGCGGTGGCTCAATGGCTAAGACACTTAGCTTGTCGATCGAAAGGTCAGCAGTTCAGTGGTTTGAATCCCTAGTGTCGCGTAATGGGGTGAGCTCCCGTTACTTGTCCCAGCTTCTGCCAACCTAGCAGTTCAAAAGCACGAAAAAATGCAAGTAGAAAAATAGGGATCACCTTTGGTGGGAAGGTAACAGCGTTCCGTGCGCCTTTGGCGTTTAGTCATGCCGGCCACATGACCACAGAGACGTCTTCGGACAGCACTGGCTCTTCTGCTTTGAAACGGAGATGAGCACCGTCCCCTAGAGTCGGGAACGACTAGCACATATGTGTGAGGGGAACCTTTACCTTTACCTTATACCGGGGAAACCCAACTGACTTGGCTGCAGTTTCCTTCTTCATCAATATCTTTGAGTCCCCCTCCTAATAACACAAGTGTTCCAGGAACACTGAGGAGAGTTCTCTTTATAGTGGTAGACTTAAAAAAAAATAAAATCCAAACTTCACAGAGGGAAAGACAGCTTCAGTTGCAATGGGAACTCATTCCCTCATTGTGGCAGCACCTCCCAGCTGAATTCAGCTGATGTCACCCCTCCCAAGTTAAGCAGAGTTGAAAGTTGTATTGGAAAAACACCAAGAATCCCAGGGCTATAGCTTAGGCCAATCAAAAAGCAGACTGATCAAAAAGCAGACTGGAACAGGGCACATCCGCTGAATATCAAGAAAACGATGAACATATTAACAAGGAGCTTTGCTCAAATGGAAGGAATTTTGACCTTTATTAAGGCCTATCTCAAAATAGCCTAAATCAGTGATGGCTTACCTTTTTGCCATCGCGTGCCAGGAGCGGGGGGCGGAGGGGGGGGTCGCACGCATGCATGGCCACACCCATAATTCTATGTGCCCTGCACATGCGCGCATGACCCCCCCTGCTCCCCCCCGCGCTATGACCGTGATGGCACAGTGGGCCCGTTAGGCCTGTTTTTCTCTCTCTCCAGGCTCCAGAGCCTTTCTAGGAACTTCGGGAGGGTGAAAACGGCTTTCCCCACCCCCCCAAAGGCCCTCCGTTTACCAACTTCCAGTCCTACTGGAGCTGAGCTCGTGTGCCCATTGATATGGCTACACGTGTCACCTGTGGCACGTGTGCCATAGGTTCGCCGTCACAGACCTAAATTAAGAAATTATGTTGGCCCAGAAAGTTTGAGTTTCTTGAATTAGAAGTATTGGAATAAGAAAACGAGTTATGAGCTAATTATGAAGAAAAGTGTTTGTGATTTAACTTCATAAGTTTCTTCAGCTCCCAAATATATTAACTTGCATGAATAAACCAACTTTTAATAACGGAAGTCATATATTTTATTGATTATTGTGTGTGTAAATCCTTGTAGAGGGTTATGATGTTACTCCAAGTATTACCACAGCTCTACAAAGGATAATTTCATCTGTTTAACTCAGGGGTCTTCAAACTTGGCAGCTTTAAGACTTGTGGACTTCAGCTATGCTGGCTGGAGAATTCTGGGAGTTGAAGTCCACAAGTTTTAAAGCTGCCAAGTGTGAAGACCTCTGGTTTAACTTAACACCAGTTTTAACTGATTTTTTAAAAAAACTTCTAGTATAAAAATGACAGCATTCCAGCTTTGTTGGCAGAAAGATGTCACTGGTAGATATGAAATTATTGGGTAATCCCAGGAGAAGCTCCAGCTTCTATATGAAGTTGCAAACAGGTTCATGTCCTTTCGCTCTCTTTTTCCCTTTGATTCTGAATCATTGCTCAGCTCAGGAAATAGCCCCTTACTCACTATAAAACTCACGATTACTTTCTGCCAAATGTTATACAAGCATCTGATTTTAAAATAAACCATTCTGTCCTTTTGAATTAAGACTCATAGGCAGTCAGGCTTGATGCGAAATCCATTAAATTGATAGTGGGGAGGTCTGCAGTTCTTGATAGTTAGCATTTTTCTCATTCTTTAGCATTCTTTCCGTTACACATCAACAAGGTTAACTCTCTCCCGTCTGACATTTTTCAATTCTAGGTCTGGATTGTTCTTTTGGTTCTTTTGAAAGATGCCCTATATTCTTGGTTCATTGCTCTGGAAGCATTATATTCTTTATTCTTTCTTAGGCTGTGAGGTGCTTTTCCTTGACTACAGGTATTTTCCATGATTTCCTCTTGGAAATCAGAATGCTTTTCCTTCTGCATGTAGGGAAAGAGGTTGACTAGGCTTAAGAAAGACTCGGTGGCTTGCTTTGCATATTGCAGTAAATCGTGATGTGGCAATCATTGCTTTTGGTGCAATATATTGATAGGTAACAATATATTAAACGAGAGAAATGCCATATAAATCTTTTGCTGGAAAACAGCCAGGGGTTGGCTTCAAAAATTTTAGCAAGGGGTTCTCTGCCCAGTTGCTGGGTGGGCATGGCCTAGTCCCGTGATGGCGAACCTATGGCACGGGTGCCACAGGTGGCACGTGGAGCCATATCGGTGGGCACGCGAGCTCAGCTCTGGCACACATGCGTATACCAACCAGCTGATTTTCAGGCCTTCTGGGCCCACCAGAAGTCAGAAAACACACTGTTACCGGCCTCCGGACGGCCTCTGGTGGGGTGGGGAAGGCCGTTTTTGCCCTCCCCAGGCTCCTAGAAAGGCTCTGGAGCCTGTGGAGAGCAAAAAACGGGCCCACTGTGCCATCGTGTGCCAAAAGCGGGGGTGGCAGGTTACATAGAATTATGGATATGGGCACGCGTGCGTGTGACCCCACCGCGCTCCCCCCGCTTTTGGCACGCGATGGCAAAAAGGTTAGCCATCACTGGCCTAGTCGGCCTCTTGCACTACGGGGGAGGGGGGGCATTTTTTGCCCCTGCTGGGCTCCAGAGGCTTTCCTCGAGCCTCCAGGAGGGCGGAAATGGCCTCCCCAGGCTCTGGAGGCTCTCTGGAACTTCCTGAACTTCTGATAGGCCCGTTTTTCGCCCTCCCCAAGTCTCTGCACACACCCTGCACTTACCTGCATCCAACATAGGCCACGTGGGGATTGATCGACAAGTTCAGCTTCTTAGCCATGTATAGAGGACCCCTATTCCCTGAGATATATTTTTGTGAGTTTTCCATTCATTTTGTTGAAGTGAACAAATTCAACATTTACTTCGTCTACAAAGGGAGGTTATTTCTAAGCATTCTACATGTTTAACATTTTCCTTTATACATTTCCCCTTGGAGAAATTCCTAAAATTCAAATTCTTATTTTCAGAAGCATAGCACAATTTCCTGGCGTCCTGCAGTAACAACAAGCGTAGTTTGTTACCTAATTACCAGATGAGAATGGAATCCTGTATCTCGTAAATCTATACCTCTTCAGAGACAAGTTAAAGGAAGTTTCATGGTTGCGTGGAATTTTTTAAAAAGACTTGCACATAGGAAAAATATAAATGCAAGAATGTGAAAACTGATGTCCAAAGGATGTTAACCTGAAATAGATTTACTATCTTTCTGCTATTAGAGAAAACTGGTTAAGCTTTTAATAAACAAGTTTTCTTTCTCAGATCAAGCTAAGGATCTACTGACTTTGTTACTCATCTGTACAGATGGCTCCTATTACAGGTATTTCCCAACATACAACAGTTCTTTTAGTGACTGTTTGAAGTTACAACAGTCCTGAAAAAAGTGATTTGTGACCGATTTTCATACTTATGGCCGTTGCAGCATCCCTATGGTCACATGATCAAAATTCAGGCAGCTGGCATATTTATGACCATTGCAGTGTCCTGGGGTCATGTGATCACCCGTTATGACCTTCTGACAATCAAAGTCAATGGGGAAGCCAGATTCACTTAACAACCGTGTTCCTAACTTAACAACCGGCAAGAAAGGTTGTGAAATGGGACAAAACTCACTTAACGGATGTCTCACTTAGCGACATAAATTTTGGTCTCCGTTGTAGTTGTAAGTTGAGGACTATCTGTACTTTTTTAAAAATCGTGCAAAGCCTTTCAGTGGGACTGGCCAGCTTCAGGAAACCTTCCGTTGCATTCTCAATTCTCATTCTGAACTTTGGAGTTATTGAAAATTTAGTATGGGATGCTTGATTTTTGTTTTGCTAGTGTATCTCGCTAAAATAGATTCATGCTTGTGCTGGATTGGATTTTTTCTTCTCCGCCTCAGAGATGTTTCACATATCTGCTAGGGTCAGAGAACGATCTTCAGATTTGTTTTTTCACTGAACCATTGTGGCTTTGAAATTAATTAAGGCGTCTGAGACATCTTGGGGAAAGGTAGGATTCTAGCAGAAGAAAATTCTCCATAAAATGAAAAAATACTACCTATCATAAATAAAATGTAAAGGGGTGGTAAAAGAAGCTTTGAACAGCATGTGTACGTGTTCCTTCTTGCTTTTAAGTACCTTCTAAGGAGATCTTGAGAGCTGTACACTCTGAGGTCTTCTTCCAGGCCATGCCAGAATCCATATCACAGAAAAAAGGCAGTTCTCCTCTTTATAGATCTGTGGAATCTCCCAAGTGCAGCATCCATTGATAAAACAGAAGAGGGAATCTGAGCTGCGGGGGTGGCTTTTCTCTTCCTCCTTGATCTGTCCCTTGCTTGACAGGGATTCCCTCCCAAAGCCTTCATTTTAGCTTTTTAAATAGCTGCTCGTCATCTGAACTTTGGCAGGCAAAGCTTTAAGCTTTTATCCAAGTCGCAGATTATCTGCGTATCAGGATTTACACTTAGTTACATTCTGTCTTGCAAAGAGCCAAAAATTGGTTTTAACTTTTTTTTCTTTTTTGCAGAGTTATGATATGCCCTGAGAGCAGAAATTACTGCTGCTGAGGTTGTTTCAAAGGGCTAATCTATGTGCTACTTGGGTCTTCTTCCATGTGTTTAGGGATGGGATTAAGTTTTTCTATCAGTCTTGATAAAAGACAAGTTTCTCTTGGATCTTCCTGACCCCAACAATTTTCAGCTACTTACTGTAAGAAATGATGCTTGACCTTTCCCCCTTTTTTCCTTCCATATTATTTTTTCTGATTGTAATTCATCATTTTTATTTTGAATGTTCCAATAAAATGTATTCAAAAGCCATCTTATTGTCATGGATGTGAACCACTCTAGCCCTGCATTTTGGCATTAGGGACCTAGTATACTAATGGGGAAATTGCAATCAACAACCCCCTGAAATTTTGTGTATACCTGCTTTAATCTGAAGAGTAGCATGAAGAGGTTATAAACAAACATTGCCAAATGTACCATTTTAGCAGTGTCTACAGGCTGTGTGTGTGTCAAAAAAAGATAAGATAGTGAATGCAATGTCACAATTCAAGCCCACTCTACATGCATGTACAAAGGAGTGTCCACTCATTGGTACATGCATGTGATGCCAGAACAACAGAGTTGGAAGGGACCTTGGAGGTTTTCTAGTCCAACCCCCCTATTGAAGCAGGAAACCCTATACCAGTGATGGCTAACCTTTTTGCCGTCGCATGTCAGGAGTGGGGGGGGGGGGGCGCACATGTCCACACCCAGTGGTGGGATTCAGCCAGTTCACACCACTTCGGGAGAACCGGTTATTAACTTTCTGAGCAGTTTGGTGAACAGGTTGTTGGAAGAAATTATTAGGGCAGAGAACCGGTTGTTAAATTATTTGAATCCCACCATTGCCCACACCCATAATTCTATGCGCCCCACCCCCCATGCATGCGCACGTGACACCCCCCACCCCCAGAAAGGCTCTGGAGCCTGGGGACAGCAAAAAACAGGCCTTCCCCACCACACCCTGAGGCCCTCCGGAGGCAGGAAACAACCTGTTTCCCTACTTCTGGTGGGCCCAGAAGGCCCGAAAATCAGCTGGCCGGCATGCACATGCGAGTTGGAGCTGAGCTCGCGTGCCCACCAATATGGCTATGTGTGCCAAAAGTAGCTTTGATCTCGATGCTGTGTCTACCATCTTGCCTCCTTTAATTCCCTCCATTTGTAGATGTTTTAGGGCCTACATAGAGTACAGGCAATGTTCTTAATGATGGCCACAGCTAAATTTTATTTTGGTGTATCCTTTAGTATCCTTTAATGGTTGCGGGAAGGATCCTTCCCTCAAGGATGCATTAACTAAAGCCTGGAGCCAGCCTCACGTCACCTCCCTGCTGGCCAAAACCAGCCAGGAGGGGCACGGGTCCAACAAACAAGTGGAGGAACTCATCGCTCCTACAGCCTTGTCTACTTCCTCAGGAGTCACAGGCTCAAATTCATCCCACACAATAGGACTAAGACCTGCCCCCGTCATCTCGGTCGGAATTGCCCAATCAGAGTCCAGGTGAATTGTATTCACCTGTGCCGCTGCTATGGATTTCAGTGGTTTCTACTTTCAGTGATTGCTTTCCACATTCCTTCATCTGCCCTACAATTTTGTAGATTCCACAAGTGAAGTAGCTTGTGCAGGTGTTGGGGAATTACTTTGTCTGCCCCCCAAAAATATATATATTAGAAAAACAGGAAGATTTCTCTCTGTCCATCTGTTGCTAGGAGGTGGCTAGTATTGTATGCCAGCTTCACTGCCAATCTTGATCTCACAGAAGACTAATTGTGATAAAGCCTCCAAGGGATGTCAGAGCTTTGTGAACTTCCTTAAAAATGATTCTCTGCTTTCCTTATTGTAAAGGAATAAGAAGGGTGGAGAACCACAATGTACTTTAATAGACAACACGTAGCCTGCACTGGACCTGTGGAACCTGTCCAGTTGGTCTGTGGGACTCTGTCCCTTCACCCCCTGCCCTCATGTGGTTATTATTTCTAGGCTTTGATATTTATGGCAGTTGCTAGAGCCCTCTGCTAGGCCACATTGACCCTAGAATTAGGCATTTATAAAAAAAAAACAGGACAACAGATCTATGGGATTAAGGTGCTGAATGTCAGATCAAAACTGGACTGAGCCCCCTTGCGGCATGTATTCTAACCCTGAGGGAAAAATATCATAGTTCTCTCTTGCATGTAATAGAAAGTTTCTTTGGGAACTGTGATAGGGAATGTGACATAGATAGGAACAGACTGTTCTATTAAGGGAAGGTGCTGTGGTGGTGGTGGAGCTCTCTCATTTTGCAATGAAATATATTGTGTAACTTGCGAATTGGGATGAAAACTACGTTCATTCCCACCTGAGCCCCAATTAGTTGAGAAAAAGTCCTTCGGAAGAAGTCCTTCGGGATAATCATCAACCGTTATCTTCTTTGATACCCTGCCAAAGGCCTTAGTTCAGAAACAAACAAGAGATGCCGACTGGAAACAGAGTTAGCAACGTTGCTTTCCTGTAAAAGGCCCAAGTCCTTTGTTTCTCTTTTAAGCCTTATGGGAGGGGCCAATAATATCCTGGCCTTACTCCTGAGTTGTCCCTTTTGCTTTAGCTGCTCTTGCCTTCTGCATGCGTGCACTAGGAACAGGCTCCTCCTGTTCCTCTGCCTCTCTGCTGTCCAGTTCTGGGGGCTCCAGAGTCCGCACATCACTCCCAGACGGCCCTGGCCCCATCTTGCCTCTGACGCAGAGTCCTCATCCGGGCCTTCCCAGCCTCCAGGACTGGCCCATGTTCCTCCCAAGCCTCCTCACTATCTGACTCCGCTGCCAGCTCCCCAGGCTGCTGGCGGACCACAACAATTGCGACCCCGTGGACAACGTTACTCCAGGCCTTCCTCTCCTCTACCATCATCTGGAGTCCATTTAAACTCATGCCTATTGCTTCAGTGATTCCATCCAGCCACCTCGTTCTCTGTTGTCCCTTTCTTCTTTTGCCCTCAATCTTTCCCAGCATTAGGCTCTTCTCTAGTGAGTCCTTCCTTCTCATTAGGTGGCCAAAGTATTTGAGTTTCATCTTCAGGATCTGGCCTTCTAAAGAGCAGTCAGGGTTGATCTTCTCTAGGACTGACCGGTTTGATCGCCTTGCAGTCCAAGGGACTCGCAGGAGTCTTCTCCAGCACCATAGTTCAAAGGCCTCAAATTCTTTGGCGCTCAACCTTTCTTATGGTCCAACTTTCACAGCCATACATTGCAATTGGGAAAACCATAGAAAGAGTTGGGTCTCTTTAATTATGTATGATCATCACTGCAGTTATATAGGGTAATGGCAGAGAGAAGACAGAAGAAAAAAGATGTTTGCTTCAATTTATTCATAACATGAATGATGTTTGGTTCATGAACTAAACATCACTTAAATTTGCATTGATTAAATCTATATATCTAAGCTCCCAATGTGGCATCTTTCAGTATCCCTATAGATATCACCCTTGGGTCCAGCCAGGCTCCTTGCTTTTCCCTTTTAACAGGATTTTTTTTTAAAAAAAAGGACATAGTGCAAAACAAAGAACCAGCCTCTCCAGGGATCCCATTCAACACCCCACACGCCCCAGACTGTCACTATGCCCTAAATGAGTCCAGGATTTTTTCTCAAAAAATACAAGATATGCCCCAATGTTTGTTCAAAAGTGGGTCAATCTTTCCAGAAAAAGAACATTTCAGAAGATGACGACAACTATCAGTGTGGAAACCAATATTACAGCCTTTGAAGCGGCCATTTTGTGAATAAGTATCCCCCTAGCAGCCATTTTGCAAGAATTGCCCCAATGCATTTTCAAAATTCGAAGTGCATTCTCAACAAAATGATCTCTGTTATTCTACTTCAGATATATTGTTATGTTTCTAGATAGTATTGCAAGCTGAAAATGTCTTCTTTCTGCATTTGTCCCTTCAGTGAAAAGAGTTCCATGAGCAATTTATCAGCCTTCTCTTATGTGTCCTTGGTAAAAATTATCTTTCCATTTCAGTCAATGATTTCTAGTCAGTCAGAAGAATGAAGCAATTTGCTTTTCTCCATGAGAAAATAAGATAGAATTTACATGCAAATGATGCATCAGGGTTTTTTACATTTGATTTTGTTTTGTTTTTGTTTTTAAGGAAGAGAATATTTGTAGCTCAGGGTTAAACTGTGAAATTCTTGGTATGCTCTAACCTTGATTGTTTTCTTGTAGACGTTTCATTACCAAACTAGGTAACGTCATCAGAGCTCTGATGATGTTGCCTAGTTTGGTAATGAAATATCTGCAAGAAAAGAATCCAACTCAGAGCGCCAAGAACAAGGGTCATCCCCTCCCACCCAGGGATTGGCGGGGTTGTGGTGTGTGATGTTTCATGCAGCAATTTTCAGAATGGAAACTGACAGTGGGATCAGTTTCATAACAGCAGGATTGTAACCATTTCCTTTGTTCGTGCTTGTTTGAAAAGTGTACAATCCCCACTTTTGCCTCCATGGGTTCCTACTTTCATGTCCATATTGTCTCTTAGGTCAGCAATGATGGACAAGCATCCCTGAAGTACAGCTAACTCTCTCATCATGTGCTGCTATCAGGACTGGTTCTCAATTCATGTCGAATGTTTGCCCTATGCCAAGTGGCTATAGTTTATTACTGCCCTTAGACTTGTAGGAGTTCAGAAATTGAGATTTCATGAACATACACAGAGAGAGAGACACAAACCAAGAATGCTGAGTCCTGCCACATCAATTCTCCGGCAATGCAGCCTTGTCAAGGACTATTAATTTTGAATTCATGACCATTCACAAAATACGCAATCTTTTCCAGTGTCTCCTACCCCAAGATTTGTTAGGAAAAAAATGCATTTTAGATAAGCTATTTTTACTTTATAATAGAGATTTCTTTGGGCTAGTATCAGTGATGGGATTCAAGTAATTTAACAACTGGTTCTCTGCCCTAATGATTTCTTCCAACAACCAGTTTGCCAAACTGCTCAGAAAGTTAACAACCGGTTCTCCCGAAGTGGTGCGAACCGGCTGAATCCCACCACTGGCTAGTATCATTGGATTCCTTTGGCTGTCAGAAGTTATTGCAGATGGGAAGAATGGGGCTGATTAAAACCTTGAGCCTCCATTTGCCTCCAGTGGCCTACATCTATAACTTAAGAGTTATAGATTTCCTTCAGAAAATTTATATGGTCTCGAACAGGAACCATTGACTGGATTTCTGGATTTCACACATCGGGTTGAGTTACCGTACAGTTTATTTAGTTTTAGTCCCATGCAATGTGCAAACCTAGACCTTGAAGTTTGTAAACCATGCTTTATGGCTTAGTCATGCATACATCTACCCAATTTTAGTTCCTCCAAGGGATAAGCCAAAGTAAATGTTTGATGTGGAGTGTGATTTTTTTTTTTATGTGCTACATTGGGAGTGTCCAGGTTGACCCTGCAAGGCAAATATTTTGCTCAGCGTCGTCTTTCTCCTGCTCACTCTCTCTTGCTTGTGTTTGGTCAAGATTATCTGCTGTCAGGCAGACAGATGGGTAATGCTCAGCTGCTGGCCACATATAAATGGATACATATTAATTTTTTAGTTGCCGGACAGATACAAAAACGGCACAGATGGGGAATGGGCCTACTGGTCACTCAAGTGCCCAGCTGCTGTGCCCTTGTTATATGAGTGGACAGGGAGTGGACATGAGAGAGCCACAGGGCTCACAGAAGCAAAACAGACAAAAAGAAAAGAGTTGAAATCTGATTCCAGGCAGAGGTGGCTCCAGTGGGTGGACATGGAATATGGGCTCCATTGAAGTTAGCCTCAATCCTTTTAGCATATGTACATTGACCCTGCTTTGATTGCAAAACCATCCTTCCCTTTTGTCAACAAGAATCACGAGTTTGTGCATTGTGCGGTACACCAATTGGGCAAAGCAAGCACCGCTTGTTTGTTTTTTTCGCCTCCAACTCCTACAATATGAGCCTTGGGATGTTTTAATTTTAAAATATTGCCTTCCTGCCCAGCAATAGTCACCATGACTTGGGGGATGGAAGGACTGAAGAGGCTATACATGCATGTGCTTGTGTGTTCCTGATTCAAGCTGGTGAGGTGGTGGGGAGGGACAGTCTGGGGATTTTAGGGCATGTCTAAAGCTGCCTATGCTGGTATTTGGACAATACAGTGCACAGCTAAAAGTGGAGAAAATTTCCTTGGAAAGGCAAGTATTTTTTTTCCTCCTGGAATATCTTCATTCTGAGAGAAGAAAGATGATTTCCTAAGATCTAGGATGGTCAGTGATGTGCCCAGCTCTTCTTTCTGATATTCTTTATCTATAAGAATAGAACAAACTTGTTTGAATGCAAAACATATTGCATTCAAAACAGTCGGTTTGTTTTGAATGCAATATATATAGATATATCCACCTTTACAAATCAGAACAATGTTAGATGTACTGTAATATAATTCATATCAGGGCTGGGCCAAGGGTCAAATTCACAAAGTGCAAGCATTTTGTATGGATGCCCAAAGGTTCCTCAAATATTATTTGCTGCGCTGTTCATTATTTCAGACAAGGCTCTGTGATTAAATAGGTAAAAAAGAGATCGGCAGCTGAAAGCAAAGTGGCTACTTAAATACAGGTAGTCCTCAAAGGTAGTCCTTAAAGGTGTTGGTTACCACCTTTAAAGCACTCCATGGCATAGGGCCCAGTTATCTACGAGACCGCCTTCTGCCACCGACAACCTCCCATCGACCCGTGCGCTCCCACAGAGAGGGTCTCCTCGGGGTGCCATCAGCCAAGCAATGTAGGCTGGTGACCCCCAGGGGGAGGGCCTTCTCTGTGGGAGCTCCTACCCTCTGGAATCAGCTGCCCCCTGAGATAAGAAAAATCCATGACCTCCGTGCCTTCCGCCGGGCCCTTAAAACATTTTTCTTCCAACAAGCCGGGCTGGCCTAAACGAAGCCTTTTAAATGATTTTAAAGTGGGGTGTTTTTTAAATTTTTGGGCCAAATTTAGATATTCGTTTTAATTTGTTTTTAATGTTTATACTATGTGTTTTTACTTGGCTGTACACCGCCCTGAGTCCCCAGGGAGAAGGGCGGTATAGAAATCTAAGATAAATAAATTAAAAAAAAAAACTTGTGACTCCAATTGGGACTAGAATTTCCATTGCTAAACAACATTGTTATTAAGTGAGTCATGCCCGATTTTACAACTTTTTTTTGCCATGGTTGTTAAGTGGCTCACTGCAGTTGTTAAGTGAATCATACTGTCATTAAAAGAATCTGAGTTCCTCCATTGACTTTGCCAGCTGGGAGAGTCGCAAATGCCAATCACATGACCCCAGGACATTGCAACCGTCATAAATGTTGATTTCCAAGTGCTTGAATTTTAATCATCTGACCTTGCTGTGAGGGTCATAAGTATGAGGACTTATCGTAAGTGACTTTTTTTCAGTGCTGTTGTAACTTTGAATGGTCACTAAATGAATGGCTGTAAATTGAGGACCACCTGGGAAAAATGGGAGAATAAAGAGGGCAGTAATTTCTTTCTTTCTTTTTTTTTTTACAACCATCATTATAAATGTAGGAAAGCATATTCAGATGTATAAAATACAGAAATGCAGCACATCTTGCTGAAGGAAAAAATGCAACTAGGTAATCTTAACGCATTGTAAGCCGCCCTGAGTCTCCGGAGAAGGGCGGCATATAAATCAAATAAAAAATAATAATAATAAAAAAATCTTGAACATGTTGACTCCTTATGAATAGCTCTAAAGTCCTTTGCTGCTCTCTATTTTTAAAGCTCTTGGTCTCTAAGCAGAACTTATATGGGGAAGCCCCTCAGATAGATCTCTGAAAGCCTTTCCCCCGAAGGGCATAACTTTGATGCCAGCTGACTGAAATGGCATATAAAAGATAGCAAAGTCTTTGTGGCTGTAAGAGGGCTGCTAAACACTTCATATATACACAGTGTCTTGACCTGCCAGTTTCTCACCAGGCAAGATTAGTCACTGGTCTTGAAACTCAATAAGCCTTGCTCCAGGGTTGAGGTAGGCCAAAGGATGAAACCCATGACAAGGCATGCTTTTCTGAAGACAAGTACAAATAAAAAAAGCAGATTGCACATGAAAGATGCAATTTACTTGATGGAAAAGTTATTGCTGAAACCGAGCAAGGTTCATTGTTAAATCCCAACATGCTACTTGACATCTCTTTTCCAGTTATAATACTATCTCAGTGGGCTTTTTGAAGATTCATAGTTTTAAACCCATATAATTCTTGAAATCTGATTTAAAACATGAGGCTAAGGTTTACATTTGAACTTTTTTTAAAAAAATTAAAAATGAACACATGCCCTTTTAAAAATGTCAAGCAGACAACCTTGACATCAAATATATTGGATAGAATTTCTAATATCCCTATTTGCTATAGAAGAAGGGAGACTCCTTTTAAACATGGAAGGATCTCTAGGTAGCATACATGGCCTAGGCCCAGTGGTGGGATTCAAATAATTTAACAAACGGTTCTCTGCCTTAATGATTTCTTCCAACAACCAGTTCACCAAACTGCTCAGAAAGTTAACAACCGGTTCTCCCGAAGTGGGGCGAACTGGCTGAATCCCACCACTGCCTAGGCCCTAGGGCCTCGCTTGAGGGACTGTCTGCCTGGCTGATTCAATCTGGCAGAATTGGCATGTTCTGGGTTTCTTTGGTTAAATAATGCCCAGAAATGCACCTTTTCGGTAGCAACACCTGCCCTCTGGAATGAAGTTTCCCCTCAGATCCAAATAGCCCCAATCCTGTTGATATTTCATAGGGCGTACCCAAAGAAAAATGGACTCTCACATTCCTAAAATGACACTGATTATTTTTATCCAGATATAGATAACATGGAGCTAGAGGATTGGTATTGTGGGATATTTTTACCTAGAACTGAAAAACCGTGACTTGGTGCTTCAAGTCATGATATCCCATGTCTTCTCACAGAAGCTTTAGGGAAACATAAGAAACAAAAATTGTGACAGTATCTCAGTCTGCTTATCTGTGACAAAGGTCTTATAAGAGTAATTGTGATTAGAATATAGTAAACTTTGTAGAACCCCAACTTTTCATACTAAGTTTTCAAATGCTGAATTGTCTATAAGAGCTAGTAAATAGACCCAATCATTTCATGTATTTACAAAAGGCTTGAATGCTAAACTTACAAGGTAAGCTGAAATTTTATATTATCATAGCTGGGCTAGAAGGCAGGAGACTGAGTTCTAGTCCAGCCTTAGCCATGAAAACCAGCTGGATGGCTTTGGGACAGCTATTTTCTCTCAGCCCAGCTCACCTCACAGGGTTGCTGTTGTGGGAATATAAGGGGAGGAAGTAATATTGTGTATGTTCGCCACCTTAAGTTATTTATACAAATAATGCATGTGGGATATAAATAAATAAGAATCCTCCTCCTCCTCCTTTCATATGGATCATAGTATCCTTTCTTGCTAGGAACTGTAGTTAGCTGCTTCTATTACTTCATTTTAAGCTCTGCTCCTGTTTAAAGGAGGGGGGGGGGCAACATTCAGTTTTGAAAAACAATATTTTGGTGAGGCTGGCATACCCCTCAAATCAAGGAACAAGGTCTCCTGAACTCAGGCTGAAGTCCCCTTCAATTTTTCCTGCAAATATTATTCATTTAAGCAGCATTAATTTGGGTGAACAATGATGGACAAGAAAATCTTATTACTGCTGTTGTCAAAGTTTTGCTCTTCCATTGCTGATCATGCAGTGATCTATTAGATAAACTGCTTTTTGCTCCCATATGGTGCCTTTTGGTACAGCAGGCAGTAAGAAATAAAATTTTCCAGATTGGGCATTTGTAGCTGAGGTCTGGATTCAGCTTCATCCTTACATGATCTCCTGCTATGATCTGTGTTTGAGAACATTGTCACTTATTTCCAGCTCAGCTGTGATCTGTCTGGAATTGCAACAGAGCTTGCAGCTCTGCGGGGTTTCTAGGGTATCCTCCCAGCTCCTGGGCTCAGGCCGCTTCTCTACTTCCTGACAGAGGTTCAACAAACACAAGAGAGTGAAAGTACCTTGGCTGTTTTTCATTCCCCTCCCCCCAACTTTTGGAGAGTTGGGGGAAGAGCTTTCATTGACTTCTTTTTATGTTGCCTCTTATTAGACAGTTGGATAAAAGAATTGATGAGCTCATGCTGTTTAGAATTTAGGATTCCTTACCTTGGTGAGATGGGTGGCAAACAAACCTAATAGACAATCAATCATCAATCAATCGATCAATTTATCTTGGAATTCTGGATACTCCATACCAACAGACTTGCAACATCTGAAGTATCACTTGAACACCATTGGCATTGAGAAAATCCCCATTGGTCAATTGCAAAAGGCAGCTTTACTTGGAACAGCTTACAGCCTGCATCTATATCTTTTAACACCATCAAACAACAACATCTGGTGGATAGGTGAATAAAAATGCCATGTAGTTTAAACATCTGGCTGACTGTATGACCAACTATAATAATGTATTAATAAATATATGTGCCACCTGGCTCCCAGTGACTCTGGGCAGTTTACAATTGTTAAAACATCTAAAGACAAAGAACAATAGAAAAATATCACCATAAAAAACAGCACAAGATAAAGGAGCAATTATGACCAAAAAGAAATAAGCACAGAAAAGAAGAAAGGAGCACTAGTCATTACTGAATATGGCATATAGCTGAGTTTATTATGCTACTTAGATTACAGTTTATCATGGAATAAGTTTTCTTGGATTAAAGGAATCTTGACTTTAACTACTGTACATATTAGTGTTTCAATTTCTATATTGTGTGTGGTTAATCTTCCAACAGATTAAATGGTAATCCAACCTGTGAAATAAATAAAGCTATTGCCCACTTCCAATCTCAGAGTTTTAAAGTTGATAGCTGGAGGGGTTTCACATTGGGACATAAATGAAGAGGCTTTGGGGTCTTCAGGTGGCCCCAAAATAGACAATAACACATATATGTTGTACGCTATGTACAAAGAAGCAAATATCACTTAACGAAAAAAAAGTATTCATTTTTTTTAAAAGAAAATATGGGAGCGGGAGATAACATTAAGGCTATGAGGAGGAGCATTATTAGCCCATTAACAGCAATAAAGAAAAGCACATGGCACATGCTTTATATTGAACTAAAGGGGATGTCAGATGAACCAGCTAGGGATTTCATTCATTTGTACAGATTTCCCTTTTTCCTTGTCAGTGGTAGTTCTGGGGGCAGCCTTAGCCCAGAATGTTTTTAGGAAGATAAGCTAGTCTCCTAACTGTAAGCAAGATGTCCCTATTGTTAAGCAGCCGAGCAGCAAAAGAGGCTATAGGCAGCAACATTTTGTATCCCCACCCCCACTGCTAAGCACATCTGACTTCCTGGGGTGCCTTCCTCATTCCGTGAGTGTGTTTGTTGTATGCGCACATGCTGATCTTCCTGTGTATCTGTTCCTCCAGAGCACGGTGCATGAGCATCTTACAACATTTATGCACGCAGATTTAAGGGGGACAATGGACACATATGCCTGTGTGGTGCTTGTGAACTGCAGAATGTGGGTTGCCTGCAGAATGCAACGGCCCTGGGCGGGGGGGGGGGGGGGGTTGTCCATAATGGCTGACTGTTGACATCAGAGGGATATTAAAGGCAGCTGATGACTCGGTTTGGAATTGATGACCAGGTCTGGTTTTTAAAAAGGTGGCAGGGGGAATAAGAGAAAAGATTGGGGTTTTTTTTTTTACTGTGGAAGAAGAGACAGCCAGGATCTGGGGAACAGCAGGGGTATGGGCTGGGGGAGAGGGCATCTGCTTAAAACTCTGAATAGTTGGAAACCTTTTCTGCAAGCTTTGGCCAAAAGAGTCTCCACCACCATCGCCACTCCCCGGCAGCAAACCCAGTCCAGTCCATAGTTGCTCCTGAATAGATTAACCAGATTTCCATAATTAGAGTGCAAGGGGACAATGGGATTCTCTCCTCAGTAGCCCCCCCTCCTTCCTTTTGTCTTGGGCTTTAGATAATGGGCCAGCCGAGAGGGTGGGAAGCTGACAGGCTATTTGGTCACTGGACAGTAATTTTCTCACACTGCCAAGGGAGCGCATTGAAACATCTGCCTTCTTTGGGAATGCTCATTCACGTTCCATTTCAAATGCCTGACAACTTCTCTCTCTCTCTTCCTCCCCCCACCTCCCAATGTCTTTTCTTCTTTTCCTTATTTAAAATGAAAGGTAAGAGATTGGTTTAGATATGTTGCCTTTTGTCCCTCGCATTTATCCACCATAAATATGGCTAGGTAGTTTTTCCTTACTTTGAGATAGGGCTCCCTTTCCTAAAATTTAATTTAATGGAGAGCCAGATGCCATTTATAGCCTGACTACCTAGCAAAGGTCCTATGGGTAAATCGAAAATCAGCTCCAAAGATTTGTGTTTAATCTAAAAGCAAAGCAATAAGCCATGCTGTATTTGGAACAGTGCAGATGATTCAGAATTTACCCTGCAGGTAAATTCTCACTGTTAAATATTGATATTTGAGTTCCTGCTTTGATTATTCTCTTCATTACTTAAGTGCTTGACCTAAACTTGTTTTTAGGGGGAGATTTTTTCAAAAGTCCTGCTCAGTTCTGTGATGTGGATATGGCATTCAGTGGGATGCATTCTCTGACAGTGTTCATAAGATTGAATTCTGCTTTAATATTCATTGCTGGCTGGGGAATTCTAGGAGTTGAAGTCCATACATCTTAAAGTTGCCAAGGTTGAGAAACTCTGGGTTATTAAGTAATTTCTCCATTTAAAATAACTTAAGATCTGAGGGTACAATAGGCAGTCCCCAAAGCCTTAGTCATAGCCCCTGGATTAGGGGCATTTGCAGTAAAAGAGAATAAAAGAAATCAAGATTGTGGCCTTTGCTGTGCAACTGAGGCCCCGCCCCTTTCATGTGCATCTTATGATGGATGTAAAAAGGGGTGTGGTTTCAATCCTTTCCTCACAATGTCCGCTTCGAGCATTTTGAACCTCATCTCAGACAGCTTTGCTGTAGAGCCTTTCCAAAACACTCATGAAATTGAAGCGAAAGAAAATTGTGAAATACGTCGTGAAATAATTCGATTCACTAAGCATTGTATTTAATTGAAATCCATTTTTGTCTTAACCTCACTGACATTTTTCATCCCAACAAAACTGCTCAGGGGTTTTGGAATTTAGGATTTTAACTGGGTGGAATGTGCACAAGCAGGATTCAGTTTGTTAGATGTCGTAATTTCTTTCTTCCTTAATATTTTTAGTTTTGAAATTCTATTTTTCAAGATCTAACTTAAACACTTTAAAATTTATTTAGAAAAACTGGATAGTCAGACCTTAATCCATTTAAATGAAATTCTCATGGTTGGTTCTTACTAAAGTCAAAAAGTTAAATATAAATATTGCTGTACTTTCAATGGAATTGACCACAATTAACTTTTTCTTGGTTTAAGGCCTCTGTTTTGGGAATTAGAATTTTTCTATGAATTTTTTGCAGCTGAGAGTGCAACTGAGCTACATTTTGTTAAACCCACAAGGCATTAGTCATTGGCAATATACCAAGATAAATAAATAAGAACCAAAGTCAATTATAATTTTCCAAAATACTTATGCCACATCCTTCCACTGAAGACTATGTTCCTAGCTGATTTTTAAAAATAATTCTTTTAGGTACTGCTGTCTCTTGAAATCTTAAAATTTAAAAATCATACAACAAAAAACAACGCATTTGGGGACTTACTTAAATTATATTGTAATAGTTGTTCTTGCTGAAGGTAGGATGTATTTATTTGATTCACATTCTGCCTTTCATTTAATTCTGTGAGCTGTCAAGAAATTTGACGCACTGAATTTCCAACAAACTAAAATCAAAGCCACAAAAGCTTTTAAAAATAAATAAATAAATAAATAAAAGTGGTAGAGTGTAATTGTTAAAAATTAGCTTAGACATTTATGGTGGGAAAGATACATATGTGATGTTGTTTTCAGAACATTTGGATGGACATAAATACCAGGTATCTCTCAGTTAGTCTAGAGACTATTTATTCCATTTCACCATTTAAGAATAGTTTAATTTGTGCTTTTCTTTATAATGTTTTATAAGAAGCAAACAGCTGTAGCATGTTAACAAATTGTTCAGGCAATATTTGGACAGTGGCAGCACAAAACACAAAAGATCTGTTTTTCCCCCACCCAACTGTCTCTTTCATATGTATTTATTTTCCTTTGGTATCTCTCATGTTTTGTCCACGATCTCCCCCCCTCCTCACATCATTTGGTAAAGTGCTGAGGTAATCGCTCTAAGAATCATCAGTTGTTTGACAGCCTAATAGGTATAGGAAAAATATCATCTGCATAATTTATGTTTGTGTGCTCTGTGGCCTCAAAGCTTTAGGGTAGAGGTGGATGAAGGAGATTGCAATCTCTAGATAGATCTCTAGGTGAAATACATTGCAATTGTTTAACAGAAAAAGCAAAATAGCTCCCCAGCTAAACAAAGTGAAGAATACTGAAATGTGAAGGACAGTCAGAAAAGGGATTTTGCCTATGTCACTGTGGGAGCATAATTCAGTTTGGCAACACAGAAAATATTCCCGATTTAAAAAAAAATTCATTGTAAGTGGTATTGTGTTTTTTTTTTAAATGTGATTTTAGTTTACGCACACACACAAAATATATCTCAAAGCTGAAAGTTTCTGCTCCTCTGAAAAAGTATGATGATTTCAATAAGATGCTATGACCAAGCTCCAAGTATTAATGAGTTTACTCTGGGACTGCAAAATTCAAATGATTAAAATTTATTGAGCACAACTTGGCAAGTGGGTGCCCATATAAACTGAATAAAGATTATAAGAAAAAATAAGCTTCAGATCTTCCTTCCTTCCTTCCTTCCTTCCTTCCTTCCTTCCTTCCTTCCTT
>WNWU01000036.1:12260395-12295878 GCA_012654045.1 Ptyas mucosa
CTTCCTTCCTTCCTTCCTTCCTTCCTTCCTTCCTTCCTTCCTTCCTTCCTTCCTTTCTAGCTTTGGTACATTTTTTTGGGAAAAGCCAGAAAAGGAAGGGAGCAGTTTCTTCTTTTTAAGGCCAATTACCTCATCTCATTCTTTAAATTTTGAAAAAGAAAGCTACTTGATGCCTTGCTTCTGCCAAATAACTGTACCAGGACAAGGGAGGGAGGGAGGGAGGGAGGGAGGGAGGAAGGAAGGAAGGAAGGAAGGAAGGAAGGAAGGAAGGCAGACTTGATTTCCGAAAAACACCTTTTCAGTCATTAAAAATCCAAATGTTAATATTTTTTATCACTCTGAAGCTTATTTTTTCTTGTATTCTTTATTCAGTTTACATGGTGACCCTCTTGCCAACTTGTGCCCAGCAAATTTTAATTATTTGAATTTTCCAGTCCCAGAGGGAACTCATTAATACTTGGGCCATAACTACTATGAACTGAAGCATCTTATGCTGGGTTCCTTTTCTGATTTAAAACAACAACCACAATTTTCCGGATACTCCTGAGATGCCCTTTCTTTTAATAATTTACCGCTGCTGTTAATGCAGGGGCAGAAGCCTCTGCTGCTATTTCAGCAAGTGACATCATTCTCTCCCCCTCCCCAAAAATATCCCACCCCACATATAGCTTGGAACCAAGTGTTTAAAGGGAGTGTTTCCTGGGAGGTTTCTCTTCTTTTGTCTTCCTCTTTCCAAAGCTCTCCCTGCAGAGTGCCTTCTTTTAATTCTCTACCATTCCTTTATTTATTTATTTGTTTGGCTGGGGGTTATGGATGGGACTCGGCGACAGAGATATTTGTGGCAAAAATAGTCCCTCCGTGGACTTTGCCTCCTTGTGCCTTTTAATGTAATAGTGAGCAAATGCAGGCAGGATGCTAAAGAAAGCCCGGTTAAACCTGCCATTTAAATCCTCTTGTGTAAGTTTGATATCCAAAGTGGAAGGACGAATGCCATATAAGTCAATTAAAGCATTAGGTAATCTAATTGTGCTGTGGTCACCAAGTGGCTTAAAGGCTGAATGGAGGCCGCGCTCCCCCGCCACCCCCTCCCCACCTCAGCCTTCCCCTGAGGCCCTTGCAAATGAAGAAAGGAGGAGAAACCCTGCCCAGGGAAGGGGGAGCAAGAACACACACACACACACACACACACACACACACACACACACACAGAACCACGGACCAACAATAGAAATGAAAGACCCAGCGCTGGAAAGCTAGGGTTGCAACCACAAAGCCGCACCAGAGGTTTGGAATAGGTTATAAATATTACAAAATACATCAGTAAAGAGAGAGTGGCAGGAAAGGAGGTATTTGCCTAGATAATGTGGAAAATGTTGGGGGCCTCAGCCTCTCACCCCAGCGCTCTGTTTTTTCCACCTTCTGGAGCCTGGAAGGTTTTTGGAATTTGCTTAGACCCTCAGCAAGGCTTCTGAAATGTCTTTGCTCATTAGGCTAGGAGGATGAGAAATCCACAGGCCCGGAGTAAAAAAAAACCCCAACAACAACAAAAAACGGGTGAGGGGGGTGGGGCTAGGGAGAAAAGAACGCCAAAATCAGCCCAGAGCAATTAAAGTTACTTAAGTCAGGACGAATGATGTGCTGCTAGCATTCCTCCAGCTTGGCGCTTGATTGCTTCATTGTGTGCATTCCTCTGCCGAGTTGTGATGGAGCAGCTGAGCCCAGAGGAGGAGGGAAGGGCCGGGGTGGGCTTCTTGGCGTCACTCTGCCAGGTTAAAAGAGCTCTGGCTGCAGACTTCCTCAACCAGGAAGCTTCCAGATGAGTCGGACTCTATCTCCCATTATACCCAAATGATGGTGTGCTAGATGATAAAATAGGAATCCAACCCAATTAGTAGCCACTGGTTTAAGAAAAGGCTGTGTGGTGGTGGTGGTGGTGGAGTATAAAAAGCAGCTCTTTTAGGCAGGGACATAACTGTTAAGTGGGCCAGGATATATCTCTATTTTTTTTCATAATTTAAGGTGGGCACGCATGCTTCAGGACATACTTATCGGTAATCATCAACTTATAACCACAGTTGGGACCTGGATTTCCATGGCTAAGAGATGTGGTCATTAAATAAGTCCCTTCCGATTTTATTACTTTTTTTGCATGGTTTCTCCTATTGACCTTGCTTGTCAGAAACTCCCTGCGAAGGTCATAAAAGGTGATCACATGACCCTGGGATCATGTGCAACCATTGTAAATATATGCTAGGTTGCCAAGAATTTGGATTTTGATCATGTGAAAGGACCACTTGTGAGTCACTTTTTTTCCATTGTATCTTCAAACTTCGATTGTTAAACAAATAATCAGAAATCAGATTAGGCATACATATGTTGACTCTGTAAAACCGCTTAGAGGGGGCTGTAAAGCACTCTGAAGCGGTATATAAGTCTAAGTGATATTGCTATTGATATCTACCTACCCACCTACCTACCTACCTATAAAGGTAAAGGTTGCCCTCGCACATATGTGCTAGTTGTTCCCGACTCTAGGGGGTGGTGCTCACCTCAGTTTCAAAGCTGAAGAGTCAGCGCTATCCAAAGATGTCTCCATGGTCATGTGGCTGGCATGACTAAATGCCAAAGCGCATGGAACGCTGTTACCTTCCCACCAAAGGTAGTTCCTATTTTTCTACTTGCATTTTTTACATGCTTTCAAACTGCTAGGTTGGCAGAAGCTAGGACAAGTAATGGGAGCTCATCCCGTTACGCGGCACTAGGGATTCGAACAGCTGAACTGTCGAACTTTCGATCGATAAGCTCAGCATTTTAGCCATTGAGCCACCGTGTCCCTCTAACATTCATACACCACCTCTATCTATAAAAGAGAAAAGAGAGTAAAGAGTGATAATAAGAATAGTGTTCCTTCCCTGCTTGATGTACCTTGATGGATATCTGAATCACTTCTCGATGGAAATCGTGCCGGGGCTCTCCTGGGAATCGGTTTAGGAACTGCCCTGAGTACTTACTGCTGCCTCAAGCTAATTCTGAAACAACTTGGCCTCTTTTATCATGTGTTTGAATTAGTTCAAGATGCTGAATTTTACATTAAAAACATACAATAATTTGACTGTCCAAATGACTCCAGCTTCCATATCAACCCCACATTCTTTAAATCAGAGTTCCCTAATATTTTCAGCTTTGCGGACCAGCAGAGGGGGGGAGGGGATGGTTCTGCGTTTAACGAGCAAGCATGTGCAAGCAGCTTGCCTGCTGCTCATGCAAGTGGGAATGCGCGTGCTCGCCTACCACTTCCGTGGCCTAGTTCTGAAAGGCTCAATGCCCAGTAATGGGCCATGGCCCAGGGGGTGGGAACCCCTGCTTTAAATGACCCTTCCAAGGCCAGTTTTCTTTTCATTCATATATATTTTCTATCAGACAGGCAACAGTTGTTTAGCAAGAAGGTTTTCTTAACAGTGGGAATTTAGTTACAAATGCCTTTCCCATAACATTTTGCATAGGGGCTAATGTTACCCTAATTTACAGCATTTTAATTTACTCAAACACTTAGTAGTTGCTGTAATTTTAATAGACAAATGGTAATTGCTGCTGGGGTTTTATCATTTTGGTTGCTTTTGCTAGCCTTATACTACACCCTCAAACAAATGTTCTTGAATTCTCACTGCCATGACCATGGCCAGCATTTTCAAAAATATTAGAAGTTGAAATTTAGCAAAATCCAAAGTGCTGTGAATTGCTCTGCAGATACCTAAGGTAATACAGTCCCTGGATCTTGATATGATGGAAAGGGGTACATAAAGTTTTAAACGGAAATAGATACTTTCATTGAGCATTTATAAATTATGTTCTATTCTTGTTAGAAAATATTCTCTCCATATTAATTATTGTAGATCATGATTTATAAGCTACAGCTTTATGAAAATGAGTGCTCTGAATTAGTGACAAATCCTTGCAAAAGAAAACATCTCATATATATTTAGATCACTCTATCTATGTATAAATCTTTAAAGTAAGAATCCTGGGTTACAAGCTATTAGAGATTGGAAACATCTTTAGGTACCAGGTGCCATCACCTGATCCTGTGCTTGGCATAGAAATCAAGATGCCCTATAAAAATAACACCAAGAATTTGGATGAAGATGATTACTACATGTATATGGGCATCGTTCAAACTGACAACATCAAGTGCACTAAAGTCAAGAAGAAGATTAGAAGTGAATATATCATAAGAATGAAGATCTTAAAATTCAAACTCAATGGAGGAAGTACCATCAAGGCAATTAACACTTGGGCAATTCCAGTCATTAGACAATAGCTGCAATTCTGGACTGCACTCAAGCAGAACTCAAAACCATGGATAGGAAGCTAGGAAAATTGGCAGGGATATATCATGCCCTTCATCCACACACCAATGTTGATAGACTCTGTTAACAAAGGAAAATAGGTGAGATGTTGTTATTATTTTCATAGAGCATCTTGATTTCTTCAGTTTTCACCATTTCCCCCCTGTTTTTGGTAAGCATGGCTTGTTTGTCCAGTGCAAACTCCATAAAAGTATCTTGGCTATATATAAGGAGAGTGTTGAGCAATGATTCTATTTGAAATGGTGTTTTTCCATACAACTTCAGATCATCCACATAAAGAAGGTGGGATAGTCTGGTAGATATTTTTGCTGTTTGATAGCCATGGCCTGAATTATTCAGCTTTGTTGATAGAGGAATCAGTGCAATAACAAACAGTAGTGGTGATAGTGAGTTTCCTTGAAAGATAGAACATAGATTCCTGTCTTGATATTAACTTCTCCTAGTCTAACACCATTGACCAACAATTGCCCCTTCATAGTGTCATTAATCATGGCACAAAGCTTCTGACGTCTGTTATTTCTAGGCATGTGATTATCCAATCGTGTGGCAGAGAGTCGAATGCCTTTTTGCAGACAATCCATTCTACATTCAAATTTGTCTTCCTTTCACTTGCAGTTTTCCAAAATCATTTTGTCAATTAGGGGTTGATCTTTTGTTCCTCTGCTGTTTCGGCGGTTTCCTTTCTGCTCAGGTGGAAAGAACTTGTTTTCAACTAGATGCTATTGGACTGTGTCAGCTACCACATCAGTTAGCAATTTAAAAGTTGTTGGTAAGCAGGTAATTGGCCTGTAGTTGCCAGATGCTGCCTCTTTTGTTGGATCTTTCATTATCAGGTAGATTTTGCCAGATATTAACCAATCTTCAATTTCACCTTCTTGTTGTTAAACTGTTTGGCAATGAGTGGATGCAGTCTGTGTTCTGTTATTTCAGATTCTGAATGTTCTTTCTAGAACTGGTGCATTCTTTTCAGATATCCTTTTCTCATTGGGCTTGAAGGTTAGGGCTTATTCTTCTCTGTAATTGCAGTCTAATTTTGAGCCACACTTCAACTGAATGAAGGTTCAGCTACTGTATGTTGTGGTTTTTCCTCCTATTGTCACATGGGGTGTCTGATTTAGTTTTCAGAGTTCCATGATACATGTATATTTATCTATTAATCTATCAATTTGGTCAAAATATATATGAAATAAAATTGCTTAGATAGGTGAAGATTCTGAATTATGCAGAATTATCCCAATTATGCACATCAAGTTGTTGATTCTGTGGCCATAGTGCCTAGAATTATTTAGAAACATGAATAAATATACTATATTCAGGATGTACATTACATTAAGTACATGATGTTTCAAAAGAGTAATGATTGATTCATTACCAACAGCTTCCAAGAAAACTCCTTTCCTGGATTGGATAACTATCCAAAATTTAGGAAATACAGTGAATGCATGGGTATTTTTGACAATGTATAAAAATAAGCAAGGTGAATCCAAATGAAACACTATTGCAACTAATATTGGTTAATATTCATATAGGATCTGGAGTTCAAATACCTGATGTATTACGAATGAAGGCAAATGTATGTGTCCCAGGATAATGCTGCAGGATCCAATCTGGGCTGGTCAGAAGTTTTCAAAATAAAATTTCAAAATAAAATTGAAAAAAAATGAAAAAGCTGGGAGTGTCTAAACCAAGAATGTACTCTGAGCTTGCTCTGTGAAGGCCTGGATCAGCCTTACAGTGTGTCAACAGCTGGTCAACCTTGGCTATTCTTAGACAACAAAACATAACTAAACATAGGACGTATAGATAAGCGACTACTGCAATTTTACTCTTATTTCACAGAATTGTACTTGCTCTTCCCCATGAAAGATTCTTTTTGAAGCACTTTGCCATCAGGTTAAAACTATACTATCTGAACACTTTGATGACATTCCCAAAAGATACATCAGGTTGTAAAATACAATCTGGGCTGGTCACCAGGACCAGAGGTTTTATCTTCTGAGCTTTTGGATTCGTGCTGGAGCCCATCTTTAGGGAGCTTCTCTAGCAGAGAGAAGTTCCCTGAAAAGGGACTAGCAGTGAGAAGTTGGGCTCCAGCACGTAGTAGTAGCAGTAGTCGCTTATCCATATGTCCTATATTTAGTTATGTTTTGTTGTCTAAGAATAGCCAAGGTTGACTGGCTGTTGACACACTGTAAGGCTGATCCAGGCCTTCACATAGCAAGCTCAGAGTACATTCTTGGTTTAGACACTCCCAGCTTTTTCATTTTTTTTTTCAATTTTATTTTTCTAGTTTATTCTACTTCTCCTGGTTGTTATGAAAATATATATAAATGTCTCTGTATTTTGTGCAGTAATAGTAGTAGGTAATTCTCAAATGAGCCACTGGGTTTGTTTTAGGGTACATTTCCTTTTAAATCTAAAGCTAATTCTGTGTTCCTTTGTTCTTTCCTTCTAGCTCTGTCAAAGATGCACTGGACACCAGAGCATGCTCAGCCCCTGAATCAGTGGCCAGAGCAGCACCTCGATGTCTCCTCTACCACTTCCTCACCTGCCCACAAATCTGATCTCTACCATAGCAGTCGGCAGCGTTTCAACTATGCCTGGGCCAATGATGACATCTCTGCTCTGACTGCTTCCAACCTGCTGAAGAGGTATGCGGAGAAGTACTCAGGAGTCCTCGACTCCCCTTATGACCGGCCATCAGCACTCAACACCTATGGGGATGGTGCCTTTGGACCCCTCAATGGACAGAAGGGGGAGGTGGAGCCTTGGTCAATGGCTCACAGCGCTGAAGGAGTTTACCCTCTGACCCCAATGCATGATGGACTGTCCAGCTCCAAGGGGATTGTTCCTCCTCCTGTCACACCGGGTAACGGCCTTGGTACCTCCCCCGTGGTTTCCACTAACCTGTCTGACTCCATTTATCCCAGTAACACTTGTGGGGGACCCACCACATCTGGCAGCCTCGGGGCATCTCAGGAGTATCCGTCGGGCTACAGTGGAGCCTACCTGCCCTCAGGCTATTGCAGCCAGCCCACTTCGGCACTTCCCCCTCCACACCCATCTACCCACCTGCATAGCTCTGGCCTCTTGCAGCCCAGCCATCCTTCCACCACCCTTGTCCCTGGATATACTTCTTCAGGACCCATGTACAATTACGCTTCAGGGAGCTACCCAGCCCAGCCCAGTTATGGTGCCATCCACCCTCCTCATCCTTCAGCTTCATATTTACCTTCAGGCATTGCTGCCCCCACACCCATTCCCCCTTCCTCTCGCCCTCCTGTGGTCCCTGGTTACAGTTATCAGAGTCCTCTCTCTGTAGCACCCTTGAGTGGTGAATCAGGGAGCTCTTTGAAAAGAAAAGCCTTTGATATCGCTGGCGGGGAGGATGATGGCGAAGGCAGGTATCGCAAATACAGCTATGAGCAACCAAAGTCCCCATATCAGATGTCCGACAATGGTGAATGTAGAGGGAATGGATTCAACCGGAGCTCAGAGGTGCCTTTCAAAGGTGGGAAAAGGCCAAGCGGAGCAGGAGTGGTGGCAACCACAGTGGCTTCTGAGGAGCCCATTGGGAAGTTCAACAACCAGGCTATGAAAGGATTGGTCTCTCCAGCTTACAGTGTTAGTGAAGCCCCATTGAGGGCTAGTGAGAGCTTTGAGAAATTCACTCCTCCGGCTGCCAATGGGGAGCATGAGGGAGACTCCTTTGCTCTAAGGATGCAACCTAAAACAACAGCATTCAGTGGTGACAACAGCAACCAGCCAGTAGAAGAACAGCTGAAAACCATGGACCCTTTCATTCTGGAATTGGTGAACAACAAAGTAATTGACTGTGGCCCTCCAGTCCAGTGGACGGACATTGCAGGACAAGTCTCTGTCAAAGCTGCCATTGAAGAAGAGCTCGTGTGGCCCATCCTGAGGCCTGGTGCATATACTGGTGCAAACCAACCACCCAGAACCATCCTGCTCTTTGGGCCTCGTGGTGTAGGGAAGACCCTGCTGAGCAGGTGCATTTCTACCCAGCTGGGATCTACCCTGTTAAAGCTCAGTGGGACAGCCTTGGTCTCCAAGTGGAAAGCTGAGGCTGAGAAAATCCTACAGACCACTTTCTTCATATCCAACTGTCGGCAGCCTGCTGTCATTCTCCTCACCGACGTGGAATCTGTTTTAGAAGACGCTGCCATCTTGAAGTCCCAGTTGCTCACCTACCTGGACAAGCTTGCTACCTCCGCTGAGCAGAATGTGGTTGTCATAGCAACCACCACCAGGCCTGGTAATCTGGATGAAGCCACCCAAAGAAGGTTTGCCAAACGTTTTTACATCTCCCCACCAGACAGCATTGCGAGGCGGCAGATTCTGCACCATGCTTTAGCTCAGCAAAACTACTGTCTCAGTGAGAGGGAGATGGCCTCCATTGTCCAACTTACTGAAAGCTACTCGGGCAGTGAGCTCCTCCAACTCTGTCAGCAGGCAGGGACCAACAAACTGCATAGCCTGCCAGGCCAACTTCAACCCACTTCCTACAAGGATTTCGAAAGTGTTTTCTGCAAGATCCACCCTGCTGTCTCTCAGAAGGAGCTGGACCTGTATGTGGAATGGGATAAAATGTATGGGTCTCACAATTAGTGGGGAAGCTCCTGTTCTTCTTTCCAAATTATCTTTAATCTGTTTGAGAGGAAGCCACTGGAAGCCTTGAATTCTCAGTTTGCTCTTTTAAGGTTTTCGGGTGCTGCGGGTTCCAATTTCTGAAAGTCTCATACCGCCTTCCATATGAAAATGGGGGAAAGGGTGAGACATAGTTTTCATCTCATTAAAAAAAAAAGCCACACCAATTGGATGCAAGTCCTCCCCTATACTGACTGACATGCAGCTTGTGTTTTTTTTTAAATGAAAATGTCTGAAAGTTTGTGTGGTGGTTGTCAGGTCTCTATGTTAATGAAAAGTAGTTGCTCAATGAACTCAGGATAACCTATTTATTACTGATCTGTTTTTCTAATCAACCCTTTCCAGCCAGCATTGTAAAATATTCTGCCAGGTATTACCCCTTTCCCAGCTCCTTTTTAATGCTGCACACCTCAAACATTTCTGTCTGACCCTTCACATTTCATTGCAGCTTCTCCCCACCTTTTTACCCTGGAGAAACCCTTGAAATAATGTTCAGGTCTCAGGGAAGCCCTGCATAAAAATAGCAAAAAAATTTTTTACAAATACCTCACAGTTCAATTACCTTCTAACCTATACCATCCACATTTTACAATATTTACAACAACAGCAAAATGGCAGGCTGACAGCTACATTGTGGTGTATAAACATTCCCACCACTGTCAGTGCTGGCATTTGCCTGGCTCACAAAGTTCCCAAAAAACAATATTTGATTTTTTTTCAAATGATGTCTGGCAGAATCCTATGGTTCTGTCAAACTCTGATTAGGGAAGGCTGTCCTATAGGTAACAACCTATGGATCATTCACTTAATATTTCTCAACAGACTCATTTTCAGAGGCAGATCTTACCATAAAGCAGATGGCATCAGTACGTTTTGAGAGAAGGGGGTTGGGTTTTTTAAAATGTAGATTGTTGAATAAGCTAGGCTCTTTTTTATTTTTCTAATGTATGTAGTAGTGGTTTTTTCCCTTTTTTTAACTACTCAGGAAAAATAATTTACCTCAAAAAATAAAGAATGTTTGCATTTTTTTTAACTCAAGGAAAATAAAAATGATTTGGAGGGATTACAAATGTGCTTTATAAGATGCACAGGAGGAAAAAAAAAGCAAGAATAAACTTGAAGTTGTTACAAAGATGAAAGTTGAATGTATTTCAGGGGCGTTTCACAATATATAATGCCATAACTTTCTTCTTTTTGTTTAAAGAAATCATTTTTGCCATAGCATTTAGGTGAAGTAATGTGTCTTCAAAGAATAAGAAGTATTAGTATTGAAGTTTCAAAGCCATGGCTAGTACCACTTTTTAAAGGAATCTTTCTTTACATTTCCAAATTCCACATGGCCAAGTCGTGTTTCCTTTTCCTATGCTTTTTATAGGACCTCCAATAGTAAGACTTCTGTAATCAAAGAAAATGTCCGTTTGAGCTTCCCAAAGTATTTTGAGGCGAAACAAAACAAAACATGGACCTGTGGTCCCTGTAAAGGTATCCCAAGGGCCATGGCATCTTCCTCAACTTGGTTGCCCTCAAATTCCTGGTTGAACCTTCCAGAATTCTCCAGCCAACATGGCCACTTCTGAGAATTCTAGGAACCAGACTGGGGAAACCTGGCCTGTAGGATTCAATAAGTGTCTGCATGCAGAGAAGGAAGTTAGTAGATTAATAAATGGTGCCCTTTTAGGCTCTTCATTCAAGGTTTGAGAAGCCTCTACTAAATCTAGTCCTCTGGTCCATCCCAGAGTAGGGGAGAGGTACATCAGCCATGGAGCTGGAACATTTATTTCCAACCATCCCTGCACAATTTGTGGGTTTTTTTCCTGCCTCTTGCATTTTTGTCCCCTGACCTGGGAGTCACAATTCAAGAGGTAAATCTATGTAGATTTGTACTGTGTACTGTTCCATTTATAGGTGCGTGTGTAGGTAAAGGGAGGGCATGTCTTATAAATGTTTGTGTAAGTGAATGATGTTTCCCTCTGTGTAAGCATATAAGAAATCCTGCATTTATAAAAATACGGTTGAAAATGGAGTCATGTGCACTTAGGAGAGACTTGTACCCTCTCAAGCAGGAGATACACAGCAGGAGACTCTCATGTGCCTACTTTGCATTGTCTTTTTGTTGTTGCAGTATGTTGCTATTCAGAACAATTCTAATAGAGGGGTGTGTTTCTCAACTTCAGCAGCTTTAAGATGTGTAAACTTCAACTCCTAGAATTCCCGAACAAGCATGCAACTAAAGGTGCAGAGGTTGAGAAACACTGAGATAGAACTTCTTGTTGAATGTATACATCCAGACTGAGCATAATATGAGGCCTCAATCGATACACATGCAGAGTTAAGTCATCTTTTGTTTCCCATCTCTCCTCAAAATCCTTCAAACTCCAAGGTTAATTTTGGAGAAGAAACTCACAATTCTTGCGTCTAAATATTCCCATTTTGTAAAGGTTTACAAAAACACTTCTTGGAAAATGGACAGAAATCGATCAGGATTTCCATGACAGCCAGGCCCTTTCTATGATCCCTAGAATTCTTCCTTCTCCTCAAGACTGCCTTGCCAAAATGTGGTGGCAAACCAGTAATTTCTTTTCCTTTCTCACAAATAGAGAGTAAAAATACAGTTAAGTTGTTAAGTTCCAGAGATATCACACCTGTTTAACCAGGACTGAAGTTCTCCAAAAGGAGGAGGCTTCACTCTCATGTGAGATATACTTCTTTTGCCAAAGTACTGGTTTATAAACCGCAATGCCTTAGAGCAGTACCAAACATTATGGCTTAATGCAAATTCTGGTACCAGCAGGTGTCTTGTTTGGGATACATCAATATCTACTCTATTTCAAATATAGCTAAACCTATTTCCAACCCAAATCCATGTAGACAGAACCAGAGAAATGTATTTGGATAAGAAACGTTAGGGAGATGGGTGACATCTTTAAATAGGTACTTTTGAGATACTCCCATATTCTACAGTTACAAGAATATCTCAATAATAAGGTCAATGTAATTTGCATGAAAAACATAGCAATAAAGTAGGAGACAGAATAAGCACTCATATGTGCATTTAGCAATCAGTGACAGGCCCCTTTGAAATATCATATTGGTGACTTCACACCTCTCCATTATTACTGCAAATTAATTAGCCAAAGTAAATAATAATCCCATATGGTTTAGAATGGCCTCTTTATGACTTGTGGACTTCAACTTCCAGAATTCTTAAGCCAGCTATGCTAGCTCAGGAATTCTAGGAGTTGAAGTCCACAGGTCATAAAAGGGCCATAATTCCCTACCCCTTTAGTTTAGAAGAAGCCAGGATTTCCGCTTAACATCTCTAAAGACCATCTCTTCTTTAATCAAGAGATAGACTCCTTTGCAAGTCTAGTCATCAGATTAGGAACTTAAATTATATAAGGGATCTGGATTTTATTCGCTGCTTAAGGATCACAGGTGAGATGATGCAGAGACAAAACCAAAGCAAAGATTAACTACATGATTCCATTTAGGATTTTTTTTCCCCCCTGTACATTTTGAAATGAAAACAAATATTGCTGAATTAAAAAGCTGGCTGAAAGGTGTAACCCCTACTTAGTTGTGGCTCAAGCTGTCAATTGCCATTTACTTTTCTGCTAAACCAAAGCACTTAATATCAGAAAAACAGAGCTGATCCAGAAGTCTTCCCAATTCAGGTGTGGATTTAATGGGTGCCTTTGGATAAGTCACAATCTCCTAGCCTTATTTTTCCAATTAGTAATGGGGATCTGTCTCTCACAGACTTAAAGAGGATTTCATTAGGCACTTTGCATACAACAAGTACTATATTTAAAAAAGACCAACCTAAATACCTCTTCATCCATTGATCACTGAATGAAACCATTCAATAAAAGTCCTCTCTAAATGTTGATTTAAGAGCTGATGCTCGCCCTTCCTTCAAGGTCAGTCCTTGATGCTATATAACTGGACAGTGTAATCATCTGCTTGGAAAATATTGCATTTAGAAGGATTTGCATAACAGAAAAGTAATGGTTAAACTTCCAGTCTTCCCATTCGTTTTTTTTCCTTTCCAACTTTTAGCCTCTTGGCTCCTTCCCATGAAAACCAAAAATGTGGAAAAGAAAGAGGATCACAAAAGTAATCCTTTATCATTTTATCAGGTGAAGATCTTTCATTAGGTCTATGTGTGTTAATAGTCTTTCGTACAGTTACTTCGCATGAAAAGCTGTAAAACCCACAAAAAGAGCTTGTATGATAAATTTAGGACAATCAAGCCCATGGTACACATTCTGGTACAGCTATGGGTCTTGTTGATTCATAGCCATCTTTTGCCCTATCTTCTCTTAACGCCTAATAATAAATGAAAGAAATCAATTGCCATCAATGTTAAAATCTGCTATAGGTTAAATACTAATGGGAGATGGTTGATTCTCTCAGTAAGAAAATTCCATTTGATCAGTTAGCACTTTATTTTGGAATTAATGGAACATTATTGTTTATTTTTTTCTTATATTTATATTTTCCTGCCATTATTATTTCTTTGTGAAAATCTATCTCTCTTTTCCATACACTGTCTCTTTTTTATTCATTATAAGGTCTGTTAATTTTCCCTTTCTGATTCACATGCTCCTATTTTTGATTGTATTCTCTCAAGATCACCTAGCAATTTATAAGTCGTTGTGAGCCTAGTGATTGATAAACATTTGTAGGAAATGTTCTGATTCTTTTTCTAACTGAGGAAGCAAACTGAAATCTTGTATTTCCCCAAATCAGAGGTCAGCTGCACATTCACTTGGCAGTCATTTTTCCTGAACATTTTTTAAAAGAAGGATGGGAAGAACTAAGAAGCTATTCTTCCTTCTGTCCCCAGCAGACAGAACTACTTTCACAAGCTGAATCATATAACTGGAATTTGGGGGGGGGGGGGGGGGGGGGGGGAGAGAGAGACTACCAGGAAACTAAAGGAAATAGCTGGAATGAAAGGTTTCTAGGGAATAATAAACTGGACAAAGTGTTAAGTACTTCTGTTCTGTAGTTTTCTGCTACAAGTAGTCCTCAACTTACAATCATTCATTTAGGGAATATTATAGTCGCACTTACAACCATTGCATGGTCATGTAATCAAAATTTGGGCACTTGGCAGCCGGCATGGTTTACAATGGTTGCAGGATCCTAGGGCCATGTGATCACCATTTGCGACCTTCCTACCCAGCTTCCAACAAGCAAATCAATGCAGGAAGCCTGGTTTGCTTCATGACTGCATGACTCACTTAACAACTGCAGCGATTTGCTTAACAACATGGTTTAAAAAGCTAATAAAATCTGGCGCAACTCACTTAACTGCCTTGCTTAGCCATGGAAATTCTGGTCCCAGATTCTGGTCATAAGTTGAGGACTACCTGAACATCCCCCGGAGAGTAGGTATTTGTCTCCCTGTTTCTTATTCTATTGAAAGATCACTGACTTCTGAAGGACTGTGAAGGACATTGTCATGTTTTGGTCGAAGGGTTGTTTTTATTACCTGCTTTCCGTAAGATTGTATATTGCTGTATATATACAGACCCCTCTTTTTCCTCCTTCAGTGGAATGGGGAGAGATTTCATCCTAGACCACTCCATATTGATCATGGTCAAATGATCTCCTCCCCATGTGGAACATCTCAATTTCTCCATTCTTCTCTGGCTGTATTCTTTGGGTTTTCTGTCCACCTTTAGCCCTCATTATGCAAGATTGTGGCTTTTCTCTATCTCTGGTTATCTTTGCTTCCCCTGTCTGGGATGATCATTTGTAGGTGTGAGGTCAGCTATTTTTTTAAAAGTTTAATAGGAGCTGAAGAGTAAGGGGAAAAATAGAATTTTTAGAATAACAGAGTTGGAAGGGACCTTGGAGGTCTTTTAGTCCAACCCCCTGCTTAGGCAGGAAAGCCTACACCACTTCAGAGAAATGGTTAGCCAATCTCTTCTTAAAAACTTCCAGTGTTGGAGCATTCACAGCTTCTGGAGGCAAATTGTTCCACTGATTAATTGTTCTAACTGTCAGGAAATTTCTCCTTAGTTCTAAGTTGTTTCTCTCCTTGATTAGTTTCCACCTATTGCTTCTTGTCCTGCTCTCAGGTGCTTTGGAGAATAGCTTGACTCCCTCTTCTTTGTGGCAGCCCCTGAAATATTGGAACACTGCTATCATGTCTCCCCTAGTCCTTCTTTTCATTAAACTAGGCATACCCAGTTCCTGCAACCGTTCTTCATATGTTTTAGCCTCCAGTCCCCTAATCATCTTTGTTGCTCTTCCCTGCACTCTTTCTAGAGTCTAATCAAGATCTCAGCACTGGAAAGCACAGGTTGATTCCCCCCACCCCTCTGTATTTCATTTGCCTGATGACGAACTTTCCTATCTCTTGGCTAGTGTGGGAACAAGCAACAATAAAAAGTATCCTCTGAGATGAGAAATTAAACTAGCACTTTCTTAAGGCTTGAATGGAAGCTTCCAACAAAGCAATATTCATCTCACATGCATCTCATACTTGTATTCCCCAAGACATAAATAAACATCAGGAAAGAATCATATACATACAAGATCAGAGCTTGTTTAGAGATGAAGGTCCTTCCAATGTAACACTTTCCAAGGCTTACCATGGAATAGTGTGATGGCACAATACAATTTTTTGTTTCAGTTATATAATGAACAATTGCCAATGCATTCTATATTAAAAAATTCAGCAAGTTTTCTCACTTAGCTAAAGTTTGCTGCAGTGTATCTTTTCTCTTCTACAACATCAAATATAGTACATAGTACGGTACATTTTTCTGAAAATGATAACATTTTGTAATAAAAGAAAATTCTTAACTCTTCAAGGTTGTGTGTTTGGAGATGAAACAGGAAATACCTTTCCTGATCTCATCAATAAATTAGAATTAGCCTGCTTTTATTTTTGTGGATGTGTAGTGGGTTCCTGCCCTTTTCTTTTTCTCTCTTCACACTAGATAAATCCTTTTCAAGATAAATTGTGGCAAATGCATTTAGGAAACCAGGCAACTATACATTTGAGCACTGAATTCAGATTTCTTTGCACGGAATACAGATTGTGTAAATAGTGTTTGGCTCCACTATAGAATGTTCTCTATTAGACATTCAACGGAATTTCTGCTAGAAATATAGTGTGTGACAGTGATTCTGTTCAGGCTCAAGGACTACTTTGGCACCAAAGATTTAATAACCTCCTTGACCTGTGACTGTCCAGTGTGAGGAGAGTCATTCACAGCCCTCTTCCTCTTGAAAACGTTTTGTGGTGGTAAATTGTACAGTATTACAATAAGATGCAGTGGGGAGACTTTTCACCTGGTGCATTGTACATTGTAGCCTCATAAGAATATTGTATTATTCTTTTTGCCAATAAATTAACTCTAAGGTGAGAATCATATAAGATGAGGTTTGTAGGAACTGCATCTAGTCTGGTCCTAGCTATTGGGCTGGGGTAATGTGTGAATGTGTATACTTTCAGGGCATGGATCAAGGAAGACAGAAGGAAGCTGGCTTATAATTGGCAAGTATTAGCTAGGTTTCCAGTTTATTTTCCTTTGAAACAAAGCAAAATTTCTTTGGTTTTCTTTAAGAAGCTTGGGAAAACAGGCAAAGTATGAAATTAGATTACCCGGGAAGTAAAGCTGATCTAGTCTGCTTCATTAGCATGAGCGAGGGGGGAAAAATCATGTTTGTTTTTTGCCGTTTCTGAGGTGAAGCAGGAAACTCTTAATGGTAGAGGTTTTTTGGAAGGACAACTTTTGAGATTCTGAGATTAGGAAATTAATTTGTGGGAATTAACCAAAAAGTATTTGGAGTGCCTGGCGTTTGAAGTTCAGGACTCAGTTCGACGGGTGTCTAGCTTTGGATCTTGGAGATGTTACCTTTCTGTTAATCTCAATAGTTTGCCTTCCAAGAAAGTAAGCACCGGGTTTCAAATGTAGAAATAATTCCAAACAAGCTCAGACATTTAGTTTGGAATTTAGATCCCAGATTTGAGTTTATACACAAGTTCTAGTTCTAGTCCAATTATTCATCTATATGTTTACTCAATCAGTGACAATATCCAGCTATACATCTTTAGGAACTGTATACATACATCATCCTTTCTTAGTTGTTTCTCGTCAGCACACTGGCATATGGAGATATGCTGCCTCTGAAGTTTAGTCTTCATTTAGCTGCTCCTATTGATACAGGAGGCTTCCATGCACCAATTTAAAATCAGAACCAGTGAAATTGAGATAAAGTGTAGGGGTAGCAGTGATTGAAGAGGGTTTACTTCCATTTGGGGAGGAGGGGGAAACGCATTTGTTGTGTAATATTATGCTGCTTCCATTTTTCCCCCCAATTCAAAGTGATATTTGTTTCCCTTTTGCTTCTGTTACCATTAATAACATCTGTTGTATTTGTATAAGCTTCTGATCTAGCTAGATGAAATTATTGAAAGCTGGAAGGTGCTTATGCAGGCTCCAGAGGCAACAGCTCTTTGCTCATGGCAGCTAAATACTTTCAATGATCCTACAGTGTGTGTGTTTGTTTGCACACATATGTACATGTACATGCATGCATATATGCGCCTGCAATTTACCACACATTGTAAACATAACAGCTCCCCTAGCTTTAGACAGATATGGAATGTATCGTATCGGGGACCCAGTGAAAGTAATTCATGCTTGTTGATCAGTGTTTGGGTTTAAATGTTAGCCTCTAAAAACACTACTTTCAATCTTTTGAAGCAGTGTCTTTTTCTCATTTTCATCCCCTTTCCTTTCCTCCACCCACAGATAATATTTTATCAGGTTTATCAAACCACCTCTTTATAAGCAGCATGCATTTGGGAATCAGTTCGCAAACTGTGGTTCCGGTCATGAATTGTAACGCTGCTGTCAAAAGATGCCCCTTCGAATGTATACTTTTGTATATCTGGTAGAGAGCACAAAACATCAAAAAGGCACAATCCAACCCCTGTCCACTGTTAGATGAGGGTTTCTGATCTCACAGAACATTCCCTGAGCAAATTGAAGATTTATAAGTGTTTCATCTTCTTCCGTTGTCTTCTGGAGAATCAACCTTCTGCAAGAGATGGTGGCAATGGGATCTGGGGTGGGAAAGCCCCCTCTAGCTTTTGAATGGAATTCTGCTTGGGAGATTCAATTCAGCATATTAGCTTCATGCATGAGGACTCTATTAGTTAATTCTGCTAGATTATCTGTCTTTAACCTGCTTTTTTTCTTTCAATAGACCACTGGCTTTCCAAATACTTGGAAGAACTCTGTAGACTATAAAACTTAACCGATCTTCTCTTAAAATCCAAGCTCAGGCTTTGCTGTACAGGTAGTCCTCGACTTACAACAGTTTGTTTAGTGAATGTTCAAAGTTACAACAACACTGAAAAATGTGACTTATGACCATTTTTCATACTTACGACCTTTGCTGCATCGCTGTGGTCACATGACCAAAATTCAGATGCTTGGCAACTGGTTCATATTTACGATGGTTGCAGTGTCCCAGGATCATGGGATCCCCTTTTGCGACCCTCTGATCAGCAAAGTCAATGGGGAAGCCAGATTCACTTAACAACCAGTTTACTGACTTATCCACTGCAGCGATTCATTTAACAGCTGTGGCAAGATAAGTCATAAAGTCATGGGGCAAAACTCACTTAACAAATGTCTCACTCAGCAACAGAAATTCTGGGGTCAATTGTGGTCATAAGTCGAGGACCACCTGTAATGTAAAAGATAAGCTTGTCCACAACTTTCCATGTTCCTTGGCAAAAGCAAGCTATGGAGAAACCTGAGCTGTGTCCTTAGATTATTTTTCCCCACTCATTCATGCAGGAGAATAAGAAAACCCAACAGAATTCTGTGTGAATGAACAATGTGGTTTTAGAACTTGGATTCTCCCAATCCAGAAGCATCTCACATTAAATGCATCACTAGAAATAGAATCTGGTGGCAATAGCCCATAAAAGCCATTGTAGGAGATAAGGGAAGCTGATAGTTAGTAAATCAGGATAAGTGTCCAGACAGCCATCATCAACGTCATCAGACTGCAACTTCTAATGGCCCTGGATATATGAAGTTCTACAGCATTGGTAAAGATAAGTTCAGTTTTTATAACAGGAATTGGTCATAAGCAGCAGGCACAGTCTCTTCATATCATTTTAGTGCCTTCCCTGCAAACTTATCTCCAAGATAGCAATGCAATATACCTCAGGAAGATTGCTTATTTTGTCCTTTTTTTTTGTTTCCTCCAAAAAGTGGTACTGGAATTTTGAAGAGGTTTTTGTTTTTTCTAAATCGTCTTTGACTTTGTACATCCTCTGTAACCATTTCTACCTCATTTTGCAACATATTGTACATGAAAGTATTTAATTCATGTCTTATTAATGTCTGAAAAGAAATGCGTTTGAACTGTAATGGTCTACCTCAGAAAATACTGTTATTTTAAAAAGAAAAATATTTCACAGTATTAAAGAGATTACAAGGAATGAAAAGGTGTTGATTATTTTTGTTTTAATGAAAATCATTCTTCTTGAGAAGCCATATCTTCTCAATAATAGAACTGAGAATTATAATAGGAGATTTTTGCCATCAGAAAACAGCTCATGTGGTTCCCATCCTCAAAAAAGGAAAAGAAATGGGTCCAGCAATCTACAAACCAATCAGCCTGACATCAATACCTGGGAAAATCCTGGAAAAGATAAGCAACAGATCTGAGAATGCCTAGAAGTAAACAAAGCTATTACTAGAGGTAGAAATGGGTTTGCCACAAACAGATCATGCCACACAAAACTTATTGTATTCTTTGACAAAGTGACTAAATGAGTGGACCAGCAAAATGCTGTGGAAATAGTATACTTGGACTTCAGTAAGGCATTTGACAAAGTAGACACAACATATTTCTTGGTAAGATAGAAAAATGTGGGATAGACAGCATCACCATCAGATTGATTTGTAACTGGCTGACAAGCCACACTCAACATCTTCAATGGAACTGCATCTACTTGGAGGAAAGTATGCAATGGGGTATCCCAAGGTTCTCTCTAAGGTGGATTTACTCAGCATCCTTTTAAATGGTTTATGAGGGGATAGATGGGGAACTCACCAAATTTGCAGATGGCACCAAGCTACGGGGAATAGCCAACACTTTAAGAACATAGGCCTAAGATCAAGAAAGATCTTAACGGACTTGAACACTGGATCCTATCCAACAAATTGCAATTCAGTGGTGAGAAAAGTAAGGTTTTACATTTAGGCAAGAAAAACTAAATGCACAGTTATAGAATAAGTGGCACTTAGTTCAACAGCAGTAACTGTGAAAGGGATCTAGGACAGTCCTAGTGGACAATCACTTAAGTATGAGTCAGCAGTGTATTGCAGCTGCCCAAAAAGCAAATGTAGTCTTCGGTTTCATCAACCGAGGAATAATATCAAGATCATATGAATTATTAGTACTTCTATATACTGCTTTGGTAAGATAACACTTGGAATATTGCATCCAATTCTGGTCACCACAATACAAAAATGTTGAGACTCCTAAGAAAGAGTGCAGAGAAGAGCAACAAAGATGTTCAGGGGTCTGAAAGCTAAAACTTATGATGAACAGTTGCAGGAACTGGATATGTCTAGTCTATTGAAGACAAGGCCTAGGGGTGACATAATAGCAGTCTTCCAATATTTGAGAGGCTGTCATAAAGAAGAGAGGGGCAACCTATTCTCTAAAGCACTTGAAGGTAGGACAAGAAGTAACAGATGGAAACATCAAAGAGAGAGCCAACCTAGAACTAAGGTGACATTTCCCAACAGAACCATTAATGGTTTGTTTTCAGAAGCTGTGGGTGCTCCAACACTGGAGGTTTTTAAGAAGAGGTTGGACAGCCATTTGTCTGGAATGGTATAGGGTTTCCTGCTTGTGCAGGGAGTTGGATTAGACCTCTAAGGTCCCTTCCAACTCTGTTATTCTGTTCTGTTATTCTCTTCTTTTTTATAGCCTCTTCAGATGTATTCTGACCTGATGGGGTAAACAAGGCCTGCTGACTGTGAATAGTCAGAGAAAGAGAGGAGGTGGAATAATGCTGCTAATGCTGCCCCCTGATGGCATTTACTCTCGTGGTGATTTAAACAAACCTTCCTGAATTCAAGACCTGGTCAGTGAGAGCAAGCATTCCTTGAAAGCGTTGTGCAGTGGGTCCTGATCATAACCTCACAATGAAAAAGTAGCTTTTGAACAAGATAAGGGAATTTGTAATTCTGAGCATGAGGCTCTTAGCCCCACTTGTCTTCCAGTGCGTCTTCCGAGTGAGCCTCTGCTGGGAATGCTTAGTTTCTCCTGGTCCCTTGACAATAGTGGATTGGCACGAGGGCAAGAAAATGTCATTTAATTAGGTGCTATGGGAAAGACTTTGCTCTTTGAAGGCAGCAGCCATGGATTTCCTTATAATAGTACATACTGCTTTCTTGGCTGATCCTGAAAGTACAATTCCCTTGATTTTTGTTTTAAGATTGTTTGAGCCCAGCTGCTATAACTTTTTAAACCATGAACAGCCAACCTACTCTTTGCACTGTGGTATAACAAGCCTCAGTTTAGCCAGATGCTAAAAGTTGTCTTCATTACACAGAATGAGATGGTGGAATTCTGAACCCAACACAATTGCAGCAGCAGGGAGAATAGGATAGGATTTCTGAGTCTCTGGCAGGCAGGCCACGTTTTATGTGGAGAGTATTTAAAACCACATCATCCCTACCTGCAATCTGAAGCAATATAGCCTCAATTTGGCTGCTGCCTTAGACCTAGTGTAGTGAATAGCTGTTTCTGCTTTCTTTCCATGGCATGCATCTCTATGCCATCCAGATATCTGGTCCTGCAGGAATACATTCTCTTGGACCACAAAATATATCCCCATTTCTGAATGCTGTGCATCTCCTAGCGTGGGAATTAAGAGAATTCAAAAGATGGATCCCTTGAGAGCTTTTGACTGCTAAAAACCATTTGCCACCTTGGGGAGAGCTGCAAAATCTGGATCCAACCGCAAATGACAAACCTGTGATCGATTTGCCCCACTATGTAACCAACCTTGAGCAAAGACCAACTAACTGTGAAAGAACTGGGTTGGAATGAAGGTTTGTGCACTGTTTCCTAAGATTTCTATTCTCACTACCACGTTATTCAGTTTTCCAACACACAAATCTGTTTTGCCTCCAAGACCTGTTTTAACAGCCTCTATCAACAGGCAACGATTACCGGTATGTACTTCTTGCACATCTTCAATTTTATTCTGTTCTACACCCTGCAGTATTTGCCATCGTCTATCCCAGCGCTGAGATGTGTGTGTGTGTGTATTCCTGTGTATCTGACAAGCAAACTATAATTCACAATAGCCTACCGTCTTAATACATGCATTTGCCTTCAAGATGCTACACTCAATTATCCCTCTGAAAATCATCCACACTACTCGCAGAAGAACACAGGAAAATTCTATTTCCAAAGGTGGGTGAGTCAAGAAGAAGGAGCTCCTTCCCTAACTGTAGTTGAGGACAAAACATGCTTTCTTGGTCCAGAAAGTCAGAGAAGAGCTTCGGAAATGGTCTTTTCGCCCCTTTGGAATCAATGAATGTAAGGACGAGGAACGCCCTTTTGTGGGCCTCCTGTTCAGTCACCAACTGTGGATGATTTGTTTTCATTCCACAGCTAGGCCGTAGCTTCTTTTTTTTTTCTTTTTTAAGGGGAGTTGGGGAGGGGCGGTGGGTTAGGGGTATTCCTAACAAGGAACAATGAAACCACTGTGCATTTCTAATGGGCCTGTGGGAGGTTTTAGGGGAGAAGGTGTTTCTTTCTAGTTAGTTATTCGCCAGACTTTTCCAGAAGCAGTTGTCCCAAGGCACAATTAGGGAAAGGAGGCAAATCTGAATTTTCAAAAACAAAGATGAAAATCCAAGTATTTTAGGAGCAGGCTGTGTGCTTGTGTACAGATGCAGAAACAGGGAGTCCCCCCTCTTTTTCCTAGGGAGGTTCTTCCAATCTGTAGCAAGCACATAAAGAGGGCTAGCCTCTTAGGCGCTGGCCTTTCTGAACCTGCAGCACTCCAGTGACTATAATGCCCATCATCCCAGAGAACGAATCCATGTTGCCTGATTGATGAGGGGAACTGTAGTCCGACCCATCTGGAAGGCTCCATTTTGAAGGCGGCCACTGTGCTCCTATACATTAAAGGGGACCGATCATACACAGAAGCAGAGACGACCAGTGGAGTGGATAGAAACAGGAAGAATTCCTTTTCATCTTATCTCACATGATTATTTATTTATTTCAGAGTCATAAATCCCTTACTCTAAACAGGCCTTTGTCATCTAATACTATCAGGTGATATATCTCCCAGCATACATATCATGCAACACATCTGGATGCCATTACATTAGTGAAAGCTGTTTTAAACATTGACATTATTGTTAAAAGCACTGAACTGGACTTGTGTTGCCAGCACAAATCTCTTTGCTTAAAAAAAATGGATTGTGACAGTTTCTCCTATAACCTACACTTTTATTAGGCAACAGAAAAGCAGTGGCTTTTAGCCAACCTTTAAATCCTGTTTAAAAATAGTAATAGGTAATTGATGGATTTCTAATTTAATAAACAGATCCATTGCATAAAAATAGCACTTAAACATGTCCATAGAAAATCTTAGGTACTTGCCAAAGGGCAAGTAACAACGGGACCAAATCAACTATAGTTTTATTGGAAAGATCAATGCATCCTTACAAACAGCAACTCCATAATTTATCCCAGATGACTGTCAAAAATAAAACACATAATAAAAAAGTCTTATGGGATTCTCAACACTTTATATTTTACTTTTAAATGATCCCATTTTCTGTGCCTTTCATAACAACTTAACATACAGAAGTTCATAAACAGCCAACTAAATAGTTTTTCTGCATTTGTCTCTTAAAACAGTCTGGTTGAACAATGCTAATTTTAAAAGCAGGGAGCTTGTTATTGTAACCTTTTGAGCTAGTATACTGAAAGCACGGAATTGCTACTACTTGTCAGCTACTAAGGCTTGCTCTGAAGACCATCATGTTCTGTATTAAAAGGGGGATATCTCTTTAGAAAGAGCACTAATTCAGGGCCAGAAGCAAAGTTTTTGGATGTCCCTGAGTGAAAGTGAAGGCTATCGATCAATCACTTTCTAGTTTTAATCCTTGGGGTTATGCTGCCATCTGCTGATCCAGAGCTACAAGACGTGAAAAAAGGCAGGCTTTCTTCACTTAGCTACATCACAAACAACCCTTAGCAATCCCTTTTGTTCCTGTCATGTCCTTATGAGGCTGCCTTCCACTTGTCCCCAACCCATCCCTGAGGCATCTTAAAGTCAGCCTTAGCCATTTAGGTGTGGAGGTCATGATTTTCCCTTTAAGCAGAAAAGCCAGGACTGTGGGTATAACCCAAAACACTTGACTGTCCAAGCAGTTGGTATCACAATCAGGTGACCCAGAGGATGGTTCCTTATTGGCTAATTTAGGCTGCAGCCTGGAACCTATTGGCTAATTTGGGCTCCATCTTCTTTTGCAGGGCCATTCTGCTTTGGACCCTGGAAAAATGATGTTCCTTCAAACTCAGTTCCTTCTGTGCCTACCACACTTCTGAACAAGGGCAGTTGTGGTGGGGATATCTGGTAAAGTGTGTGTGTGAGAACTCTTGTGGCTGCTTCTGGAACAAGCCTCCATCTGTGGCATGTTCACTATTAATGAATCCTTTGGGAGAGTTCACAGCCTGAAGCAATGACCAACAGGAAGGAGGGATGGTTGTGGCGGAAAATGGGAAGAGCTGGGGGTGGGTGGGTGGGTGAATGAGCAACCCCAATGGTAAGCCAACCTGGTTCCAATGATCTCAGCAGCTACCTGAGCTGGTTAATATTTTAGCTTTTTAAACATAAGTTTTTAATATCCTGGAAAAACAGCTAATGGTTGATGGGTGTGTAAAATTCTCTTTACCGTGCAATTCCTCCTTGTACTCAATACTGGTACTGGTTCCCCTTTTTCCTGTCACCCCCTCCCCCAAGTGGGTAGGAAAAGGGGGGCAACCTTTACTACCCCATAGCAATAAGGATGGCTCAATGGAGCAGGGACCCTCTTGTTGTTCACCCAGTGGCCCCTGCCACCTCATGGATCCCGTGTTGGAGGAAAGCTGATCAGTGAATCTGGAGAGCTGCTTCATATACATCACAGGATCCCATGAACCAGACCTTCTCCAGAGAAGGGGAATGAAAATAGAATCTTTTGCTGGCTCTTTCTATGACATCATACACTCAAGGTGGTTTTAAGATTCCACAGAAAAAAGCTCCATTTCAAGAAATGCCTCTTGTTCTGGAAGTCACTTCAGGTAACTAGCAATATTTGTTCCTACTTTTAGGGCAGCTTTTCCCAAGCTGAAGCCCTCTAAATGTTTTGGAAGTGAACTCCCATCATTTTCAGCCTTCAAATCATGCAGACTGGGTTAGATTATTATTTCAGTTTCTGGTATTTTTGTTGCTTTGAAGCTTCAGCTTGAACATTTCCCCTGATCTAAACAGGTTGTAAAATCTGTACATTATTAAATTGGTGGCTATCTCAGGCAGTTATTATAGGCAATTCTAGAAAATTAGAGAGACCCTGTAGTTGTAGTTCACATCCCGTGTAGTTCTATAGTTACCTGTACTATGATTTCTTCAATTAAATCTATTACAGATAGTCCTCGACTTACAACAGTTCATTTAGTGTCTGTTCAAAGTTAAAATGTCACTGAAAAAAGTGACTTAGGACCTTTTTCCATGCTTATGACCATTTTGTGAGCATCCCTATGGTCACATGATCAAAATTCAGATGCTTAGCAACTGGTTCCAATTTATGACGGTTGCAGTGTCCTGGGATCATGTGATCCGCTTTTGCGACCTGACAGTCAATGGGGAATCCAGATTAACAACTGTGTTACTAACTTAACAAGTGCAATGATTCACTTAACAACTGTGGCAAGAAAGATCATAAACTGGGAAAAACTTACTTAACAAATATTTCACTTAGCCACATAAATTTTGGGCTCAATTGTGGTCATAACTCGAGGACTACCTGTATCTGGGTTAGCACAATACATCAAACCATCAACTAACTGCAGACTAGGTTTGTATGACACAAGGACTCTCAAATTAGGCCCAGCACATTATAGCCTACTGGTGGGTGAGAATACAGCCAGGGAATTTGAGGAGATTTACAAGCAAAGGAGGATATTACAGACCAAACAAAGGTTCCTGTTTAGTCCTGTGTTTCCTCAGTTTAGTGTACTTCTTTCCTCTGGCCATGAACAGAGTGCCATTCTTTTGTCACCAAGCTACCCTTGTATGACAACACTGGATAGTGTGCAGTTTCCAGATAGGTTTGGGTATATTTGTATTTTTTCCACCTTGTGTTAATTTGGAACTAGCAAGGATAGGAAATAGATGTTTTACATCTTTCTTGAGCCAACATATTCAATCTGGCTTTAATAAGCACAGATAATATAAGTGCAACTTCTCAACCAGTTTAACAAAGATCCACCCGCCAGTAACCTATATGCCTATGTAAATATGCTGGGGAAATTAAAACATTCAATGTAACTGGATTTCTGAAAGTTTATGCCCAAAAGAGAAAAACAAATGAATGTGTTACCCTCTCCTCATCACATTAAATACACAAGTAGCCAATAAGGAATAATTCTGTCATTGAAAAAGAAAAAACAGATAAATGGCTACACATGTAAGAGAACTTCATAAATGCTCTCCTCATTCTGCATGACATGTACAGTACAGAGTCCCTTGGGAGTTGGGCGGCATAGAAATGCGAAAAATAAATAAATATTGCATTGTATGATGGGGGTCTGTCAAATATCAACTCAAGCCACCTTTTAACATGCAAGCTAGAATTGGCAGTCTGTGTAGTCTCAGAGGCACTCTTCTCTCTTGCTTTAAACATGTTGAGCCTCTGGGTGCTTTGAGAGTTAAGGCCCGAGTGTCAAGGCCAAGGCCTCTCTCTACTGAGAGAAAGATCAGGCAGCAAAATGGAAGGCTTTTTCCCCCCACCCATTTTCAACCTTCCCCTTTTCAGAGTCTTCTGAATGTGTCCTTTGCTGGGTCTAGCTCTTTCCTTGCTAGCCCTGCCCTGCGCCTTATGCGATGACACGGTGGCCGACGACATCGGGACCCACATGATGGCTCGCATCTCGGAGCTCCTGTCCCCGGAGGAATGCCAGGCCTTCCACCTCAAACTCCTGGGCCCCGAGGAGAACGTGAAAGACGAGCTGGAGCGCCTCTCCGAGAAGAACAACCCCATCGGCCGTCGACGACGACGAAGAAGGCGGCGGCGCCGGGACATCATCACCACCGCTCAGTGCAAAGAGACCCTGCAGCAGTGGCTGGAGACGGAGGGCGACACCATGTACTGGGATCGCTTGTCCCGGGCTCTCCAGCTGATCGGCCGCGCCGACGTCTCGCTAGAACTGGGGAAGAACCTCAACCAGGACAAGAACCTGGAGATCAAGAAGAACGTGGAGGAGTACCACGAGACGGTGAAGCACCTGACTTCCTCGCTGCTCCTGGACGAGGGTCCGGAAGGGAGCGCGCAAGGCCGTCAGCGGCGCCAGGAGCGGGGCTCTGCTCCGCCGCCGCCGCCGCTCGAGGAAGGGGAGTGGGACGGGCTGGAGCTGATCGTCGAGCGGAAAGCGTTGCCGCCTTACAACCGGAGCCTCTTTGAATGGGCCACGCCTCTGGCGACGGGCGTCGTCAGCGGCTTCCTGACCTCCTTCATCCTGGTGGCGCTGGCGTTCTACTCTTTCGTCTGGATCCTGAACGAAGGCAGCCCCAGCTCCGCGCCGCCTCCCGGCGACCGCTTGTCAGCCACGATGTTACGCCCGCCTCCCACCAACCGCGGAGGCATCTACTACTCGTTTCAGCACCTCGAAAGCTACGACCCCGGGGAGGCCGAGGACGACGCAGACGACGCCGAAGAAACCTGACGTTAAGCCGGGCCAAAAGCCGGCCTCTCTTCTGAAGAGTTGGAGAGACAATAAAGGCGGCTCGTTCATTTTGCATGATTCCAATTCTTTTCACGACGGCGTAGAAGAATTCCGTCAGGTTGTGGGAGCCGCGCCGTCGGCGCTCCTTTGGGCGCCAGGCGTGGGCCGTTCTTTCCTCCGCTGGAGGGATTTCCCACTTCTCCTTTCTCACTTCCTCATCACTGCAGCATGGAGAGAGCAGTGGGGCGAAAAGTCTCCTTGGCTTTGATCCAGTGGTGAAATCTATTTTTTTTTTACTGCCGGTTCTGTGACCATGGCTTGGTTGGCATGGTGTGGTTTGGTGGGCATGACAGGAGAAGAATGCTGCAAAATCCCCATTTCCTCCCCACTCCAGGGGAAGGATATTGCAAAATCCCCATTCCCTCCCCACTCCTGGGGGAAGAATATTGCAAAATCTCTATTCCCACCCAACTCGGGGGCCAGCCAGAGGTGGTATTTTCCAGTTCTTCAAACTACTCAAAATGTCTGCTACTGGTTCTCCAGAACCTGCTGGATTTCACCCCTGCTTTGATCCTATCTTGCCTGTGCCAGTTGCTTACCAGTTTTCATTCTTAGTTTTGCCTCAAATGCAAAGGTCGGAAGGACACCAGTAAACCTAGAGGCTTTAGACTGGGGGGGGGGGGGGCAGGGTGGTGTTGGTGGTTAGGAAATGCAAGTATAATCCTTTTTAGGTGCATCAGCTAACGTTCTGCTGCTGGTCACTCCATTAAGGCAAAAACTGCTTTCTCTCTCACTCTTCTATATCAGTGATTCTCAACCTTAGCAACTTTAAAATGTGTGGACTTCTACTCCCAGAATTCCCCAGCCAGCTGGGGATTTGAAGTTGAAGTTCTGGGAATTGAAGTCCAGGCATCTTAAAAGTTGCTAAGGATGATAAACAACCGTTCTATGTATAGTAATCACCATAATTGGTTGATGGTCTGCCCCCACTCCACCACCAGGTTGTTGTGAAAAGTAACCACTACAAATATACAGTGAAGAGATTTCCCAGTACATTATAATCTTGCCTTTGGGCTAGTGTCTCAAGTACATTAGCCAAATATTCATGTAAGATCTCTGATGGTCTGTGAAAAAAGAAATTGTATCAAACAAGATTCCCCCCCCCCAAGATACTCCATAAGTAGAAGCAAAACCCCTGACATAATTGGATTCCATTGGTTCTCATGCTGCCATATTGGTCAAGGAGCGCCCCATCAGTCCCTCTGACAGCTTGTCCTGCTACAATAATTGTGTTTTCTGAGCGGCTTACACCAAAGACAGTATACTAAATAGCATATTGCCCCCAACAATCTGGGTCCTCATTTTACCCACCTCGGAAGGATGGAAGGCTGAGTCAACCTTGATGTCAGCCTCCGCCTTACTGCTTGGCTGCCATAGAAGCGGGGAGGGGGAGTGTGGGGGGGGGCAGAAGTGAAACTTTGCCTAGATGATGCTTTGCTTAGACGGGGAAAACGAAACTGCTGTTATCGGGCCAACTGCCGTGACGTTCCTGATTGATGACCCAGACAGCCGTGCTTCCACCTGACCCCTAGGAGACCTGTGGATTGGATGATTTACGATGGACAGTGGGAGGGAATGCTTTGTATATACAGGTTGCGTGCGTATAGTCTTTAGTTTCAACTTTGCTTTGGTTGCGTTCATTTCTTTACCAGTAAAAGTACAGTTCTTCATAACAATGGAGTCTGGTTCTTTCTTTCCTGGATTTTGAAGGAAGCATACCTGACATTTGAGCCTGGTGGGATTTGATCCGCTGATCTGCTGAACTAGCAATCAGCTGAAATAGCTGTTAAAGATATTTTTGAGTTACACCCGAAGTTGTGGCTTACAAAGCAGAGTACCGTTAAGAGTTTTATGCACGGAAACGCTTTGAGAGTAATTTTGAATAATATACAGACAAACTAGGTTTTATAGTATTTTACTTTTAGGGAAAAGCAAAATCATAGTCCTTTAACAATCCAAGTCTTAGCCATATAAAGTGCAATATAAGATCAATCCAGGGATATAAAATCTTCTTACCAGTCTAGAAAAATACAAAGAACAATCAGGAACAATATAAAAACAATTCAATAAATATCAGAAAACAGTAATCATGATCAAGCAGTTGACCATAGAGAGATCAAAAAGAGTTACAGCATAGCAGCAGGTAAAAATGGCTCAGCCAATCAGGATGCACAATGACTCAGCACAGTTCTTAAAGCTACATAATATATTCACATAATACAAACATACAATACTGGCCAACCAATTAGGCAATAACCATTTCCTAACAGTAGCTGCAGTACTGCACTCTAACCACTGCGCCACCTCGGGGAGTCCATATAGAGTGTGTTCCAGTAGTCAAATCCTAAGGTCAAATCCTAAGGTCATCAGAGCTTGAATAACTATCTGAAGAGCACCTGTTTTAGGAAGAGAGGAATTAGTGTACCAGTTGAAGCTGGTCAAAAGCCTTTCTGGCCACGATTGCCACCTGCTCATCAGGCAATAGATGTGAGTCCAGGAACAGCCCCAAATTACACACCATCTTTGAATGGGGAAGTGCAACCTCATCTAAGGTCCAAGCTGGAATATCTTCAGACCTGGGCAGTCTAAGCACCCACAGCCACTCATTCTTGGTAGGATTGGGATGGGCTTCTTGCCATCCAAACCTGCACAGCCCCCAGACACTGGGCCAGAATCTCAACAGCCTCACTTAGCCAGCCCAGAGTCCAAATCAGTGGTGGGCTTCTACCGGTTCGCCCCAGTTTGAGTGAACTGGTAGTGGAGGTGGATGGGAGGCTCCGCCCACCCACCCGGACATCATCATGGACATTCTGTGCATGTGCAGAAGTGCCACGCGTGCTCCCGGTTCCGAACCGGTAGCGAAGGTAAGAGGAACCCACTACTGATCAAAATATATAATTGGGTTTTATCAGGATGCTGATTATACAGAATCTCAAGTTGGAAGATTACCACTCTCCTGAGTCAAGGACCAACAGTGAAATGCTACCAGTTCACTCCAGTTCAGGCGAACCGCTAGTGATAAAAACTACTGGTTTGGGTGAACCGGTAGTAAAAAAATGCTTTAAAAAAGTTGGCCACGCCCACCCAGTCAATGACCCCCACCAAGTCATGCCCATCAAGCCACACCCACAGAACCAGTAGCAACAAAGTTTACATTTCACCACTCTCTAGGACAACTCGCTGCAGCCAACTCATTGCAGGCATCTGTTGATCCATTCTGCTCTCTCCCTGCCAATGAACACTGAATGGAACTGGCTCCGGAGAAAGGAAGGGGACCAGTGGTGGGTTGCCCCCGGTTTACACTGGTTCTATAGAACCAGTAGTAAAACTGGCGGGAGGCTCCGCCCATTGACCCCAACGTCACCAAAACGCTTCTGCGCATGCGCGTGGCCCCGCTGCGAACCGGTAGTAAAGGTAAGTAGAACCCACCCCTGAAGGGGACCATCATAAAACGGTGTCCTCAATCTCCAATTCATAGAATCAATTCTGGAGGATACCATGGTCAATGGTATCAAAAGCTGTCGAGAGGTCAAGAAGCACAAGAATGGGTGGACCACGACCATCAACAAGCACAAACAGAACTGTCTCAGTACTAAATCCTGGCCCTAACCTTGACTGAAATGGATCTAGATAATCTGCTTCCTCCAGGATTCTCATCAGCTGCAGACTGACCCCCCCCGCCACTTCTCACCCACCTTCACCCCAAAGTACTAGTTAGTGGCACATCTAAAATGGTTGGGTCCTTAATGTTCTCTGAACTTGGTTCTTTTGCTGCAGACATTTCATTACCAGACAAGGTAATATCATCAGCGCATGGGAGAATGAACTTTTGGCTGGGTCAACTGTTCAGTTCTGGAATTAAATTCTTCTAACTGTTGGAACATCCAAAATATCTCTCAGATTGAAATGCCTCTCCATTTTTTAATAGCCACTTTGGATATCCACTCACGTCAAGGGCAGTTCAGAAATCCGTAGATTAAAACATATAAATAAATAATCAGTAATTTAAATCACAAGGCATCCATACCGGTGGAGGTATGTTGATGAATTATAGTAGATTATACAAGGAGGAACAGGCTAAATATTATTTGTTTTTAAACTGGCATCCTGTTTCACCACTTTCCATTACTTAAACATGATTATTTTGTTTCAAAGCAAACAGGGAAACTGTTGTACACCTGGGCTTGTAAAAAATAAATACAATTGTTGATTCTTCTCTCTTTTCAGTTTGCAAAGTACGCAGCTTAAAGCCACCACTGACTGTTTAAATAGAGTGGTTGCAATTTATTCCAGAGGTTTTAATTCCCCCCCCCCCCCCCAGGCTGCTGAACTTGTTAGTTTTTTTAAAAAAATTCACAACCTCTGATCAAGAGCTTTAGAGATAGAAAATTGGCTGTGTTCAAGTGAACATTTTTTCCCCCTGTAATCGCTCATAGAATTCTAGAGTTCTGCAAACAGTTCAAAAAAATCCCTGCTTTAGTCATTCCTATTGTCTAAGTGCTATGGCTGGGATCTTAATTGGCCAAACACAGATTTCAAGCTTTTTCCTGTTGTGTAACCTCTCAGGAGTGAATCTGCCCCAACAAAAAAGAAAGAGGTAAAAATGTTTGCCTGTGATGTGTGCAGCTAAATCCCAGGAGATCTACTGCCTTAACATTCCAGGAAAAAAAAAACAGGGTAGAAAAGGGGGGGGGCACAAGCTGTGAGCATTTTTTGCACTCTATTACTACTCCGTTTTTACATGATTACCCTCGACCACCTAACCAGATGCTGTGGCCTGAAACTTAGATGAAAGATGGCATTGCAAGCCATAATAAAGTAAAGTTCTTGAAACATTTTGTTTTCTAACACTCTATTTCAGAGATGGGGTCTTAGACCAGTGGTGAAATGTAAAATTTGTTACTACTGCCTCTGTGGGCATGGCTTGGTGGGGGGTAATGTGACTGGGTGGGCGTGGCCAACTTTTTTTTTCTTTTTTTCCTTTTCAAAGCATTTTTTCTACAACCTCTTTGGCCAAAGAGGTTGTAGAAAAAATGCTTTAAAAAGGCTCTGACAATCCCAGCTGAGTTGTCTGATCGTCAGAGGCTTTTTTTTCTTTTAAAAGAAAAAAATGCTTTTAAAAGAAGAAAAAAGCTGCTGATGATCAGGCAACTCAGCTGGGATCGTCAGAGCCTTTTAAAAGCATCTTTTCCCAGCTGAGCCTCGCGATCATCAGAGGGTTTTTTTTTTAACTTTTAAAAGCATTTTTTCTACAACATCTTCAGCCAAAAAATGCTTTTAAAAGTTAAAAAAAAAAACCTCTGATGATCGCGAGGCTCAGTTGGGCATGGGGGGACAGGGATATTTGCTACCGGTTCTCCGAACCACCCGCCGCCATCACTACCGGATCGGGTGATCCGGTCTGAACCGGGAGATCCGGTCCGAACCGGGAGCATTTCACCTCTGTCTTAGACTCTTAATTTCTAATGGATCTAGAACTTTTAGGGTGCTTCCTCATTAGCTAAGCTGGTCAGGGCTACTAGAAATTCTAATTCATTAACAATTAAAGTAGTCCTTGACTTACAGCAGTTCATTTAATTACAATTTGAAGTCACAATAGCACTGAAAAAAGTAATTTATGACCATTTTTCACACTTATGACCATTGCAGTATCCCCCCTGGACACATTATCAAAATTCAGGAGCTTGGCAACTGACTCAGATTTATGACAGTTTCAGTGTCCCGGGGTCATGTGTCTGACCTTCTGCCAAGCAAAATCAATGGGGAAGCCAGATTCACTTAACAATCATGTTACTAACTTAACAACTGCAATGATTCACTTAAGAAAGGTTGTAAAATGAAGCAAAACTCATTTAACGAACATCTCACTTAGCAACAGAAATTTTTGGCTCAATGGTGGTCATAAGTCAAGGACCACCTGTACTAAGTTGCAATTGATCAACTACTAAAAAAACATAAATGTAGTTTATACTGTGCTCCACATTTATTTCGGTAAGTTTACAAGACCCTTAAAGCAGGGGTCCCCAAGTCCCAAGTCGTGGAGCGGCGGATATTTACAGAAGGTTAAAAAAACCAGAAAAATATTATTTAGCGTACAAAAATAGGACAAAGGAAAGATATCAGTCCCCTTGCCAATTGGGATTGGTATGCTGGAAACATCTGGCATGAATCAGAACAGAGGCAGTAGAACAGGGGTCCCCAACCGGGGTGAAATGTAAAATCTGTTACTACCGGTTCTGTGAGTGTGGCTTGGTGGTGGTGGGTAATGTGACTGGGTGGGTGTGGCCAACTTTTTTTAAAAAAAACTTTTCAAAGGATTTTTTCTAATACTTTGAAAAGCCTCTCTGCCGATCAGGAACTCAGCTGGGATCGTCAGAGAGGCTCTTTAAAAAATGCCTCTCTGCCGATCAGGGAACTCAGCTGGGATGTCAGAGACTTTTCAAAGCATTTTTTTTACCACCTCTTCAGCCAAGAGGTTGCAGAAAAAAATGCTTTGAAGATCCTCTGATGATCCCAGCTGAGCCACGCGATCATCAGAGGCTTTTTAAAAAACTTTTAAAAGCATTTTTTCATCGGAAGAGGTTGTAGAAAAAATGCTTTTAAAAGTTAAAAAAAAAAGGCCTCTGATGATCGTGTGGCTCAGCTGGGCATGTTGGGGGGTGGGAGTGGCACAGGGATTTTTGCTACCGGTTCTCCGAACCACCCACCGCCATTGCTATCGGATCAGGCGATCCGGTCCGAACCGGGAGTATTTCACCCCTGTTCCCAGCCCTTTGGCCATGGCCCAGTACTTGTGCCGTGGCCCATTTGAAACTGGACCATGGAAGCGTTGGGTGAGCATGCATGTGCACACAACTCCACTTGCGTGCTCATTCATCCCTCGTGAAAAACCATCTCCCCTCTCCCCCCACCCCCTGGGTCTGCAAAACTGGGAAGGTTGGGGATCATTGCAGTAGAGGATGGATAAGAACTTATTGGGGGGGGGGGAGTGGGCAATTGACCCTTTAATTCATAATGGCAAAAGCCCTAAAAGATATCAACAGTTTCAAAATAGTCCACTCTCTGCTGAGTGGAAGGATGTGAGAATTCAAACAAGGCTTGGGGCTTCTGCTCATGAATCAGGATGTGAATTTGCAAAGTTATGAAGAGGGGATGATGGGATATCATGACCCAAAAGATTGACAAAGGAAGTGCTACAATTTTCACCAGCAATTTGCCCTATCTCCTAAGGCTGAACAGTCCTTTGGATCTGAAGGAAAAGAATGGATTTTAGAGCACAATGATCTGGAAGAAGGAGAAGGAGGAGGAGAAGGAGGAGGAAGAGGAAGAGGAGGAGGAGGAGGAGGAGGAGGAGGAGGAGGAGGAGGA
>WNWU01000036.1:12300878-12311786 GCA_012654045.1 Ptyas mucosa
GAGGAGGAGGAAGAGGAGGAGAAGGAAGAGGAGGAAGAGGAGGAAGAAGAGAAGGAGAAGGAGGAGGAAGAGGAGGAAGAGGAGGAGAAGGAGGAGGAAGAGGAGGAGAAGGAGGAGGAGGAGGAAGAGGAGGAGGAAGAGGAGGAGGAGGAGGAGGAGGAGAAGGAGGAGGAGGAAGAAGAGGAGGAGGAGGAAGAGGAGGAGGAGGAGGAGGAGAAGGAAGAGGAGGAGGAGGAGGAAGAGGAGGAGGAGAAGGAGGAGGAAGAGGAGGAGGAGAAGGAAGAGGAGGAGGAGGAGGAGAAGGAAGAGGAGGAGAAGGAGGAGGAAGAGGAGGAGAAGGAGGAGGAGGAAGAAGAGGAGGAGGAGGAAGAGGAAGAGAAGGAGGAGGAGAAGGAAGAGGAGAAGGAGGAGGAAGAGGAAGAGGAGAAAGAGGAGAAGGAGAAACAACTCAGGTGGCACCTGTGTACAATTCCTTAAGCCAAACATGCTTTTTCCACCCTCATGATCCTAGAAAAAGATACAGCTGCTTTAAGAGTTTGCAAAAACACCCCAACATGCTCTGAAGCAGTTTGTTGCCTTTGAATCCTTTGTTGCAAAGCCCCGGTACATACTAAAATCTTCAATGACACAATTTACTACTGCTGTTTTGGGAGTACTGGAATTGGCTACCAGCTATGAACCTGAATGCTTTCTTCCTAATAATAAATGTTAAATTATCCATCATAATAGTCAAAAGCGGGATAATATGCCAGTGATAAAACATCTTATACTAATTTTCTCTGAGTATAATGCTCAGACTAAATTTAATGTTCTTCCATAGAAATTCTCACTGCGGCATCTCTGCTACTGTATTCAAACTCTGCTTCCATTTAATCATACAGTCCTTGACCCGTTTGCTTTCTGAGTCATACTTCACCAGAAGTCTATAAATACATCCTAACAAATGTTCTGAGTCACCTACAAGATTTTCAAATTCAGTCAAATGTCTCCATATTCCCCTTTGTTTCTGTAATTCTTTTGATACAATGCCACATCTTTGAAGACAGTGAAATCTATCAAGGAAACTGCATCATTATGAAGAAAGACTTTCAATGGATTGCTATGCCAGTGATGAGGCAGTAAGGCATTTCCTTATTAAATAGGGGAAAAAAAGAGAAAGAAATACCTATGAATCATTAATCACTCCACCTTGAAATCTCCCCAAACAGCACAAGAAGGAAGGTTTCTTTAATTCCACTGAATACAGTTCCTCAATTTTCTTTTCTGACCCATTTATCAGGAGATCAAGTAAATCTAGTATCCATTCCTTTCCAACAACCTCCATATTCTTTAGTTTGACCTGATCATCCTATAGTTCTTGGTGTGTTACCCTTCCCTTAATTTATAATCCAATCTCCTATATATAGTACAGGTAGTCCTCAACTTACAACCACAACTGAGCCCAAAATTTCCATTGCTAAGCAAGGCAGTTGTTAAATGAGCTTTGCCCCATTTTACAACCTTTTTTTGGGGGGGGGCAAAGTTGTTAAGTAAATCACTGCAGATGTTAAGTTAGTAACACGATTGTAAATTGAATCTGGCTTCCCCGTTGACTTTGCTTGTCAGAAGTTTGCAAAAGGTGATCCCATGAACCTGGGACACTGCAATTGTCATAAATATAGGCCAGTTGCCAAGCATCCAGATTTTGAACACGTGACAATGGAGATGCTGCAGTTGTCATCAGGGTGAAAAAACGGTCATGAGCAATGGTGAAATCCAACTTTTTTTTACTACCGGTTCTGTGAGCATGGCTTGGTTGGCATGGTATGGTTTGGTGGGCATGACAGGAGAAGAATACTGCAAAATCCCCATTCCCTCCCCACTCCAGGGGAAGGATATTGCAAAACCCCCATTCCCTCCCCACTCCTGGGGGAAGGATATTGCAAAATCTCTATTCCCACCCCACTCTAGGGCCAGCCAGAGGTGGTATTTGCCAGTTCTTCAAACTACTCAAAATGTCCGCTACCGGTTCTCCAAAACCTGTCAGAACCTGCTAGATTTCACCCCTGGTCATAAGTCACATTTTTTTCAGTGCCGATGTAACTTCAAACAGTCACTAAATGAATAGTTATAAGTCAAGGACTCCCTGAATGCCAAAACCACAATCTTCGATGTTGTTTTATGCTACTACAAATAAATAGCTTTAAGTATGAAAAAAATGGTTCCTGTTCAACTGAATAATATTGTCTTTCCCAAAGTAGGACCTCTCTGTTGTGTTGGACTTCATTTCCCACTTTATTCTAGTTTACATAAGAGACTTTTGTTCCTAATTGTTAAAAGAAGCTTGGATAGCAGCATCTTACAAGTGGTTGGTAAAGGATAGCCTCAGATTCACAGGCCATAAAAAAGAAGGAAAAGAGGAGGAAGGAAGAGGAAACAAGCATTCATTTTTAAAGGGAAATATTACTTCTGTAATCATGACTGGATGAGTACAATTTTGGGTACGGAAGAATCTATAAAGCTGTATTCTTCCCTTCTATGCAAATTGATAGGGGGAGAGGGTGGAAATGAAGACAAATGCAATTGTAACAATACTTCAGTACAAACACTTATGGAGCATAAAATAGAACAAATTAAATCATTACGCCTCTTAGATCTTGCGATGTTCTGCATTCGCCTCATTAGATATGATAACATGAATATGACAGCGTTCAAGAACACAAGCGAGCAGTCAGGAGACTTGAACTCATTGATAGCCTCACACTGCAAGGATGCAAATTCAATTTTGCAGCTACGAAGATTGTTGGACAAGCAGGCACAAAAACAGCCAGGGAAGTGATTCAAGCCTGGGAAACAGGCCCCTCATCAGTCAATAGGAGTGCTGACTTACTACCTGCTTATCAAGTACTTAGGAGGCCAGGGCTTGGCAGCATAAGCAAAAAACAGCCAATGACTTAATAGTAGTCATCAACACCCCAATCAAGATCTAAAAAAACCCACATACAATAGACGTCATAAAAATATCACACACAAAACTGTGCAAAGCGCACACTCTGCTAGAGAGAAGTTCCCTGAGAATGGGCTCTAGCAACAGTCCGGAAGTTCAGAAGATTAAACCTCTCGACCCGGTGACCGACCCTGATTGGATCCTGAAACATTTTCCTGGGATCAGAGGTAGGTTTCAGCAGGTTCTGACCAGTTCTGGAGAACCGGTAGCAGAAATTTCGATTAGTTCAGAGAACCGATAGTAAACATTCTGACTGGCCCCACCTCCACCTATTCTCTGCCTCCCGAGTCCCAGCTGATTGGGAGGAAATGGGGATTTTGCAATAACCTTCCCCTGGATTGGGGATGGAATGGAGATTTTACAGTATCCTTCCCCTGCCACGCCCACCAAGCCATACCCACAGAATTGGTAGTAAATTTTTTTGAAACCCACCACTACCTGGGATACGTGTATTCACCTTCATTCATGATAGCATGAATCTATATGGCTACTGGGCTATAAATGATCCTCCCAATTCCAAAAGTGAGCGCAAAACTAATGCAATAACAGGGGTGGGGGGGGAATATATGGGAAAGAATCATATTAACTGCAGTAAATCCATTTAACTTTAATTAGGTTTAAACATGAATCAAACTTCGTTCTTTTCCCAGCTCCATCATTTTCCACCAATGTTTTGGAGTGCAGCCTAGAACATAGAAGAAAAATAGTGACAAAAACTACCTAAAACAAGAACTTGTAATGGGCTCTTTGAAGGATTGTATTATCTTGTAAAACCATCTTTGTAAACGCACCATCTTGTAAAAGAAATCTTATACTCAAAGAAAAAGCACAGATACATATCCCTTTATGCAGAATTTATGATACTCTGAGTTTGCCCTATTATATAGTATAAATAATTTATAGTATCAAGTTCTGCCAGTGGTTTCTAAAAAAAACAAGAAACTGCTAGTTTAATTGGAATCAGAAGCATAAGCAGGTTTTCTCAGAAGTTTTAAGTCCTATGAGATCAATTAAATTTACTCTTTTAATGACTTGGAAGTATAGTTAGGATTGCAAAAGTTGTACCGGGGGGGGGGAGTATTTTTCAAGTTTGATGAGGTATATACAACTTCAGAATTAATTTTTTTTTCTTTCTGTAACACAATCGAAAGAAAAACAATATGAACTATGTTGCTAACAAAATGTTTTCGATGTAAGATGACGACATATAATGGTTTAAAGATTAAATGAACATATGATAGTATGCTTTTATGAAATATTGATGGAACTGGAAACGGAAAGTAATAAATTAAAAATACAGCGAGAGAAGATCTTAAAATCAGTTTCCATACTAAACATTGGCAATCTGCTTGTCAAACAGGTTAATGGATGTACTGAATATTGCATTTTTAAAAGAGGAAAAAAAATCAGTAAAAAATCTCACGAGGGATACTGCATACCAGGAAAACTGAATAAATTTTACAGATATAGAAATAATGTATGTTGAGGACATTAAAAAGTTATGAATTGGATTGTAATACTGTACATAGTTAACACAGAGCTAGTTGGTTCAGGCAGAGGTGCTGGGCTAGAAACCAGAAATCATGAGTTCTAGTCCTGCTTCAGGCACTAAGTCGACTGATGACTTTGTACCAGTCACTCTTCTTCAGCCCTAGAAAGCAGGCAAGGGCAAATCACTTCCAAACCATGGTGCCAAGAAAATTGCAGAGGAAACAGAAGTCAAGATTGATCAAAGGCATAGAGAAAAAAAAAAGGGGGGGGGGAGAGCAGGTTAGGATGAAACAGAGCAGAAGAAAAATATTGAAAATGATCCCATAATCCCTTGCAATGATCCCACTGAATGAATCCCTTCATTCAGTGGGCAACTGAATGAAACTATCAGTGTTTAATGGCTGGATGCCCTTCCTGTCACCAATGTGGAGTTTTGTTCAGCAGATATATTCTCATTGTTCCAGTGGTGGGTTTTAAATTTTTTTACTACTGGTTCTGTGGGTGTGGCTTGGTGGGCGTGGCAGGAGAAGGATACTGCAAAATCTCCATCTCCTCCCAATCAGCTGGGACTCGGGAGGCAGAGAATAGATGGGGGCGGGGCCAGTCAGAATTTTTATTACCAGTTCTCCGAACTACTCAAAATTTCCGCTACTGGTTCTCCAGAACTGGTCAGAACCTGTTGAAATCCACTTCTGCATTGTTCCCAGAGAAAGTAATATCTGCCTCTACCTAGGATCAAACTCAAAGCCTCCTGATTATGAGGCAAGAGCTCCATCTCTACGCTACCACACCACTCCAAATATCCTCACCAAATGGAAAAATATTTTCCAAACTGGAATGAGCTGGTCATTTTTCAAGCTCAACAACTTTAAGAAATGTGGACTTCAACTCCCAGAATCCCCTAGCCAGCTTTCAACTAGAATCAGAGGTGTCAAACTGGCAGCTCACAGGCCAGATGCGTCGCGCACAGGCCACGCCCACCCAGCTCTGCGAATGGGAAAAACGTCATGAAATGCCACGAGTTTGACACCTGTGAATTAGATCAATTATTCAAGCAATTGCATCTAGCAGATAAAGATAGTATATTGTGTTGCAACTGGTTTGCAATTTTCTTTCTTTTTTTCTTTCATCAGGTTATTCAGAATTGGCTTGGGAGTTTGAGATCTGCAGCAACCGAAGGCAGAAAAAAAGGACAGATTATTTCTCAGCAGCTGGTTATTTCCCTTTGCTGATCTTTCCTTTTCCTCTCTATTTTATGTTAACAACTCTGCAAACAGTAACATTTCACAAAATTTATTCATTTATTAATCACATTTATATGGCCGCTCATCTCACAGAAAGTGACTTTGGGCAGCGTACAACAAATTTTAATCAATAGATCTTTAAAATCTTCCAAAGCAAGGACATTATTAATATTAATATGTGACATATATATTCACTTCGCAATACTTAAAATTTTTATAGTCTCTCATAATGTGATGTAGGTGGTTGATTACAGTTTTCATTATTTGAGTAGTTTATACAATAATATCTAATATATACACTGTATAGTCTTTAAAAGGTTTCAATTTATATGTTAATTTATCCATTAAGGCAATAGAGCAGAGTTTATCATACCAATTTTTCTTTGATGGCCTGGCTAGATAATTCCAGAATTTTGCTATGACTAATCTAGTAGCCATTAATAAAAACTTTAATAGTGCCTTAGTTTTCTTCCCAAAAACTGCTGACAAAAGATCTATATGTTTTTGTTATTCTTTGATTAATAATTAGCGCACATTCCTGAAATACCATATATCTACATAGGAGGGTCACTGCATAAAACCGTCCCTTTACCCTGCAATCCAATAGGATTTATTTGTACTTGTTTTATCTGTTTATGAAATGTTAGCTGGGGTGACCAGTTATGCAACAACATGAAGTCTATTTCTGTAAAGTGGGGGAGGCAGTGATGGTTTCTACCATTTGCCCTGGTTCAGGCGAATTGGTAATGGTGGCAGCGGGAGGCTCCGTCCACCCGCTCGGACGTCATCATGGGCACTCTGCGCATGCACAGAAGCTTGCGCGTGTGATCACAGTTCTGAATTGGTAGTGAAGGTAAGTGGTACCCACTACTGGGGGGAGGTTATAGGAATTGGTTTTTCAATATTTATTTCCTTTCCAGTATTCTCTTTCAAAGGACTTCACTTATTTTTTAAATAACTTTTATTAAAGACTTTGATTCATAGTGGGTTGCCTCTGGTTCGCACCGGTTCTATAGAACTGGTAGTAAAACCGACGGGAGGCTCCGCCCACCGACCCTGACGTCATCAGAATGCTTCTGCGCATGCGCAGAAGAGCACATGCATGCGCGCAAGCAAAGCAAAGTTATGCAACAACATGAAGTCTATTTCTGTAAAGTGGGGGAGGCATGCTTGCGGCTTCGTTGCAAACTAGTAGTAAAGGTAAGTAGAACCCACCCCTGCTTTGATTACAAGGAAAGGAAGGAAGGAAGGAAGGAAGGAAGGAAGGAAGGAAGGAAGGAAGGAAGGAAGGAAAAGACACAAGAAAGAAAAAGAAAAAGAGGAAAGCAAGACAAAGAAAAAGAAAAGAAATATGTAAAATGTGGCTTCTGATCTTTATCACAGTTATAAACAAGCTCCTCACCCTTATGAAATCAAACACAAATCTCTTCCTTCCGTAACCCGTTCCTTATCAGAACTTCCCTTATCTCCTTCAAAGATTTGTTATCTCCAATTTTTATTGTATTTTTAATTTATACTTTTTTTTATGAATATCCATTTGTACCTTTATAATATATATTGAGCAGATGTGTCAGAACTTTGCCACCAGCCTATCTGCTTGAATGAAAATCTGCATCCTTTGTAATCAGTATAATTCAGTGCCTAATTTCTCTTTAATCCCAATTTTAAAGAGACAAGTAGAATTAAAAGATTAGCAGTACAAATCTTGAACTTTTTATTTTGGTGCAAAACGACCTTGATTTTTTTTTTTAAAAAAAGAAACTGCTACATTTACATTTTAATGAGTGGGGATGGCATTCCAAATTTGAAATAATATCCTTGGGCATTTTGACTGAAATACATTCTGTCTTTTAATAATGAAAAATCCAGAGAGATGCTGGATAAAGTTAGAAAATATTAATTTTAAGGGGTATATGTTCAAGAAAGCAATTTTTAAAAGGAAAGCTTTGCAACTGGTAAAACAGATACGACTGTATTTCTTCTTACTACCATTTTACTATTTCTGTTTTTTAAAAGAAGGAGAACAAACTGCATCTTGCCTTGAAAGAGAATGGACTGAGGAAATAGATGATCTATCTAGACCATTTTTGCTATGATTGTAGCCCGTGGCATAATACGGAGACAGCATCAATAACCTTTGCAGATGACCTGTGCTGGAGCCAGGATGGGGAGATGTAACCATCTAAATTCTTAGTATTATAATCTCTTGGTGGCTTTCACTAACAATCCATCCCTGTGTCCTTCTGGACTGGCTGCAGGGAGTGAGACTGGGAGGCACCATTTCACGATGGTTCTTCTCCACTCTAGGAAGAAGGAGAGAGACATAAGTCAAAGCTCCTGGTTTTCAGGATAACTTAAGGCTTGATGCTCTCACCCCTCCTATTTAAAATCTGCATCAGGCCCTCTGTCACTTTGGAATCTGGCGTTATCCGTGCCTAACGATACATTTCATCCCCAAGCCAGCTCAGCAATGCTGTTGAACTCAGGCCAGATGGATGTGAACGGGGAGAAGCAAGCTCATACTGAACTCTAAAAGGATGGAGTGCTATGGGGGGGGGGGGGGCTCCTGGTGGGGAGATTCTATTTTTGGCTTTAAGCAAGGTTGCAATTCCACATTCAGTGCTGGAGTGCAACCTGGAGATTACTCTGGATTTGCAACCCCTACTTAAGGAGCAGGTGGCAAATCTGACCAAGGCAGCCTTTGGACAGCTTCACTTTGTGTACCAGTAGTGCCGTTTCCTGAAACAGGAGGCCCTTATGACCCCAGGCGGACTTAACTAGCCAGGTGGGACATGAATCTAAGAAGCAGGTAACTAAGCTCACAATCATAAAGAGCCACTTGCTCAGGTCCAACAAGTTCAAACTATTATCAGATAGTCAGACAAGACTGGCATTCAAGCATCTCCATTGGACCTGTACCAAAACTGGGAACTAATTTGAGCAATTTGTCCAACAGATGCTTGGCAAATTTTTACAAACAGCCCTGTAGATGAACTTCTGAGTCTCCCTTCCCCAGGAGGGCTTGAGTCACCCTACACAAGGCTGGCAGGTGACTATCTATGCATGCAATAAAGACAGAGAAGTACAGGTACTCCTCGACTTATGACCACAATTGAGCCCAAAATTTATGTTGCTAGGTGAGAAATTTGTTAAGTGAATTTTGCCTCATTTTACAACTTTTCTCCCCACGTTTGTTAAGTGAATCACTGCGGTTCTTAAAATAGTAGCCCGGTTGTTAAGTGAATCTGGTTTCCTCGCTGACTTTCCTTGTCAGAAGATCACATAAGGGGATCACATGACTCTGATGTCATAAATGTGAGTCAGTTGTCAAGTATCTGAATATGAATTGCATAATCATGGGGATGCTTCAACAGTCATAAGTGTGAAAAAAATGGTCGAAAGTCACTCTCTTCAGTGCCATTGTAACTTTGAGCGGTCACTAAATGAACTGTTGTAAGTCGAGGACTACCTGTATTGTCGCTTTGCTGCTTTAGGGATACCAGATAGGACTTAATAGTGGCTTCCACTGTGTTTGATCAAGTGAATCCTTCATCGATCTTCAGCAAAGCTCCAGACGCTGCTTCTCCTGTTTCATTTGCCTCCGCTACTGCAAATCATGGACAACAATGAGTTACACAAAAGGAGAGTGGCTGCATGAGTTTGTGACCCAATCCAAAGCCTCAGCTGCCCTCTGATTCAAGCAATGATCAAGGCCTCAGATGGATTGTGGAGCAGACCATCAGAAATAACCACTAGTCAGGGATGGGTTCCACTTACTTTTACTACCACAACGGAAGCTTCTGCGCATGTGCAGATCACCCATGATGACATTAAACCAGCCTCCCGCTGGTTTTACTACCAGTTCTATAGAACCGGATCGAACCGGGAGCAAGCCACCACTGCCCTTAGTTCTCTCTAGAACACATCAGGGTTAGTCACTGGAGGCAGGCAAATCTAATATCCTAATTATTTTGGGGTATTGTCTTGTCTCCTATAATTTCTCACTAAGATCTGACAAAATTGGTTTCTCCTAGTTGTTGCCTCATCTGGATGACACTATTTTGGGGGGTGCTGGTTATGTTTGATTTTTACTATTTGTATTTGTTAACTCTGAAAGACTGAGCGACCTAGAAATATCAAATATAAATAAATTTATTTATATTCCTATGATCCCTGGATGTTGGCGGGAGAGGAATGCCTGAAGGAAAGAGGCTTTGATTTTTATAGAGGTGCTAATGGGCTGAGCAAGAAGCTCAAATCTGTCATTTCGACTCAGTAACTTTGAAAAGAATTTCAAAAGGGAAAAAGCATTGGCAGTTTTAATTCTGAGGTGATCTAACCTAAGGGATTTATTTTACTGGATAGAATTAGGAAATGTAATCTTGTATTTCTTTCTTTTTAAAAAAAATAAGTAAACAAGTATTTTTAAAGACATTTTGAGTTCTCATCCATCAAATTAAAATGGTAATAAATGATACTGACAGACAACATAAAAATTAGCCAAGAAAAGCACAGAATTTGTCTATCCACAACCATATGATCTTCCCTGAGAATAAATTCCCCTAAAATATAAATTGGATTCAGGTGAACATGTTCTTCGGGCATGACGATTGAATAAAGTTAGCACCCACTTCCCTCCTAGAAGAATGAAATATTTTAGGAAATATTAAAAAGGCAGAATATTATATTTCCCTGGATGAAAAAAGAATAAACATGTTTTAAAGATAAACAAGCTCCCTGACCCCCCTTCAGCTCCAGGGTGATGGGATTAAGACATGGACATGATAGGATTAACCCTCTACCAATCTAGCAACAGAACTCACCATATGGCACCTGGGAAGATTGCATCACCCAGCAAGACTCAACCAAGCCTGGGATTCAAGACAACCTACAAAGTTACCCCTGCATGGCCCCATGGGAGTCTGACAACCAATCAGGATTCCTGCCCTTACACAGGAACAGGAAGCTCTAAGGCAAGCCCAAGAGAGGAGATATAGGTAGGTAGGTAGGTAGATAGGTAGATATTCTATATATACTTATACCTATACCTATACTTATACCTATACCTATATCTATACCTATCTCTCTCTCTCTCTCTCTCTCTCTCTCTCTCTCTCTCTAGCTATCTATCTATCTATCCCTATCTATCTATCTATCTATCTATCTATCTATCTATCTATCTATCTA
>WNWU01000036.1:12311796-12335911 GCA_012654045.1 Ptyas mucosa
TATCTATCTATCTATCTATCTATCTATCTATCTATCTATCTATCTATATCTATCCCATGTACTCAATTGCCCAGGACCTCAAACCATTAAACCATCTTTCCAAATAGCTTCCATGTTTCCAGTGTCTTTCTCCCCACTTGGAACTGAACCCAGAAGGATATTTCTTCCAACACGATCTTTCCAGAACAAAAGCTTCTTGTTGACAACATGGGTGGCTAGTAAAATCTATTGTGGGGGCTGGTTTTACAACTTTCTAACACCTTAATGTGGCTTCTAGGGCTCTCTGTGTGACTCTTGCGCTATGATTTTTAAAAACCCAGCTCTTATACAATCCCTGATAGGATTGCCACCTTCTTACCGATCTGCTCCGTGTGCCCTTAGCCTTATTAACACATGCCCCATACTGACATTTGCAAAGTTAAGCTTCTCCTCTGTGGCTGACAATGCACTTTGCTGGAATTGTTTGATGTGTCAGACTGCCATCCAAAGCAAGTCAATTGCCCCAATTAAATTACTAAAATTTTAGTGCTCCTACTGTATTTCCTGGTCGGAGCAACAGAAAGCCTGGCTCCTGTATCAGTAATAATTCCTTTAAACTGCTACTGGAAATCAAGCTCAGGTAAACAGCTGAGAGCACCACACCCCAAGCAACAGAGTATAATTGTAAGATTACATTAGACTGCATTGTGATTTTTCTCAAGTGCTATTATTGGGGTATTATTCCTGTGTCTGACTTTTCCAAGGAGGAAGCATTGCTTCTAGGTGAGGGTGTTATTTTGCACTTGACGTGCCCCATTCTGGGAAATGTATGGAGGCAACAAATTATGCCACTTTCCACATAAAACTCTTCTCTGCTCTCCCACACACTGCTCTTTCTTCTTAACAAGAAAGAAAATGCCGAGAAGAAAAAAGAAAACCATGCTCAGTGTCTTTTCACTGGGAGTGCCAGAAGCCTCCATTTGAAAACCCCTCAAAAGATGTAAAAGAACGAAAGTTTGAAAACCAGGGCAAAAGAACTCATATGAAGAACCTGTATAGGGACCAGCAAGCTTTTAAAGCCAGTGCGCGCATTGGAAATTTTTAAACACAGATTGTAGGCGTTTTCACAAAATGCCCCCCATTGAGAGTTTGCCTGTTATATAATGGTTGCTATGGTGGGCACAGCCAGTTACAAAAATGCTAGTTTTACAAAATGCTATTTTTGGTTCATTTACTCAGTTCCTGTCCTGGGAAAAGAGGCGTTACAGGTAGGAGCTCCTTTCCAAAGGACCAGTGCAAACCATTGCTGATCCTTGATTTATGACCACAATTTTTGTGGCTAAGGGAGACAGTTGTTAAGTGAGTTTTGCTCCATTTTTTTAAACTTCCGTGTTATGTGAATAACTGCAGTTGTTAAGTTAGTAACATAGTTGTTAAGGAATCTGGCTTCCCTATTGACTTTGCTTTCTCAGAAGATCACAAAATGTGATCACATGACCCAGGACATCTGAATTTTGCTCATGTGACCATGGGGATGCTGCAATGGTCATAGGTGAAAAACAGTCATAAGTCAGGTTTTTTCAGGGCCGTTGTAAATTTGAACGGTCACTAAATGAATGGTTGTAAGTTGAGGCCTACCTGTAGCAAGGGCCCCAACTTTCTTACATGAAATTGTTGTCGGCCCAGGCAAATGCTGGATTTCTTTTTTCTTTCCTGGTGCAAAGTAGCCAATTATCACACCAGGTGAGAAATGGTTGCCAGTTTATTCTGCACAGCAACAGAGAAGTGTGCTTGAGGGGTAAATCCACAAATTGAGAGCCCCAGTACACATATTAGAATAGTTCTTAAACACTTCTAGAAACAGATCCTTGAAAAGCAATAGGCAACAAGCTGTAAATTATTCACACCTGTGGTGGAACTGAGCCCCGGCAGAAGGTGGATTCCCTACAAAACTGTTAAAAGTTAATTTGTCTACAACAGATAAAGGACAATTAGCCTTGAACCTGTTACTTCTGTAGGACAGGATGGTATGAGTTTTTTCATTAGGCTACCATAGGATTCTTCCAGGAATTTGGGGTCCTCAAATTTGTAAGCCCCCCCCCTCCCCAAAAGAGAAACAAAGACCGGAGGGGGAAAAAGGAGTTTCAACAAAAATTGAAACTCCATTTCTGGTTAATACTAGCTATAAACAGCTCAGCAATTCTATCTTCCTTTTATACGGGCAATTAAGGTCATATGGCTACACTAAATTCAACTGTCTCCAACCTTGAATCTGTTCAAGATCTACGCCCATGATATTTCCTATCCGTCTGAACCTAAATGGCACATCTCTTCCAAGACGTCTTGACATTTAATGGGATTTTTTTTTCTTCTTCTCAAATTTGCAGACCAATTTTTCATCCCACATAATTTACTTTTAGAATGTGTCAATTCATCCTGTCAAACAAAAGTTATTGTGTTTATACATAAATAGCTGCTTTGGGCACTTTTCTGCAATGGCCCTTTGCTATTTAAAGGTACAGTACCAATAAAGAGAGACTTCGATGCATTTATGTACAAATTGGCCTAGGATTTTTCTTCAGCTCTCTGGTTTTGCTTGGGTAAATGCTACTCTAGTCAAAGGCCTCAACTTCTTGTCTTTTATATGGGGTTCCAAAGTTCAATTTTCCGTTAGCTTTCTTTCACAGCAATAAGAGATAATTATGAATAAACCAGTGGTGGGTTGCAAATTTTTTTACGACTGGTTCTGTGGATGTGGATTGGTGGGCAGGGCGGGGTGGGTGGGACTTGGTGGGCGTGGCAGGGGAAGGATACTGTAAAATCTCCATTCCCTCCCCAATCCAGGGGAAGGTTACTGCAAAATTCCCATTTCCTCCCGATCAGCTGGGACTTGGGAGGCAGAGAATAGATGGGGGTGGGGCCAGTCAGAATTTTTACTACCGGTTCTCCAAACTACTCAAAATTTCCACTGGTTCTCCAGAACCGGTCAGAACCTGCTGAAATCCACCTCTGGAATAAACATCTGCCCATATTCCTTCAGTGATAAAAAACAAAATATAGGAAAACAAGCTGGCCAGAGTGCAAATATAAAGATGAAGAGTTGAGCCCAGTTCCTGGCATTTTGGTCAGCAAATGCAAGGATGGGATTTCTATTGATATTTAAAACTTTTTCTTCCTGTATATAAAGTGTATTTTTCTATATCTCTATCAGCATCAACAATATAGAAGCCAGCTTAACGAATGGGCTGAAATATAGCTTTTATCCATGAGTCGTCAGATTTCTGAACGCAACATAACACCACAATCAGGTTTAATATGATAGACTTGCAGGGCCAGGTCAACATGCAACAATTTTATACCAGTGTAATATAATGTTACATACATATATGTATATGGGAATGTGTGCTAGTTATTACTTATTTGGGTTTAGGGATTCTTTTTTTTTTATGGATTGAGTTATTGAGATGTATTCTGTGTTTTCGGGTGGGCTGCACCAAGGGAGGCTCATTCAATTTCATTGTACACATGTTGTGCATTGACAATAAAGATTTGATTTGATTTGATTTGAATTTATTACACAGAGGGAAGCTGAAGTTTTAGAACAAGAAAATAAGCCTTCTTTAAATCAGAATGCAAAAATGTGGAAAACCTCCTTTCCTCAAGATAGGAACAACAAGTAAACAACACTTGCTACCAACAATAAAAATCCATTATTTTTATACAGTTCTATAAAGCATGGAAGCACTGTGAAATCTACTGAATTGTCCAGTTAACATTTATATCGAAATTCCTGCCCATAGGCCCTTAGGATTCAGACAGTCACTAACCCTTGCACTTTAATTTGGCATTTTTAAGCTAGCCAATAGTAAGGCAAAAGAGTGAAGCAATCCCCAAGCTTTCCCCCCTATGATTAGAACAGATTTTGCATTTATATCACTTGCATATCTATGTACTGTACTATTATATCCAGGTTGAAAAATCCAGGCAACCAATAGGTGGCAGTAAAGAGCTAGTATGTTGTATGTAACTCTCTGCTGCCATCTCATGGTCAATTGGATTTAATTAGCCCAGATACAGTAGTCCTAATATACAGTATATTTTTAAAAAGCAAATGCTATGGTGATTTCTGTACTAGGAACAAATATACTGTCACGACAAATGAAAAAAAAAAGCTTGGAGAAAGATAGTGATAATCGCCTTTGGAAGATACTCAGATAATATTCAAGATATTACTAAACATGCTATTTCATCATTAGTGCTTCATTGAATACCGAAGATATTTTATTTTTATTTTTATAATTTATATTTTCCATTTTTCCAATTTACATAACATTGTTACGTAAATTAATATTTTATAGAGCAACATAGTGCCCTTATAACTTACACAGAACTGCAAGAAGAAAAACCATGTTATGAAATATTCTATAAATCAGGAGTCAGGTGGTGTCTTCTCAGATGCACAAATGTATTAAAATGCATAAGCTTCTGTGAATTACAGCTTCCTGCAGCAGATACATGGCGTAGCTAAACCCAGAGGATTTAAACTGAGATGGGAGAAAGGGAAGACAGAGTGGCTACTTTGATAAATAATTGGATTCCTGCTGATCATATTGTACAAACCAAGCCATTGTTTTGTCCTAATACCTGATACGGGAAAGAACCAGTTAGCAAAGGACACATTACAAAGTTCTAAGATAAGCAACTGGAGTAACTCTCAACGTATTTACTGAGCGGTAAGCCTCATTTGAATTCCATGAGATTGGGTCTCAGGTCTACAAGATTGCACTCTATAGTCTTGCTTATGACAACATGTTTGTGTGTTTTTCAGAGTCAAGGGAGGGTCTTGATTTTTTTAAAGTGAAGTGTAGAGTTTATTTAATAACGTCCCTAAATGAAGGCTGAAACAAAGATGTTGAGGCTTTAATTCAGAGGCCATGTATGTGACTCACCTCAAGCTCTTTTTTGTATATATTAAAAACACCCCGTCATGCAATAAATCCATTATATCTGCCTGCATGCAATTCTTGATAATGAATCTCAGGCTATTTGCTGGATCAAATTACTCTTTTCTCCTCAGCTGATTTTGCACCGGAATTGGGAGCATCTCTGCTCTCATCCCAACAGCAGTTGCAGGGGATAGAAGTGGGATGCAGATTTGACTAATGCCATCGTTTTGTAACCCGCTCCTGCTTTCTCTTCTTGCCTAAAATAAAACTGTAGAAATTTAGCACCTGCCCCTCTCCTAGAAGAATGAAATATTTCAGGGAATATTAAAAAAGGCAGAATATTATATTTGCCTAAAGGAGAAATGGGGAAACATGTTTTTTTTAGAGGCAGGAAGGAGACTCAGTCTTAACAGCCCCCAGCAGATATTTTGTGCCCATTAAGAAAGACTGGGCCAGCCTATCTACAAAACAAAAAGACCAAATATTCCAGGATGGTGGGATTATTCTTCAGGAAAAAGCCATTAAGCCACAATAGGAATTGCCTAACACCCTTTCAGAACACAAGTCTTCATTGCACCACTCTCAGAGCAGCCCAAACTTCAACCAAACTTAGCTCAGACAAACACCTAGGATTTGTACTTTGCCTATAGAGCCAGTTATGACCCCTACATGGCCCCATGGGAATCTGACAATAGCCAATAGAATACATGTTCTTGCACAGGAACAGGAAGTTCAAGTGCAAAGCTCAAAGAAGGTATTAAAAAAAACCCACTCTCAACTCCATTTTGTCAGCTGCCCAGAATCCATGTGGTTCTGCTTCATCATTAAAACCTCTTTCCAATCAGCGTCCAGGCTCCAATTTTGTCTCCAGTGTCTTTCTCCCAGCTTGGAATTGAATCAGATGTATATTTCTTCCCACAAAACAATCAACAGACAACAATATTCTCCCACCCTGGGAACTATTTTAGATTTTCAGCATTAGGGCAGTAATCTCCCAGCAAATGTGGGTTTCATGGTAAACCAGCTTAGTTAAAATGTCCTCTGAAATCATTCACTTGCTGCACGCTCTCGACCCAGCAATCTTTTATGTCAAAATAGAAATGAAAATCAGGAGAGCAGCCTCTAGTCATTTTGATATCTCAAATTGAATAGAAGAAAGGCCCAGGAAAAGCTTTGGCCAATCAGTTCAATATTAGCCCAAGGGATGTTCTGATGCTCAACGGATTCATTGCAGAGCTAAAGAGAAGCGGCGCATTGCATATTGTTGCACCTGGTGGCATTAAAATGTGTTTTTCTACCTTGTTTAAATGCATAAGGAGAGCAATGGCAGGAAATCAGAGCTCTAGCATCTAGTAGTGTGAGGAAACTAATAGGTAGTTCTTCTCCAAACATTCTTCTCCAAGGCCTAGGACGGGGGTATTTATGAGACCGCCTTCTGCCACCAGTAGCCTCTCACCGACTAGTACACTCCCATAGAGAGGGGCTTCTTAGGGTGCCGTCGGTCAAACAGTGTCGACTGGTGGCCCCCAGGGGGAGAGCCTTCTCTGTGAGGGCACCTGCCATCTGGAATGAGCTCCCCCCGGAGATACGGAAGATCCTGGATATGCGCATTTTCCGCCGTGCCCTCAAAACATTCCTATTCCAGCAGGCCGGCCTGGCCTAACCTCTTTTTTAAACTGTTTTAAATTTTAAATTTGTCTTATAAATTTGGGGTGTTTTAAATTTTGTTTTCTGGGCCAAATTATTCAATTGTATTTTAAATGGTTTTTTAACATTTGTATTATATGTATTTTATCTTTTGGCTGTTCACTGCCCTGAGTCCTTCGGGAGTAGGGCGGTATACAAATTCAATAAATAATAATAATAATAAATAATTTAGCTGAGACGCAGTACTCAAAATCCAAGAAACGGCTTTTCCAACATCTCTGGTTGAAAATGGCTCTGAATTGTCAAGAGAGATTTCCTTTTACAGAACTGCTGTTTTCTACAAACACTTCTCAGTTCACGTCTGAAGGATCGCTATAATGTTCAAGGACTTTCAGGTGTCACCCTGGAGAGAGGCTGAAAACAGGAACAGTTCGAACGTCTTCAAATATCAAGAGCAAAGCTAAAATTGAAGTCTTTATCGTTAAAAAAAAAATGGAAGGGAAATTTAATTAAATAAACGGCCTTCCCGATCAATGTGTACGAGCCCGCTATCGTTCGTTCTTTAAAGACTCTCCATAACTTGCTTTTCTTTTCTTTTTTAAACAGACGAAACCATTGAAAGAAGTAACACAGCCCTTTCAAATTAGAATGCAGGTGCTATTAATTAAATCTTAACTCCAAAACCACAATGAACGACCTTGAGGTTTCAAGGCATATTGCCCAAGCACAGTAATCAGATCTTTCTCTCGGCGTGTTCCCCATAAGGATCGGAATCATGGATACATTTTTCTAATACATTCCACGTTTCTTCCTGGAATAGGCATGAAATACGTTAGGGCTTAAATGCTTCCAAGCCGCTACAGTAAGGTAGATATTGCCTCATTCTACTACTATCCTATTTTAACAGTAAATTTGCTAGATATTTCTGATGGGAGCAGAAGAAGGGAGTCTCTCTGAGTTATTGTTTTCAGTAACAAGGCACACCTTTGATTAATGTTTCTACTTTCTTTGAAATAACAAGCAAGAATGTGGATTCTGATAGTAAGAATCTGGATTGTGATAAGCTAGACCAGCTAGAGCAGGGCTGTCAAACTCATAGCCCGAGGGCCAATGTGTCACACACTGGCCACACCCATGCCCAGCTTAACGAAGGGGAAAAAAGTCGTGATACGTCACAGGACACTACTGTGATGCCCCTGAGCTAGAGTCAAAAACTGCCCAGAAAGTTGAACTAACCTGAAAACACTTTATAATGTGGCAAACTCATCTCCAGAACATGCAATTAGGCATTAACAAGATCATGCTAACAATATTATGGGATTCTAGGAACTGTTACATGGTAAATAGAACTGCGGTGATGCAGTGGTTAGAGTGTAGTACTGCAGGCTACTTCTGCTGATCACCAGCTGCCAGAAGTTTGGCAGATCGAATCTCACCAGACTCAAGGTTGACTCAGCCTTCCATCCTTCCAAGGTCAGTAAAATGAGGACCCAGATTGTTGGGGGCAAAATGCTGACTCTGTAAACTGTTTAGAGAGGGCTGTGAAGCACTGTGAAGCTGCATATATGTTAAAGTGCTATTGCTATTGCTAGATGTATAATTGCTGGCCGTGCTGTCTAGATGTTTGATGAGTCAAATGATGCTGGCCAGTTGAACACATTCTAAACCCAATAGGTTTGAATAGTACATAAAGTGATTTGTCCCCTTTTTAAGTTGTACCTGTGGGAGACCTAGCCTTTACTTATGCATGAATAAAAAGAGATTAATCTATCTTTCTGATTCAAATCCTATTTTTGCAGAGGCGCATCAGGCTAAGAACCTTACTGTTTGTATACAGCTAACATTTCTCTCTTCCAAATATAGCATTAAACTAAAGCAGCTATGCTCATTTTTACCTTAAGCCACCACAGCACCAAAGGTTACGTATCTTAATCTTGGCCTCTTAAAGATGTGTGGATTTCAACTCAGCAGTGAAATCCAGCCGGATCTATCCGGTTCGAGCAAACCAGTAGCACCGGCGGTGGGAGGCTCCACCCACCCGCTGGGATGTCATTACGTCCTGTTTTTGTGCCTGCGCAGAAGAGGTGTGCATCCCATTCCCAAACCAGTAGCGAAGGTAAGTGGATTTCACCGCTGCTTCAACTCCCAGAATTCCAGAGTTAGCACAGGAGTTGAAGTCAACACATCTTAAAGTGGCCAAGGTTGAGAAACTCTAGGCTACACAACTTTAAGCTGCACTTTTGCAGCATGTAGCAGAATTCAATGTGTGGCTAAATGAATGGTATGAATCGGAGGGTTTTGGTTATATTAGTCATGATGTTTGCAGCTGGTATGCTGAAAAGCTGTACAAAATAGATGGTTTGCTTCCATCAAAGAAAGGGATTGAGTTACTTAGTATTACAGTAAATTCAGGGGTTTTCTGGAGAAACATAAAACTAAATAATGGGGACAGAGAGTTAATTGATACAGAACATTTCTGTCCTCAGCAGTCTAAAATTAACAGGGTTATCAGTACTTCTAATATAGATCTTTGTGTGGTTAAGAATATCAGCCTTGCTGTCAAGGAAAATCAAGCTTCTGATAATGCGCGCCATATCATGTGCATTAATCAAATAGGTGGTAAGGAAGTAGGGGAACCCAGACACAATATAGGTTATGTAGAAAGTAAACACAGGGTCATTCAAAAAGGATTCAAATGTGTATATACCAATGCACAAAGTATAAGGAACAAACAGGAGGAACTAAAAATTCAAGTAAATGAGGGCAGATAAGATACTGTTACCATTATGGAAATTTGGTGGGATGAAACCCATGAATGAAATATACAGCTAGAGCAGGGTTGTCAAACTCAAGGCCCCGGGGCCAGATCCGGTCCTTACATCAATACCTGGGAAGATTCTGGAAAAGATAATCAAGCAACAAATCTGCGAACACCTAGAGGCAAACAAAGTCATAACCAAAGGTCAACATGGCTTTCTCAAAAACAGATCATGGCATTCAAATCTTATTATGTTCTTTGACAAAGTGACAAAATTAGTGGACTGGAGAAATGCTGTGGATATAATTTACTTGGACTTCAGTAAGGCATTTGATAAAATAGACCACAACCTACTACTTGATAAGATTTTAAAAATGTGGATTAGACAGCAATACCACCAGATGGATTCATAATACTGCATCCAGTTTTAGTCGCCACAATGTAAAAAAGGTGTCGAGATTCTAGAAACCATGCAGAGAAGAGCAACAAAGATGATAAGGGGACTGGAGGCTAAATTTGGTATGTCTAGCTTAATGAAAAGGACTAGGGGTGACATAATAGCAGTGTTTCTAAGGGGTTGTCACAAAGAAGAGGGAGTCAATCTATTCTCCAAAGCACCAGAGGGCAAGATAAGAAACAATGGATGGAAACTAATCAAGGAGAGAAGCAACCTAGAACTAAGATGAAATTTCCTGACAGTTAGAACAATTAATTGTGGAACAGCTTACCTCCAGAAGTTGTGATTGCTCCAACACTGGACATTTTTAAGAAGAGATTGGACAACCATTTGTCTGAAATGATATAGGGTTTCCTGCCTGAGGAAGGGGTTGGACTAGAAGACCTCCAAGGTCCCTCTGTTATTTTGTTGATATGTAGACCAATCAATTTAAAACTGGAGTTTGGGTGTACCCTAAATTCCAAAAGGCTTTCGAAAGAGTTCTGAATACTGGATATCTTGATTTTAACATTCTGAAAAATGTGAATTGATCTCTTTTCCTTCCTTGCTTGTCTTTCAGAATTTTTGTCTCCTGTATCTCCTGAATCGCTGAATACCTCCTTTTAATTGTGGTTGATTCTCAGAGTACTCATCACCACTCACACCTAATGTGCACCTATCATAGAAAAGAGAGACTTGAAGCCCTTTCAGCATTTAAAATAGCATTGGTTGCAACTATTCTGTGCATGTCAAGAGCTGCAAATTTTAATCTGAGTTTATTCAGTCTGCAAAATATTCATTCAAAGTAATTCTTTTCCCTTAAGCCATATTCATCTGTCAAATTTTGTAGGTAATATCATTGTTTAGCTGCTCCTTTGACTTTACAGATTAATCTATATAGAAGTGGCTGGAATATTTCTGAATTGCTCTGTTTCATTGGCAAAAAAAAAATGAGTTGTTGAGCCTCTGGGAGTGTGGAGGAAAAATTAAGACAGAACTCCTTTTATATCATTTTATTTTTGTGATTTGAACATCATTCATTACACTACCTTGTTCATTGATAATCGTGTTTTTAGAAGAATTACAGTTTATGGTTAATTATTCTATTACAGATACATGATATGGAGTGATGCTTAATTTTAGGTTCAATGTTTTATAAATTTTAAGCAGTTTTAAGCTGATTTAGCAATCTTTTGAGTTGTACAAGTTAGGGAGTAGGAATAAATATAGTAACCAACTTCAGTTTTGTTTGGAATGTACCGTGTTTCTTAGACTTGAAAATAAGCACTTGGGCTTATTTTTGAGGCGGTCTTACGTTTTTTTGAGGTGCAGCAGGCCAGACTTGGTGAGCTGGATGCGCCATGGACGCACTGTCGCCTCCATTCCGAACCTTCAGTGTTCGGAATGGAGGCTTTTTGGCAAACGGGAGGAAAATGGGGAGAAGGATTTTCCTGCCTGCCATCCTTCCTTCCGTCTGTGCTGAGCTTGAGGAATGGATAACAGGCAGGAAAATCCCTCTCCCCATTTTCCTCCCATTCGCCAAACTTTTTTGTAGATATCCAGAGGCTTTAAGACATATCAAGGTTTTCCCCTTCTCCTGCAAAACGTTTCTTCTGTTGTTCCTCCATATCTTGTCTCCAGCCTGCAAGTAAGATGAGTCATCCATAGTTGCTGCACCATAGGCACATGGAATCTGTTAGGCTCTATCACCATGGCCTTAGAGGGAAATCCGAAGAGAGCAACAGCCTTGCATATTTTAAGGGAACAATTTCAGAAAATAGGATTGGAAGGAAGACGCTAAACAACCTCATTCTCATTCTGTTCCCCCACCCTCATTTCCAACAACTTTTATTGATCATCCTTTCCTGAAGGTTCTCACTCTCCCTCACCTGCACCAACAGCTGGGTATAGAACCACATCTACACAGCAGTGGTGAAATCCAAATTTTTTTACTACCTTGGTTGGTGGGCATGGTATGGCTTGGTGGGTGTGGCTTGGTGGGCATGGCAGGGGAAGGATACTGCAAAATCTCCATTTCCACCCCACTCCAGGGGAAGGATACTGCAAAATCTCCATTCCCACCCCACTCTGGGGCCAGCCAGAGGTGGTATTTGCCAGTTCTCCAAACTACTCAAAATTTCCACTACCGGTTCTTCAGAACCTGTCAGAACCTGCTGGATTTCACCCCTGCTACACAGGTCTTCTAAACAATACCAAAGTGGGCACCATCCAAATTTGGGGAGAGGGAAGGACTCTTGTTGTAGAAGGCAGGGGCTGCTGCCCAAAAAGCATGCTTCTGGAGCTCCAATGGATAACATTCTTTAATCAAAGGAAATCAGAGCATGCAACCCTGTAGGATTGAATCAGCCAGGCAGATGCTATAGGACAGTGATGGCTAACCTTTCTGCTGTCGCGTGCCAAAAGCAGGGAGAACATGGGGGGTCGCGGGTGCAAGTGCCCACATCCATAATTCAATGCACCCCACCCTCCCGTGCATGTGCACGTGACCCCCCCACACTTCCCCCTGCTTTTGGTACCCAATGGCATGGTGGCCCCCGGAGGCCCATTTCTCCCCCCCCCCAGGCTTCTGGGATTCCTCGGGAGCCGGGGGGGGGAAAAAACACTTCCCCCCCCCCCCCCCCCCCCCGAGGCCTTCCGGAGGCCAGAAATAGCCAGTTTCCTGACTTCCGGTGGGACCGGAAGGCCTGAAAATCAGTTGGCTGGTGCACGCATGCGCGCTGGAGCTGAGCTAGGGCAACACTCGCGTGCCCACCAATATGGCTCTGTGTGCCACCTGTGGCACCCGTGCCATAGGTTCACCATCACGGCTATAGGAGATAGGCAGTCCCTCAAGTAATAAAGCCCTAGGCCTAGGCCATGTAAGGCTTTATAGGTAACACAAACACCGTGAATTACACCCAGAAACAAACTGGCAACCAGTACAGCTTGAGAAACAGTGGTGGTACATGGGCATAATGAGTCATGGACTTTATTCATGTATGTATGTATGTATGTATGTATGTATGTATATATGTATGTATGTATGGGTTCGATTTATATGCCGCCCTTCTCCGGAGACTCACGGCGGCTTACAATGCGTTAAGCAATCGCTTTCATATTTTTTGTATATACCTGCTTAGTAGGGCTTTCGCCCCCCCCCCAAGCGGTGTTCTTTTTTATACAAAGTCAGCTTATTGCCCCCACAAACCAGTGTGGGTAATAGGTAAATCATTTTACCTACCTCGAAAGGATGGAAGGCCGAGTCAACTTTGAGCCTGGTGAGATTTGAACTCTCAATAATTGCAGGCAGCTGGCAGCTAAGAGCTACTTAACAGCGCTTTAGTCCGCTGCTCCACCAAGGCTCCTTTACTGCCCATGTCTCTGTGTTCTAGACCAGTTGAAGATTCCGGGTGGTCTTTAAGGCAGGCCCACATAGAGAATGTTGCAGGAGTCAGGTCACAAAGTAACTAGGGCACAAATGATGTCTGAAGGTCCCTCCAATCTAGAAAATGTGCAACTGGCACACACGATGGAGTTGTGCAAAAGCTTTCCTGGCCATAGCTGACAACCTTTTCTTCAAACGGGAGCTGCAAGTCCTGAAAGACCCTCCCCCCCCACCATTTCATGTCATCCTTGAAAGGGGAAATACTATAAGATAAACTCATTTTATAATTCCCTCCTGTCCTCTGGAGAATAGAGGGATGACTTCTAGCATAGAGGAAGAGGATTAGGAATGAAGAACTCTCTGCATTTTCATGCAACTATAATTCTCAGGATTATTTCAGAGAAGAGGCTGAATGGGAACCGAATTTATTTGTAGAATTGATATGCCCTGGGAGAATTGAAGACGTCAGAGCTGCTTGCCAGCAAGTTGCACTGAAAGTGGTCCATGATTAATGTGTTTTTCTTTGAAAGCTTCCCCCCACCCCACCCCATGATTTATCTTCTGTATGTTGTTTATAACCTGGTAATTGCTATGTTTTCCTCTTAGAGCTGATTCTAAGCCCTAACTTTGTGCAAAGAGCAAACAAGATGCATCTAGCAGAGCCTGAAGATGCACTTCGGTGATTTCCATGGGTTTGGGCCTGCCTTAATTCTGCACGATATCAAATTGCTTTAGATGGAGGAGCTATCAATCCTACATGTTCAACACTAGTAATACTATACATTCCCATTTTGTCAAGTCAGACGAAAGAGACCTTAATCTTCTCCTCTCCTAGAATAGCAGCAGTGTTCCCTCTAATGTGAGCACAAAACCAGGGAAGCAAATTTTGATAAAAGTTCTTATCAGGTTTTGCCTGTTGGCACTGTGGAGGGAGGGACATTCTCCAACGGAGTCTTTCCCAAGCTGGTGCCCTCCAGTTCAGCTTCTGGCTTCCTCAAACCCATCTCCATTGACTTTGTAGCCAAGGCTGCTGGGATCTGAGACTCAATCACCTCTAAAGCAGTGGTGAAATCCCAATTTTTTAAGTACCGGTTCTGTGGGCGTGGCTTGGTGGGCCTGATGAAGCTTGGTGGGCGTGGCTTGGTGGGCATGGAAGGGAAAGGATACTGCAAAATCCCCATTCCCACCCTACTCCAGGGGAAAGGATACTGCAAAATCCCCATTCCCACCCTACTCCAGGGGAAAGGATATTGCAAAATCTCCATTCCATCCCTATTCTTGGGGGAAGGATACTGCAAAATCCCCATTCCATCCCTACTCCTGGGGGGAAGGATATTGCAAAATCTCCATGCCATCCCTACTCCTGGGGGGAAGGATACTGCAAAATCCCCATTCCATCCCTACTCCTGGGGGGAAGGATAATGCAAAATCTCCATTCCATCCGTACTCCTGGGGAAAGGATACTACAAAATCCCCATTCCATCCCTACTCCTGGGGGAAGGATATTGCAAAAACTCCATTCCCACCCCACTCTGGGACCAGCCAGAGGTGGTATTTGCCAGTTCTTCGAACTACTCAAAATTTCCACTACCGATTCTCCAGAACCTGTCAGAAGGTGCGGGATTTCACCCCTGATCTAAAGAAATGTCCAACCCACTGGAAATCTTGTAATAATGCTGTGGCTTTGCAATATACCATATTGTTACATAGAAATAAGAGAGAGGGGGAATATTAGCATACACATTTTTATACAATAAGACAAAAGTAATATAAGAGGGAAGATTAGAAATTGAATGATGGTATTATTATGTATGTTTAAACAATATTGGCATTCGCATTGGAATAACGTATTGAAACATTGAATAATGAAATAATGAAAGTCTATAATTTAATACAAATATGTGTTTTAATACTAGAACTACATAAACTTGAGGAATGTAACAAATATGATTAATAGCACTATTTTTATTTGTACTAAAATGTATGATACCCAGATGTCACACTGTTCATGCATTGATATGGATATATTGTAAAATAAAATAAAAAACTTGGGGGAAAAACCTATATTATTTCATGGGATCCTGAACAAGATGGATGAAACCATATAACTATTTGAGAAAATGTTTGGGAAGAGTGAAGATCACTTGATCTCCTAATGCAGGGGTGTCAAACTCGATTTCATTGAGGGCCGCATCAGGGTTGTATTTGACCTTGGGGGACTGGGTGGGTGTGGCCAGGGTGGGCATGGCCACCTCGACTTCACTCATTAACTGGCCTCTGCCAGTGAAATGGAGCCCAGGAGGACCACACGCAGTCTCCCAAGCTCTGTTTTCACTGGCAGAGGGTTGCAGGAGGCCGTCCTGGCTGGAAACGGAGTGCAGGAGGCCTGCGTGTGGCTCTCCTGAGCTCCATTTTCACTGGCAGAGGCACCATGGGCCGGACCTTTGCTGGTTCCAGGGCTGGCTTGTGGGCCAAATCTAAGCACCCTAAGGGCCGGATCCGGCCTGCGGGCCTTGAGTTTGATACCCCTGTCCTAATGGATGCCCTGTTCATCAGCCAAATTATCAAATTTCTGCCAGTGCTCTCTAGAGGGGATTGGAAAGAACAGCCTTGTTTGAGAGCCCTAAACCTACAACCTTGCAATGGAGGCAGAACTGAGCTAGATAATGGAGCTCCTGGGAACAAACCAGCTTTCTCTGCTGACAGATGCAAAAGAGAGCAGGATCTTGGCTTTTCCCCGTTGACTAAAAGGGGGGTTGTAGTGTAGGAAGTTAGCACCCACCTCTCTCCTAGAAGAATGAAATATTCTAGGAAATATAAAAAGGCAGAATATTATACCTCCCTGGATGAGAAAAGGAGAAACATGCTCTTGGAAAGCAGCCCCCACCCTCCTCAATAGCCCACAACAGATGTCAGCACTTAAGAGATGGCTAGGTCTATTCATAAGCAAATACCTTCACCCAAGATCCAACAAAGGTAGGATTAGCCCAAACCCCTCTTCATTACATCATCACCCAGCAAGATTCAACCAAGCCTGGGACTCAATACAACCTACAAAGTTACCCCTGCATGGCCCCATGGGAGTCTGACAACCAATCAGGATACTTGCCCTTACACAGGAACAGGAAGCTCTAAATGCTTTAAAAGTCTCTCTGATGATCCCAGCTGAGTTGCCTGATCATCAGAGAGGCTTTTCAAAGCATTTTTAAAAAAGCCTCTCTGACGATCCCAGCTGAGTTGTCTGATCGTCAGATATTTTTTTAAAATTTTACTTTTAAACTTTTAAAAGTTTAGACTTTTAAAGCATTTTTTTCTGTAACCTCTTCAGCGGAAGAGGTGGTTTAAAAAATGCTTTGAAAAGGCTCTGACGATCCCAGCTGTGTTGTGCAATCATCAGAGACTTTTTTTTAACTTTTAAAAGTATTTTTTTGGTGGAAGAAGTTGTAGAAAAAAAAATGCTTTTAAAAGTAAAAAAAAAAAAGCCTCTGATGATCGCGTGGCTCAGCTAAGCATGGGGGGGGGGGGGGGGGATTTTTCTCATTCTCATAATTGTTATTATTGGAACCTTATTGTTCCAGATGTTCTCCTGCTCCAAGAGATGGAGAAATGATTTCTTGGAATTTGAACAAAGCTCCTTTTGGTCGTTACCGACAAAGCAATAATTGTTTGCTAAGACTAAGGGATATTTTACTAATGTGAAAACACTGAGGCTACTTGGGGCTACTGATATTTTAAAATAGGTTGAATGTGTATGAATGGATCAATTTCTTAAGCCCAAGAAGAAAGCCTTTCAAAGTATGTAGGAAAATCTTCTCGGCTGAAATTAAGGATGGGGAGAGCTTCTTGTAAAAGGAAGTAATAAATGGTTTTCCCCCAGTCTGTAAATGAGCACACCTTTCCGCTATCTGATTTCTAAATGTTCCATTGTCCCCAGCCAGATAGGATCTTAATGAGAGGTATAGCTCAAGATAACTGGAGGTTACTAGGTAATGGCCAGGCAATTCTCTCCACCCTTTGAACACAGTTAAAATATTTTAATATTTTCCTTCCTGCAAGTAGTTTTCAGCCTCAGTCTTTCTATAATCACTGGATCTCTGCTAAGCTATGGCTTGGATATTGTTAAGCACCTGCTTCTGATGATGTTGAACAGAGCCAGGATGCCATCGGGGAGGGAGCTGAGAAATGCCTTATCACTCAAGGAGAAGCCTGCCCTTAACTGAGGACAGACATGCCAGCCTTGGAAGTGATGAATGGTGCTCCCCCACATAGAAACCCAGGGTTGTACTGGAGATTTTGGTTTCCAAATCCCGCTATATAATCCTGCTATATAGGGCTTTAGTCAGACCACATTTGGAATACTGTGTCTAGCTCTGGAGACCTCACTTAGAAAAAGATATCGATAAGATCGAAGGAGTCCAGAGACTGGCAACAAGAATGGTGCAAGGTCTGAGGGACAAAATGTATCAGGAGAGATTTTGGAGGAACTAAATATTTACAGATTGCAAGACAGAAGGGAAACGGGATAGGATTGAAACTTTTAAATATATTAAGGGTGTGAATAAGGTTCTGGAAGGCAGTATTTTCAATATTAGGCAAAGATCAAGAACACGGGGGGCAGAACCTCAAACTGACAGAAGGGAGGTTCAAAAGTAATGTTAGAAAGAATTACTTCACAGAAAAAGTAGTGGAAGCTTAGAACCAACTTCCGGGAGAGACAGGGGTACTATTCAGCAGGTTCTGACAGGTTCTAGAGAACTGGTAGTGGAAATTTTGAGTAGTTCGGAGAACTCTGGCTGGCCCCAGAGTGGGGTGGCAATGGAGATTTTGCAATATCCTTTCCCCAGGAGTGAAGGGACCCAATGGCTCAGTGACTAAGATGCCAAGCTTGTCGATAGAAAGGTTGGCCGTTCAGCGGTTCAAATCCCTAGTGCCGTGTAACAGGGTGAGCTCCCGTTACTTGTCCCAGCTTCTGCCAACCTAGCAGTTCGAAAGCACATAAAAAATGCTAGTAGAAAAATAGGGACCACCTTTGGTAGGAAGGTAACAGCGTTCTGTGTGCCTTTGGCATTTAGTCATGCTGGCCACATGGCCACAGAGACGTCTTCGGACAGCACTGGCTCTTTGGCTTTGAAACGGAGATGAGCACTGCCCCCTGGAGTCGGGAACAACTAGCGCATATGTGCAGGGGGAACCTTTACCTTTACTTATCCCCCAGGAGTGGGGAGGGAATGGAGATTTTGCAGTATCCTTCCCCTGCCACACCCACCAAGCCATGCCCACCAAACCACACTATGCCCGCCAAGCCACGCCCACAGAACCAGTAGTAAAAAAAATTGAGTTCCACCACTGGGGAGAGGTAATGAGTCAATTATCAATAACTCAGTTTAAACATGGTTGGGATAAACACATGTCCATCATTCGACAAAAATTTAAAAAAGAAGATATTTCCTAGGACTTTGACTGACCACAGTCCAGTCTGGATGGAAATCGAGATGAGCAAAAGAGAAAGAAGATCCTGGAGATTAAATGAGAATTTATTTAGATATGAAAAAAACACAATTGAACTTAAAAAGCATTTAAAGGAGTTTTTTAAACTGAATTTGAATAAAGGTACCCCTATTTAAATAGTTTGGGATGCAAGCAAAGCTTATATGCGGGGAGTACTAATTCAAATGAACTCTAAACATAGACAGAATCAGCAGAAGAAGAGACTACAACTGGAATGTGAGATAAAAAAGAAAGAACAACAACTGATACAAAAACCAACAGATGGAAAGTTGCAAATGGCCATAAAACTTTTGAAGGATCAATTTCAAATGCTTATAGCAGACCAAACGGCAACTAATTTACAATTTGCAAAGCATAATACTTTTACTAATGCTAACAAACCGGGCAGGTGGTTGGCGTATACTTTGAGGAAACAAGCATCTACACGAATTATCAAGAGCACTGAATATGCTGGCAAAGAAATTTATCAACAAGAATTAATTAAAAAAGCCTTTTTGGAATATTATACTAAGTTATATGCTAAAGATAATATACAGAGTATTTTTATAGATGAATATTTAGAAAACAAGAGAGTTTCAAAAATTTCAACAACTCAAAAGAAAAGTTTGGAACAACTGATAACAGTTGAGGAGATTAGTTTTGCTATAAAACAATTAAAAACAGCTAAAGCTCCAGGGACGGATGGCCTAACGGCAGTTTATTATAAAACTTTACAAGAGGAAATGATTGAGCATCTCAAAGACTTATTTTGTAATATACAATTAGGAGGTAAGATACCTTCCTCATGGAAAACAGCTTTTGTCTCACTGATTCCGAAAGAAGAATCAGGTCTCAAGAAACCAGAAAATTACAGACCAATATCTCTATTAAATACGGATTATAAAATCTTTGCAAAAGTATTAGCCAACAGATTGATGCCAGTTATCCAAAAGGTAATTCATCATGATCAAGCAGGATTTATTGAAGGCAGATATATGAAGGAGAATGTCAGGCAAGTCATAGATTTAATGGACTATCTAGATAAGAATAAACAGATCTCTGCAGTGCTGGTTTTTTTGGATGCGGAAAAAGCCTTTGATCGAGTGAATTGGAACTTTATAATTAAGACTTTGGAAAAAATGGATTTGGGGGAGCGGTTTATACAAGCGATTGGTGCAATCTATCAAGAGCAAAATGCACAACTTATTATCAATGGATGTTTAACATCGAATTTCAACATACAAAAAGGCACCAGACAAGGTTGTCCATTATCCCCGCTATTATTTATCCTAACTTTAGAAGTCTTACTTAATGCAATACGGGACTCGAACTCCTTGACTGGAATAGCTATAAGGCAAGAGGACTATAGAACTAAGGCATTTGCAGATGATCTGGTTGTTACCCTATCACAACCTATGAACTCAATAATCCAGATGAAAGATATTATAGAAGATTATGGCATGGTATCTGGTTTTAGGCTGAACCAGAAAAAAATTAAAATGATTGTTAAAAATTTGACAGAGAGCAAAAAAAAGGAACTGGAAAGAATGGCAGGCTTTGAGATTGTCTCAAAGGTCAAATATTTAGGAGTACAAATCGCAGACTCAAATGTTAAACTGTTTCAAAATAATTATGAGGTTCTGTGTCAAAAAATACAAAAAGACATGCAAAATTGGAAGAAACTGCAGTTATCATTGCTTGGAAGAATATCAGCAGTAAAAATGAATGTTTTACCTAGATTTATCTTCTTGTTTCAAATGATACCGGTGCTTAAATCAGATAAACCATTGCTAGAATGGCAAAAAGGACTGAACAAATTTATTTGGAATGATAAAAAACCAAGAGTTAAACTGAAAATAATGCAAGATACTCGTGAGAGAGGTGGTCTTAAACTTCCAAACCTTCGATTATACTATGAAGCAACTGCATTGATACAATTAAGTGATTGGTTTGGGAAAACTAAGACTGAATTGTTGAACATAGAAAGTCATGACCTTGTTTGGGGATGGCATGCACATTTGTTTTATGATAATAAAGTGGACAAAGTGTTTAATAGTCATCTACTTAGAAGTGCCTTGATGAGAGTCTGGAGGAAACACTGAATTAACTGGGATTATAAGATTCTGTTCTGGCTGGATCTTGCTGATACCATGTGGAATACAAATATTAAGTCACTCGGGGGTTTCTTATACAAGGAGTTACTTTACTTTGAAGAGGGCAGGTGGCGACTGAAGACTTTGGATATGCTGTTGGAAGAAGGGAAATCGTTGACTTGGTTGCAGTACAATCAATTACAAATGAGATGGAAAGAAGATCAACAAACTGGTTTAATGGAATATGAAGTAGAATTGGTTGAACAGATTAAGCAGACAGGTCCAATGCATATTAAGAGAGTTTATAATGTTCTGCTAGAAAGGGATTCAGAAAATGAGTTAGTTAAAGACTGTATGATTAAATGGGCACAAAATTTCTCTCAACCAGTTATGATGGAAACATGGGAAAAAATATGGGTTCAGAATGTTAAGTTTACACAGTCACAAAATTTACGAGAAAATTTTTATAAAATGTTTTATAGATGGCATTTAGACCCCAAGAAACTGTCTTGTATGTACCCTAATGTGCAGCCAAAGTGTTGGAGATGTGATTGTTTAGATGCTACATATTATCATATATGGTGGACTTGCAAAACGGTGAGGGCTTTTTGGAGAAAAATCTGGTGGGTTATGCAAAATGTTTTAAAGAAAAAAATACAATTTTCCCCGCAATTTTTCTTATTGGGTATAATTAAAGATTTTACATTGGGTGAAACAAAACTGATTTTGTATATGGTGACAGCAGCTAGGTTGTTGATTGCCCATTATTGGAAGAGTGATATCTTACCGACTGTTGACCAATGGACTCAGAAGATGGCTGGATTTGCAGAAATGGCGAAGAAAAAGAAAAAGAACCTGGCTTTTTCTTAGGACCTGGCTATTTACGAGACTGCCTGCTGCCACCAGTAGCCTCCCACTGGCCGGTTCGCTCTCACAGAGAGGGTCTCCTCAGGGTGCCGTCAACCAAACAATGTCGGTTGGCGACCCCCAGGGGGAGAGCCTTCTCTGTGGGGGCACCTACCATCTGGAATGAGCTCCCTCCAGAGATACGAAGGATCCCGGACCTACGCACCTTCCGCCGCGCTCTTAAGACCTTTTTATTTAATCAGGCTGGCCTGGCCTAATTTATCCTTTTAATAATTATGTAATTTTGTAATTTTAACTTGTTTTAAATTATTAGGGTTTTAAATATTAAGGCCAAACTATTTAATCAGATTTTAATTGTTTTAAATGTTGTATGCATATTGTTTTACTATATGGCTGTTCACCACCCTGAGTCCCTCGGGATATAGGGCGGTATACAAATCAAATAAACCTAAACCTAAACCTAAAAAGAAAAAAAAAAGGAAAAAAGCTCAAAGGGCAGACTCAATGGACCACTAGGTCTTTTTCTGCCATCAGTTTTCTATGTTTCTAGGTCTCTCCAGCTTCTGCTTCTGTCTGTGCCAGGACCGATGATGGGCTTCCTTAGGTAGGAATGAGCTTTTGAGGAATGTAGCAGTTTGAGAAAGAAGCTGCACGGCTGACCTCCTCTTCTGTTTCTTTCCCAGGATCTGTTGCTGAAGATCGTTCCTCTGGATTTATGTGGTTGGCCCAAAGCTTCCCAGGTAGAGCCCTTCCCTGTTTTAAGGAACAGAAGCAGTGCCAAGTCAATAGGCTGGGCAGGAAAGGCTACTTCAGGAGTTTCCCTTTAATTTCCTGGTCTAGCCCAATGTTGCAACCTCACTCATTTAAATAGTGTTTCCTTGGCCCTTGCTCAGAAGGGGAAAGGCCACTAGAAGATATGAACCGTTCGCCTCTTGCTTCTTGCAGAATGTGTAAGGAACTTGTCTCTATAGCTTTCTACCGGGCTGTCTTCACTGAGTTGCTGATCACCGCCATCTATGTCTTTTTTGGCTTGGGATCCGTTCTGGATTGGCCAGAGACACCTTCCATCCTACAGATTTCTATCACCTTCAACTTGGCAGCAGCCACAGTGGTCCAGATTGCCTGGCATGCTAGTGGAGCCCACATCAGTCCAGCAGTGACTGTGGCCTTCCTGCTTGGCTCTCGTGTCTCATTGGTGAGGACTGTTTGCTATGTGGTGGCCCAGCTGGCTGGAGGAATTGTCGGGGCAGCCATCCTTTATGCAGTGACTCCTGGGAATGTCCGGGGAAGTTTGGGCATCAACAAGGTATGTCATTGAATTGGCATCTTTGACATGGGCATTTGTCTGGGGAACAGTCCTCAAATAACCTACCAAGCGGTATGTATTCCAGCAAGGGTACCAGGATTGACTGGAGTTGTGGATCTGCCAAGCGTCAAACAGGGGTGTGGTTGTTAAGGTGTGAAATATTGTCACTGATTGTTTTAGATTACAGAGTGAAGCCCCGGCAGATACAAACAGCTACAGCTCTAAGTGAGTCTCTGTAGTGTATATTGGAGGTGGGGACTGGGTGAAATCCAGCAGGTTCTAACAGGTTCTGGAGAACCGGTAGCAGAAATTTTGAGCAGTTTGGAGAACCGATAGTGGAAATTTTGAGTAGTTTAGAGAACTGGCAAATACCACCTCTGGCTGGCCCCAGAGTGGGGTGGGAATGGGGATTTTGCAGTTTCCTTCCCCCATGAGTGGGAAGGGAATGGGGATTTTGCAATATCCTTCCCCTGGAGTAGGGTGGGAATGGAAATTTTGCAGTATCCTTCCCCTGCCATGCCCACCAAACCACACCCACCAAGCCACACCAAGCCACGCCCACAGAACCAGTAGTAAAAAAATTTGGATTTCACCACTGGCGGGGACCCTTTGAGAACTGTAGGTTCATTTTAATGTATGCCAATTAGTGTACATTCAAAGCAACAATAAAGTTATTCTAAGTCTAAGTCAATCATTGATGGTATATCCTCTTACAGAAGTGACTTCTTACAGAAGGCTGTGCAAAGCATGTTCTTTGTTGGTTTACTTTGAAATTATTGGGAGAGGGAAGCTGATTATGATTTAAAATGAAGAGAAAGGATTAGCTGGAATGATGGTTTGGTGGAAGAACCCTTCCAATGGGAAGGGCTTTAGAAGAAACTGGCAGTAAGTTAGAACAAAAAGTCGAAGTGTCCTAAAATTAATTGCAACAGGAATTGAATTATAAAATGGCTTCATGGTGGCTATAATAACACATATTTTCATTTTTATTAAAAAATGGTTATTGTCATGGTTGAGGGTATCTAGTGGAAACAGAATGAGTGGAAGCAAGGTGTACAGCAGGAATGGGTGATTTTATACAATCACAGCCACCAATTCATGCCACTTTGCCTTAAAGACTCTCTAGATTGGGTTGACAAAATTAACTGGAAAATGGCCAGTTTTCATTAGCATGGTTTATAGCAGAGGTCCTCAAACTTGGCAGCTTTAAG
>WNWU01000036.1:12348026-12360366 GCA_012654045.1 Ptyas mucosa
CTATTCTATTCTATTCTATTCTATTCTATTCTATTCTATTCTATTCTGAATGGGACCTCTACAAGAGCTGCCTTTCCTAATGCTTTCTTCCAATTTCCCCTTTCCAGCATTACTACACTAGATGCTCCATGAATCCAGCCAGATCCTTTGGTCCTGCTGTCATAACTGGGAATTTTCATCAGCAGTGGGTAAAAACCCTCTTCTTTTTGTATCCTCATCCCCCATTATTCCAGGGTGTTGGTGGAAGAAAAGTGGGGTAAAGAATTATCCAATTGGCCAGACCATGAAAGCCTGTATATTGGTAGGATTTAATTGTATGCACTATAGAGCCTTGGATAGTACAGTGGTCTAAAGCCCTGTTATTAACATCAGCTGCCTGCAATTATTGCAGGTTCGAATCTCACCAAGGCTCAAGGTTGACTCAGCCTTCCATCCTTTCTAAGGTAGGTAAATTGAGGACCCAGTTTGTGGGGGCAATAAGCTGACTTTGTATAAATATGAAGGCTATTGCTTAGCGCATTGTAAGCCACCCTGAGTCTCCGGAGAAGGGCGGCATATAAATCAAATTAAAAAAAAAAACCCAAGGAGCAACTGGACTGGTCTGGGATTATAAAAAAAAACAAAAACAAAAATGAGCATTCTATATTACAAGTCCACAAGCTTCTTTGTACCTCTCATTGAGTGCTACTTAATTTTAACTTAAATCTGCAAGGACTTACTGGCAGGTATGTTGGGGGAGCCTTTCATGGGATTTTAAGTAGCAAGGCTACAATGCTTCTCAGAACTACTTTCCACTCTTACTGATCAAGATTTTGTTTAGACACCTTAACTGTAGCTCAGTCTGGCAACAACTTTAAAGTTATTTTAAAGCTGGGAGGTGATAGCCATCTTCTGGTTGCATATGGCAGACCAGTTTTTGTCTCACCCGGTTCCTAAGATTAAAGTCAGAGGAGGCAACATCCTGGAGGTTGCATAAATAGCTTCAGCTGCTGGCATGAAGAATAGGGGTAATCAGCTGTGGGCCACAGAATTCCAGATTTTCCCTATAAGTGGCAGCAAAGAGATATAAAACTCCCTGTAAATCTGCCCTCTGGTGTTGGTCTGTGTGGTTGCTAGCAGCAAAAAAAAGCAGTAAAAAAAATAGCAGATAATCAAGTAAAAAAACACACATCCTTACTTCCTAGAGGGGCTACAACAGTGGTGGGTTCCTCCCGGTTCAGCCCGGTTCGGCTGAGGCGGTAGCGGTGATGATATGACGTCATTGAACCAGTTCTCTTTGTTCGGGAGATGGGCCCTCCTACACCCTCCCGTTATTCTTACCTTTTATTTGGCCCCACCCCCAATCTATTCGCTACTACCCGAGTCCCAGCTGATCAGCTAGAAGGAAAAAAACTGTTTAAACTCTTGCCGCGGGGCTTCAAAGGGCCGCCCTACAGCTGATCAGTGTTAAAAGGCAGTGTGGTGGTAGACCAGGGCGCTCGAAAAACAAATGAGTAGACCGGAGCCTCCAAAACAAATGGGTAGACCAGTACAACTCTGCAAGCAGTTAAAAGCCTGGTAGACTAGTACCTCTGCTAAATCCTAAAGAATTGTCACATGACCATCAAACCACGCCCATAAAATAAGCGACGCCCACAGAACCTGTAGTAAAAATTTTTAGAATCCACCTCTGGGCTACAAATAGGTTCTCTCTTACTCCTGGAGGGTTGGTGCAGTGGTGGGTTTCAAAAATTTTTTACTACCGATTCTGTGGGTGTGGCTTGGTGGGCGTGGCATGGCTTGGTGGGCATGGCTTGGTGGGCATGGCAGGGAAAGGATACTGTAAACTCTCCATTCCCTCCCTACTCCAGGGGAACGCTATTGCAAAATCCCCATTTCCTCCCGATCAGCTGGTACTCGGGAGGCAGAGAATAGATGGGGGCAGGGCCAGTCAGAGATGGTATTTATCGGTTCTCCAAACTTCTCAAAATTTCCACTACTGGTTCTCCAGAACTGGTCAGAACCTGCTGAAACCGACCTCTGGCTTGGTGCTCTACAGAAGACAGGAGTCATGCCTAGAATATTTCTATCACAAAACACAAACCCTGACATTTTTTTTCTTAGGCCAGGTTCACCTCCTTTCAAACCATAGCAATAGAGCTGCCTAAGAAATGTTGCTGCTTGAGTCAGAAATGGGATAGTCTATATCTTGTCTGCTACTCCCCATTCCACATGCAAAAGCTAACTGGATTAGCAGTTAAATCCTTCTTCAATATTGACAGTGAAGCCCTACAGACTTTTCAGGCAACAGGCTGGCTTAAGAGAGGCATAGAGCTAACAGCATAGCTTTCTTCTTTTAATTTTCTCTTCCTAGCCTTTTCCTCCTAGGTGATTACTCTGTTTTGCTTAATGTAGAGCCACCTAGGAGTAACATACTCAAACTGCCTGCCACCAACTTGGCAGGGTTCTAGTTGCAGATGTGGTTATTCACAGAAGTTTCTGACCTTGGAAGTTTCCAGGAAGGGATCACGAATTAAGATGGAAAATGTAAGGACAGAACTAAGTGGAGAGAGAAGTTGTAGATCTAACTTCCCTTTATTTTCTTGTCATTTACTTCCATTTTAACCTCAATAGTAGCTTATGGCTTTAAAGCAAGCCCTTCCCGCTTTGCATATCCAGCTCTCCTTAAAGGAGCTTAAAGCTGAATTCAGTCAGCAGGCATTTAAATTTAGCTTCCCTCAGTTAAAGCCGGTGCTCCATTTGATACTGAATTCTGACTCTGGGAGATCTTCAGGAATGGGAGTTTGAACATTTCCTGGCTTTGATCTTGCCAAAAAGACACAGTCCATCTAGACTAGTGTTTCTCAAATGTGGCATCTTTAAGTTCTGTGGACTTCACCATGGCTGGCTGGAGGATTCTGGGAGTTGAAATCCGCACATCTTGAAGTTGCTAAGTTTGAGAAATGGTCTAGAAAGATCAAGGGTATCAAACTCACGTTGTCATGTCCTCATCATGTGACATATTGCGACTCCCCCCCCCTTTGCTAAACCGGGGTGGGTGTGGCCAGTACATGATGCATCCCGCCCGCAGGCCACAAATTTGACACCCCTGGTCTAGATCATACGCCAGGGTTTTTTGTTTTCTCTTAATGACAAATTTCGAGTCCTCGTTGTGTAAAAATCTTTGATGTACTTCAGCATTTTGCTGAAAGGATTTAGAAAACGGGACAGATTCATTCCATTTTTGCCTGGCCTTTATTTACATGGTCCATCTTATCTTAGTTTATATCTGTCTTTAGATAGGGTAAGCTGTCTATTTCTGATACACAGCTATCTCACTCACATGGATTGCTAATCAGTTCTACAGCAGCTTTCAACAGAAGATGTCACAACATTGGAAGAGACGGAGTGATTCACATTGCAGGACATAACGGTCCCGATCAGGAATGTCTACAGATCACAATAAAAAAAAAGTCAAGACAGCAGTCACAATGGTGGTGGAAGCTCTGCCGAGTTTTTGTATGCATTGCATATATGGTGCACTTACAAAATTAAGGCATTCCGTCATCATTGTTGCCATCACCTTGACTTTTCTGACCACGCCAGCTATGATCCTGGTTGTAGATGTTAAAGGCTGTAGTGACCTAGGTTCTGATTCCAAGGCAGAGAAAAGGAACTAAATCTTGGAAAACCATGAGATAAACTTCAGCTGGACTTCTAAAGATGTTGCAGCTTCTTTGGCTCAGAGCTCCTGACTTTGGGACAAATAGGCTGTTATTTTTAGGTCAACTGATGACAAGTTGTCCTTGTGCTGACTTGTCTCTGATCTTTCCTTACAGATCTTCTGGGTGGGCCCCTTAATTGGTGCGGTCTTGGCATCTGTCCTTTACAACTTTGTTATTTACTATGACCCTAAGCCCTTCAGCCAGAGACTGTCCATTCTCAAAGGCAGCTATGATGGAGAAGAGCTGAAGAAGCAGGAGGAGAATGCTCAGAAAGAAGCGCTGCCGTTGCCCAGTCTGGTGCATAGATTATAGCCTCTTCAGTCTCCGTGGAGAGGAACTTAAGGATGGGCTCAACAAGAGATGGATCTGTGGATGGTGATCCCACAACCAGCCGCTAGAGGGCTCCAGGCGCCTTTCCTCTGAAGTCTTGACTTGCCATGTGGATTTTGTTACATTCTCATCAAGAGGCGCCTTGCAGGAACTGGTCCTTTGTTGCCTTGTGATTGGAAGCTGCCATGTGGGTATCTTAAGCGCTCTATTCAGGAAATGAAAAGGGCTACTTTCAGCATAAAGCGAATATGAACTTGACAGCTATGAACCGCAGTGCCAAACGTGCGGCTTGCTTGAGGTTTAAACTTGTCTTTTTCTAGGCAGATTTTTTTTTTCAGAGGATAAGCAAAAGCTACTTGGATAAATAGCCTGGATCAGGGGTGAAATCCAGTAGATTCTGACAGGTTCTGGAGAACCGGTAGCGAAAATTTTGAGTAGTTCAGAGAACCGGCAAACATCATTTCTGGCTGGCCCCAGAGTTGGGTGGGAATGCAGGATTTTGCAATATCCTTTCCCCAGGAGTGGGGAGGGAATGGGGATTTTGCAGTATCCTTCCCCTGCCACGCCCACCAAGTCACGCCCACAGAACTGGTAGTAAAAAAAATTGGATTTCACCACTGGCCTGGATGCTAGCTGGATCCTTAGCGGATGAATGAACCATTTCACCAATGCTGCGTCTCATGCAGTATAAATCATCCCCAAAATCATGCGGCATAAAATTATGCTTGCCTTCACTGCTAGGAAACAAGGAGCAAGAAAGGCAGGGGCAGGATCTTGGCCTGTGAATTTTCCTTCTCACAGAGAAATTTCTCTGGGCTTCTGAGAATCCCCCACACTGCCCTTCTAGGCAAGGTTTCTCCCAATGGAAAAAATGTCATCCCATCAAAGTAGGCAAGGTGTTGCTGCTTAGCGTAGACTTTCACCTGTCCAAAATATACAGGTAGTCCTCAGCTTATGACCACAGTTGAACCCAAAATTTCTATTGTTAAGCGAGACATTTGTTAAGTGGGTTTGGCCCCATTTTACAACCTTTCTTGCCACAGTTGTTAAGTGAATCGTTGCAGTTGGTAAGTTAGTAACCCGGTTGTTAAATGAATCTAGCTTGCCCATTGACTTTGCTTGTCAGAAGGTGGCGAAAGTTGACCATAGGACCGTGGGATACTTCAACCATCATAAATATGAACCAGTTGCCAAGCAGCTGAATTTGAATCACATGATCATGAGGATGCTGCAAAGGTTGTAACTTTAAAAAAAATGATCATGTCCCTTTTTTTAGTGCCATTGTAACTTTGAATGGTCACTAAATGAATTGTTGTAAATCATGGATTACTTGTACATGAAAATGGGATCCCTAGTAGAGTTGTGTCCAACCTCCAGCCCCTGAGAGTTTTGAATGTAGTCCTTGGTCTTACCCCAAGTTGCAATTAAATTCTCATTTGGATTATTATAGAAAGGGAATATTTGCTACACAGTGAATAATCATACCAATTTTACTTTGTAGATTTCATTCACATTGAAGGAAAACTACTGTTGGAAGAAATGTCCATCTGGGTTCAGTTCCAAGTGGGGAGAAAGACACTGGAAACATGGAGGCTGTTTGGAAAGATGGTTTAATGGTGGGCAGGACCACATGGGTTTTTTTGGGTCCTGAGCAAATAGGCTAATCCTATTATGTCCTGAGGTTGAAGGTCTTTTGTTTCGTAGATAAGCTGACCCAGCCTTTTGTCTTGTAGATAAGTTGGCACCAAAATATCTGCTGGAGGGCAGGGAGCTGAGGCTCTATGTCTTTAGAAACATGTTTCTCCTTTAGGGAAAATACAATATTCTGCCTTTTTAATATTTCCTAGAATATGTCATTCTTCTAGGACAGTGATGGCTAACCTTTTTGCCATCGTGTGTCAAAAGTGGGGGGAGCGTGGGGGGTGGGTGTCGCATGTGCCCACACCCATAATTCAATGCAGGGGCCCTCCGTGCATTTGCACGCGACCCCCCCTGCGCTCCCTCCGCTTTTCGCATGCAATAGCACAGTGGGCCTGGTAGGCCCGTTTTTTGCTCTCCTCAGGCTCCAGAGCCTCTCTAGGAGCCTGGGGAGGGTGAAAACAGCCTTCCCCACCCACCTGGAGGCCCTCCGGAGTCCGGAAACAGCCTGTTTCCCTACTTCTGGTGGGCCCAGAAGGCCCGAAAATCACCTAGCTGGCGCGTGCATGCCCGCTGGAGCTGAGCTCACGTGCCCACTGATATGGTTCTGCGTGCCACCTGTGGCACCCGTGCCAGAGGTTCACCATCACGGTTCTAGGAGATGGGTGGGTGCTAACTTCCTACACTATGTTGCTCTTGTGTGAGGACCCTCCCTACCATCAGTGAGCATGTGTTAAACCTAGATTGAGGGGTCCTTGGTGCTCTCTGAGCTAGCTTGTTTTCTTGCAGATGTTTTATTACCTAACTAGGTAACATCATCAGTGCTAGGGTAATGAAATGTCTACAAGAAAACAAGCAAGTTCAGAGAGCACCAAGGACCCCTCATTTCAACCCTAAGCTACAAATATTCTCCTTCATTGGTTAAACCTAGACTGAATGAAAGGTTACACCCCTCCTCTCCTACCATGCAATAAAAAGGAGAAAAGTCACCTCAAACTTTACTTATTTATCAAAAAAGTCTAGCTGCCCGTTTTACAAAAAGCAATTTCCGGGCAGCGCACAACAATCAAATGAAATAACAAATATAGAAATAACAGAAATAAAGATGTAAAAAACCCCACATTCAAAGATAAACAAACGAACACATAAGCCTCAGGCGAAGGTGAGATAAGAATGGCCTCTCAGCAATGGAACCATCAAAACATATCTCCAGTTCCTTGGGAGCCTCAGGCCTGATAATATAATGAGGTTCTTGAGAGACTTCTGGAAATCATTGATTTATAACCACACTCGAACCCAACATTTCCAATTGTTAAATGAGTTTTGCAGCCCATTTTATGACCTTTTTGCCACGGTTGAGTGAATATTGCAGTTGTTAAGTGAATCATGCAGTTGTTAAGCAAATCTGGCTTCCTCCAGATTCCAACTTTGTTTGTTGGAAGCCGGCTGGGGAAGTTACTGTGCAACTAGCACGTAAGACGAAGCTACCTCTTAGCCACCAGTGCTTGAGCTCAACTCCTGGTGGCTTACAATTTCCATGGATTTTTTTTTTTTTTAAAAAAAAAACACTTTCCAGCTCTGGATCTGTCCATTGGTTCTCCATCTGGATTAACCAGGCTCAACTCCTAACTCCCAAGGTCAGTCCGAGGGTCTGCTGGATGTTGCTGAGCGCTCATCTCTTCGAATTAGCTCATTCAAGGGCACTTTGTGGACTGTCAATTTATGACAGATGGTTTCCAGAAACAATGATGATCCCAGAGCTCGTGAACTTTTGACTATGTAATGGGATGGAGAGAAAAAACTCCCAGCGCACTTTAAGCTCAATATAAACGTTTCATTTGAGTCAAGTCTGTCAGCATCACATTTCACAATGACATAACACTCAAGGCTTTCATTAAAAAGGGGCATCAGATTGAGGTTGTTTTGAAAGCTGGTGATTCACCTCTCGGCTCGGGACAGTAGCTGAGCATTTTCTTAGACAAGGAAACCAAGGGAATCCGGCATTTGGCGGGTACCAAATACAGGTAGTCCTCGACATACGACCGCAACTGAGCCCAAAATGTATGTTGCTAACTGAACATTTGTTAAGTGAATCTTGCCCCATTTTAAGACCTTTCTTGCTATCGTTGTTAAGTAAATTGTTGCAGTTGTTAAGTTAGTAGCACGGTTGTTAAATGAATCTGGCTTGCCCACTGACTTTTACTTTCTCAGAAGGTCACAAAAGGTGATTACATAACCCCGGGACACTGCAACCGTCATAAATATGAGTCAGTTGCCAAGCATCTGACGTTTGATCATGTGACCATAGAGATGATGCAAGGGTTGTAAGAGTGAAAAACCATCACACTTTTTTCTGTGCCGTTGTAACTTTGAACCAGTGGTGGGTTGCCCCCAGTTCGGACTGGTTCGCAAAAACCGGTAGTAAAACCGGCAGGAGGCCCCACTCACCACCCTGGATGTCGTCATCAGCAATCTGCGCATGTGCAGAAGCAAACTGGTGATAAAGGTAAATAGAACCCACCCCTGCTTTGAACGGTCACTAAATGAACTGCTGTAAGTTGAGGAGTATTTGTAGTCTAAGCTTTATGTTATTTATTTCCAGACCATTGTTCACCCAAAGAGCTATGGGGTGCCTAGTTTTTCCCTTCACTAAAACATCCTGCACAATCCTACAATCTAGGCAGGCTAGAATGAGAGAGGTAATCGGCATTCCAGGGCTATTGAGTGAGCTGGGGTCTGAACTCAAATCCCAGGTTCAGTGGTGAAATCCATTTTTTTTTTACTATCAGTTCTGTAGGCGTGGCTTGGTGGGCGTGGCAGGGGAAGGATACTGCAAAATCCCCATTCCCACCCCACTCTGGGGCCAGCCAGAGGTGGTATTTGCCGATTCTCCAAACTGCTCAAAATTTCCGCTACCGGTTCTCCAGAATCTGTCAGAACCGGATGGATTTCACCCCTGCCCAGGTTCTAGTCTGACATTCTCATTTCTTTTATAGCTCTCATTAGAGTTTAAGAAAAACAAATCATAGTTAATGTTTAAAGGTCAACTTAACTCGCTCAGCCAATATATTCTTAAATTCTCTCAAATGTATGACACACAGGTCTCTAATAAAAGTGTACATAAAAAGGAATTGCCTGACATGCTCCCTTTCGGGTCTTGCAGGGCCGTCGTAGCTACATATTATCTAGGGATTTTGAAGAACAGGAGTCCTTGACTTACGACTGCAATTGAGCCCAAAATGTATGTGGCTAAGCGAGACAGCGGTTAAATGAGTCTTGCCCCATTTCACAGCCTTTCTTGCACAGTGCAGTTGATAAGTGACTCGGTTGTTAAGTGAATCTGGCTTCCCCATTGACTTTGCTGGTCAGAAGGTCTCATGACCCCGGGACACTGCAACCGTCATAAATATGAGTCAGTTGCCAAGCATCTGAATTTTGTTCACGTGACCATGGGGATGCCGCATACGGTTGTAAGTGTGAAAAACGGACATAAGTCACTTTTTTCTGTGCCCTTGTAAGTTCGACCTGTCGCTAAATGAACCATTGTAAGTCGAGGACTACCTGTACTCTGTCAGGAGAGTGTCCTGCTGATAGATTAAAAATAGTTCGGAGCAATTAGGCAAAATGCTGATATTAAACAAAAATCTCAGACAAAAATACATATATTGTGGGAAATGGATCTGAATAAGCATATGTTGCCAACTTTCTTAAAAACATTCAAACCAACATATCAGAATAACATGGTCCTTTTCAGCTGTCCAACTGCCACTGGACAATTGCTCTAGTAGGTGAGCCCTTATCTCCAAAATCCAACTTTGACTATTAAAGAACAGAAGGGACACGGTGGCTCAGTGGCTAAGACATTGAGCTCGTCGATCGAAAGGTCGGCAGTTCAGCGGTTCGAATCCCTAGTGCTGTGTAACAGGGTGAGCTCCCGTTACTTTTCCCAGCTTCTGCCAACCTAGCAGTTCGAAAGCACATAAAAAAATGCAAGTGGAAAAATAGGGACCACCTTTGGTGGGAAGGTAACAGCGTTCCCTTGCGCCTTTGGCATTTAGTCATGCCAGCCACATGACCATGGAGATGTCTTTGGACAGCGCTGTCTTTTTGGCTTTGAAACGGAGATGAGCACCACTCCCTAGAGTTGGGAATGACTAGCACATATGTGTTCTGTCCCCATCCTCCACACACACAAATCCACACAAACGAGGGTTAAAGGACTAGCACACACACGGAAGGTTCGTTATCACGGTTTGGCAGCCCTATGTAAACCGGCTGTCAAGTTCTTTACTAAACAAGGGGGGGGGATTCCTCCACCAGATAACAAAACACGTACACACCAGTTGAGGGAAATACAATTCAAAAGTCCAATCTTTCCAGCCGGCTGATGCTTAGCTCCAAGGACTAGCCAGGGTAAAACTTTGTCCGTCACAGAATTCCAACTGCTATCCCACTCCTTCATATAACCTGTGGGGTGTGGTCCTGTGACTCAGCTAATCCCTGGCACGCTTCCTCATTTGTTGGGCTCTCTTATCATGCCGGCGCTGACGTGGGTCCAGCCACCTCTGGCCTTCCTCATTATCCTCCGACTGATCGGAGACACCTGGCTCCTGACTCATCTCCTCTTCTTCAGCTGGCAGCTGAGGAATTGCCAGGGAGGAGGGGCCAGGGGGAGAAATAGGCCTGGCTGGCTCCTCTCCCTCCTGTTCAGAGCCTTCTTCCTCCGATGCAATGGGATCGGGGGTCGGAGCCACAACAATATGTGCGAGGAGAACCTTTACCTTTAATAAAGAACAAAACTGTTAGAGCCCACAAAGCCCAAAATATTTTGTGTCCACCAGCCCTTCTGCTTCACTGGGATGGAAAAGAAGCTCGCTCTTTGAACATTTCAGGCAATGTGTGACTACTCTTCCCTCATGCAGGTGGGAGATGAAACTTCCAATTCATTATTGAGTCTTTGAGGGGTGGGGATGAGGGGACGAGGTATATTCCCAGGTAGAAAGTGACTTTTTCAGAACAATTCTGAAATTCAACATTTTATGATATTGTGATGAGGTTGAGGGAGCAACATTGCCCCTATCCAACAACTACAAAGGTTAAATCCATCAAAACCCTGACATTTGTGCCTTTTTAGTTTAGGTCTATATTTTTAATACAGATAGTCCTTGACTTACAACCATTCAAACTTACAACAGCACTGAAAACAGTGACTTGCGACTAGTCCTCAGACTTAGGACAGTTGTGGCATCCCCACTGGTTGAAATTCAGGCACTTCGCAACTGGCATGTATTTACAATGGTCACAGCATCCTGGGGTCATGTTTGTGCCATTTGCAACCTTCCCAGCTGGCATCTGACAAGCAAAGTCAATTTAGGAAGATGGATTCACTTAAGAACCATGGCCAAACATTCGCAAAATTGGGTACATGTCACATAACTGTTGATTTGCTCAACAATGGAAAGTCTGCTCCCAATTATCCTCATAAATCAAGGACTACCTATAGTTCACTTGATTTTGTACCACTTTTAAAAAGTATTGTTTCACTACTTCCAATGAAATAAATTTGTCCTTCCCCCACTCACCCCAAATTGGCCCTAGTAATCTGTGCTGTAGTTCTGAAATAGTTTGGCATTTAACTTTTTACTCAGATCTGAGCCACACAATACACGTGTAAGAATTCAGACTAGTCCGAAAATCAGAAATGGGAACTTCTGTGCCAGCACAGCTTCTAGTACTGTTGAATGTGTGAACTGAGAGTGGGCCTAGCAACTTTAAGACTTGTGAACTTCAACTCCCAGAATTCCTCAGCCAGCAAAACTAGCTGGCCTAGACCTTGAAAATATGTGGACCCCCAGGTTCCAGCCAACTGGGATAGATCAAATATAATCTTGAAACTGAGCTAGTTTGGTCTAGTTCAGGGGTTGGCAACCTTAAACACTCAGAGAGCCATTTGGACCTGTTTCCCACAGAAAAGAAAACACCCGGAGCCACAAAACTCTTCCTGTGCTTGACTATTTCCTGAGCGACCACAAAACTAGCATATGTAATTGAATTAAAGATTCTGTTTTCTTCTGAAATTCTTTCTTTTCTTGGATTTATCCATGGTTGGCCTGCCAGGGATCAAAAACATTAATAAATTGCGTATCAGTGGGTGTCACACATTGGCAGTTGTGACGTATATTTTGAGCAAAAGGGAGCCGCAGCAGAGGGATGAAAGAGCCACATGCTGCTCCAGAGTAGTCGTGGGTTCCTCCCAGTTCGGCCCGGTTCCACCGAGCCGGTAGCGGTGACGATATGATGTCACAGAACTGGTTTTGGCCCCCCCTCACCCCTCGCCCCCCCACCCTCCGCGTTATTCTTACCTTTTATTTGGCCCCACCCCCAATCTATTGCTGCCTCCTGAGTCCCAGCTGATGGCTAGAGGGAAAAAAAACTATTTAAACTCTTGCCGAAGGGCTTCAAAGGGCCACCCTACAGCTGATCACTGGTAAAAGAAAACAAGTGAGTAGACCCGTGCCTGCAAAAATAAATGGGTAGATCAGTGCCTACAAAAATACATGAGTAGATCAGTGCCTGCAAAAATACATGAGTAGATCAGTGCCTGCAAAAATAAGTGGGTAGACCAGTGCCTGCAAAAATACATGAGTAGATCAGTGCCTGCAAAAATA
>WNWU01000036.1:12360376-12373798 GCA_012654045.1 Ptyas mucosa
CAAAAATACATGAGTAGATCAGTGCCTGCAAAAATAAATGGGTAGACTGGTACAGCTCTGCAAGCAGTTAAAAGCCTGGTAGACCAGTACCTCTGCTAAAGCCTAAATAATTGTCACATGACCATCAAGCCACACCCACAAAATAAGCCACGCCCACAGAACCGGTAGTAAAAAAATTTAGAACCCACCCCTGCTCCAGAGCCATGGGTTGCTGACCCCTGGTCTAGTGGTTAAAGCATCAGTCTAGAAAGTGGGAGACCATGAATTCAAGACCCACCTTAGCCCTGAAGACCAGCTGGGTGACTTTGGGCCAGTCACTCTCTCTCAGACCAACCCACCTCACAGAGTTGTTTTTATGAGGGGAAAAGGAGGAAGAAGGTGTGTTGGGTATGTTTGCCGCCTTGAGTTATTTGCAAAAATAATAAAAAATGGGATCCAAATAAATAAATAAATAAAGTAGCACTTTCTCACACACTCACCTTTCCCGCCAACAGCACCTCAGTCAGGAAGCCCCCAATACCCTAAAACCCAGCCATCGCTCTTGGCACGGATTTCCATTCTGCAGGTTATTTATCAGATTTATATTCTGCTGCAATGGTAAACACACTCTTGGCAGCTCACAATAAACAAAGAACATAAAAATACCTGTTTCAACTTTTTCTGGAAAGCAGATAATACCGGGGATCCAATCCAGGTGTTGAGTAGCTGACTGCACAGTGCTTTTTGCAAATGTTGTTAAAGTAATAAATGATCAACTTTATAATTGTTGCAGGTTGGTTTCAGTCCTGAGGTTGATCATGGACAATACTGTTACAGCCATCCAGTTTACAGGGTTCCTCTGAATTGAAGAGATAATGCTTCCTAAAATCCATACAGTCAAGTTCAATAGAGAAAGTTAATTTGCATCTAAGCTGGCCAAATGCGAGCCTTCGGTCCTTCATGGGTCCCATTTAAGACACAATCTTTCACCCTGCTTTATAGATTTCTCCTCTGATGCCAACATCTAATTGAGGAAGGTTTTGCTCAGAAGACAAATTTAATTTTCTCCCATTGACACAGCGTGAATAATCTCAGGGACACTGAAATGTTCTGGCTGTGTGCAAATCCATTTCTGTTTAGGTCATGTTACCTCAAATGGCAAAACTTTTCCTTTAAGTACCTCAGGATATAGAAGCGGGAAGACTCCAGAATTTGGGGATGGTTCCTACCTGGAAGAAATTGCTATGGGGAAGGAATCTTTGGCCCAAAGATCATACTTGGTCTTGACAGATCTATTGGAGGGGGGGGGGGGGGGTTTTTTTAGTTAACTCTGAATACCGGGGGGGGGGGAATTAATTTTTAAAATTTAATTTAATTTCATTAATTTATTTAATTAAAATTTAAAACACAAATAAAAGTAGGTAACACTCAATATGATTATTCTCCACATATTTAGCTACAGCCCCCTACTGTCACATTAAAGATTACAATTTTTATGGCTGTGTTCTGACAGCATAACTGTGTTTCTGAATTAACTCAATTTTCTAGGTTCATATGCTACATTCAGTGGTGGGTTTCTACCGGTTCTACCGGTTTCTACCGGTTCTACCGGTTTCTACCGGTTCGCCCCGGTCCAGGTGAACTAGTAGTGGCAGAGGCGGGAGGCTCTGGCCACCCGCCCAGACGTCATCATAGACAATCTACGCGAGTGAAGCAAGCGCACATGCACTCACAGTTCTAAACCGGTAGTGAAGGTAAGTGGAACCCACTACTGGCTACTTTGAATCAAAAGCTAACTTGGTAACTTGCATTTTTCTTTTAGCTCATAAAATAACAAATAATTCAAAATGGCAAACATATCTAATATTCCTTTCCTCCTTCCTCCTTTCTTACCTTCCCCACAAGAACCCACCCTGTGAAGTGAGTTGGGCTGAGAGAGAGAGTGACTTGGGCCAAAGTCACCCAACCAACATCACATGCTAAAATGCACAAAAAGCAAACTAAGATTAAAGCTAACCGAGCTTTACATATTGTCTAAATGCAGCTACTCTTAACTGACTTACTTAAAAAATAAAAATAAAATACAACCAGCTTGGGACCAGAATCAGAATGGTTATTGAGCAAAGCAGCCAAGGAAAATGTCACGTGACTACTTTGCTCCACGACCGCAATTGTGGTCATTAAATGATCTAGCGGCTTGCTAAAAGGAGTCCCAATTAAGGAAGGTGGGGTATCTTAGGGGCATGGGAAGGGGGCAGGTGCTGCAGGATGCACAAAACCATGGAAGCATCACTGCCCACCTGGCCTGCTAACATAAGCAAAGCTGCCAAGGCACAGCAAGACTTTGGGATTCTGGGGATTCCCTGAAGATATTAGCCAAATGGGAACTAAAGACTACTCTACAGATTCACACCAAGGAAGATGAGCATTGAGATGGCGAAATGAAAATGAACCCCGAACCTTAGAGCAGTTGATCACTTATGCCGATTATGGCTTCTGTGATCTTCATTGGAACAATTGTCTAATTTTTTTATATATATACGGTAAGTCTCATCTTCTCATCGTTCCTATCATCCAACTCCTCCCACTTATGACTGTATGACTGTAACCTTGTTGCTGGTATCCTTAAGATTTATATTGACTGTTTCCTAATATGATTTGATTGCTTATTTGTTCCCTAGAACTATCATTAAGTGTTGTATCTTATGATTCTTGACGAATGTATCTTTTCTTTCATGTACATCAAGAGCGTATGCACCAAGACAAATTCCTTGTGTGTCCAATCACACTTGGCCAATAAAGAATTCTGTTCTGTTCTGTTCTGTTCTGTTCTGTTCTGTTCTGTTCTGTTCTGTTCTACTCTACTCTACTCTATACTCTACTGTATTCTCAAAATAGATAAATGAAAACTTACAGTATTTTGAAGTTGGGGACATCACTAACCTCTCCCTAGGGAAAGAGTCGAAACTATCAGCTCCCACCTTCCAGTGACATCATTGCCTGGGCTTGGAAGCCACAAATAAATAAATAGATGTGGAGGCATGGATCCAAAATAATTTTTCACATTTTCAGCTGTTTTAATGATGTCTAAGAGGCTTACGCCAGTGGATTATTCTTAAGTCACTATATTTCTCTCTCCTCCTGTCCCCAGCTCACTAAAGGAAAGGAAAAGAAAAAACACCTCGATCCTGCCAAGGTCAATTCATTTTCTTTCACCTTATTTCAACTGCTAATTCATCACTTGAGCATATAAGCAAATTAGAAGTTGAAGCAGGTTCAGGAATGATTATCCCAAGATAGCAGGCTGAATAAGCAGGTCCTAAGATAGGGCTGTAACTCATACATCATGATCAACAGTTGCACTTCATAAGCCACCAACTTTAATTAAAGGAGAGTCCAGGAAAAAACGAGTTGTGTTTGTCTGCATGTAATTAATGCATTAGCTGTTCATCTGTATGCCAGGTCTTGAAACCAATGCAGCAGTTCTCTCTTCTCCCTGTCGACATCCATTTCTAGAGCCCCGGAAAATGATGAAACGAGAGACTGCATATAACAAGAAAAATAACTGCTTAGGTTGCTTCAGTTGTAGGGTAAACTGAGACCTAAATATGACTTACCCAGCAATCCTGCAAATTATGACAGTGGAGCCAAACAACCAAGCAAGATTTGTGGATTAGCCAGTGAAATAGATCTGATATATAGCCTAAGACTGCATCTTCTCTAGCTCACGGTGAGCTTCTTTTTTTTTTTTTGCTCTCCCAGAATCCTCTGGTGCTATGCAAATAATCCCAGTGACTCACACCCCGGGCCTCTAGTTTGATCTGCTGCACGATTGGGTTGCTCTTATGCATGTATTGAGACTGTGGTGTGGGAGTATGAATGGATTTCCAGAAGGAATTGCAGGCTACAGGAACCATTTGGAGTTCAATTTGAGATGTGGACAGCACGGACTCATCCCCAACAGCCTGCGCCTGTCTTCAAGTATGAAGGGACACAGGTCAGAAAACATCCTGCAGCCTCCTCCACAACCATTTGCACTACTCAGGTGACCCTGAGGACACAGATAAACCTCCAAGTGGCCTCAACGACTGTCTATAAGGATGCAAATGACCAGCTGTCTGCAAGGAATATAACTCCTTCCATTCTCCAACAGCATCCAGTCAGAGCTGAAGAAGCTTCTTGGATGACAAGAGAAACGTCTTCAAAGAAAAACAAGAAAGTCCAGTTGCCTCTTGGGAAAAAAAGCACCTTTGGGATGAATTGAGACTGCATCTCCCAGAATTTCTATTCAGAATGTGAATTAGGGTTAGGATTAGCAGTAGATCCAATAGGCATATTTGGCAGCCACCTGATCCTTATTGGAAGAAACCAGGATTAAGCTTCAGAAAAGCTCATCATGCTGGTACTATTTCTCTTGCTTTAGTTTGCTGAAGGAATAATGACAGAATAACAGTGTCAGAAGGGACCTTGGAGGTCTTCTAGTCCAACCCCCTGCACGGGCACGGGGAAACCCTATACCAGTGATGCCTAACCTTTTTGCCATCGTGTGCCAGGAGTGGGGGGAGGGGTCGCACGTGCATGCCCATGCCCATAATTCTATGCGCCCGCCCCCACATATGTGTGTGCGACCCCCCCCACTCCTCACGCTCCTGGCCCGCGATGGCATGGTAGGCCCGTTTTTCTTTCTCCCCAGCCTCCAGAGCCTTTCTAGGAGCCTGGGGAGGGCAAAAACAGCCTTCCCCACCCCCCGGAGGCCCTCCAAAAATGGCCCGTTTGCCAACTTCTGTCCCACAAAGGCTCTGGAGTCTGGGGAGACAGAAAAACGGGCCTTCCCCACCACACCCCGAGGCCATCCGGAGGCAGGAAACAGCCTGTTTTCCCTACTTCTGGTGGGCCCAGAAGGCCCAAAAATCAGCTGAGCTTGCGTGCCCACCGATTATGGCTACGTGTGCCACAGGTTTGCCATCATGGCCCTATACCATTTCAGACAAATCGTTATCCAATCTCTTCTTAAAATCCTCCAGTGATGGAGCATCCACAACTTTTGGAGGCAAGTTGTTCCACTGTGGTAAGCATTAGAAACTGTTTCAGTGACCACTCACATTTTTCTGCTTTGAACGTTAAGTTCCTCAGGAAACAACAGTTCACAGGATGCATGTGGCTCTCAGCACTCTTTCAAAGTATGATTTTCAGGAGAAAGCTAAGCATATACAGTACAGGTAGTCCTTGACGTACGATCCAAATTTCTGTTGTTAAGTGAGATATTTGTTAAGTGAGTTTTGCCCCATTTTACGACTTTTCCTGCCACAGTTGTTAAGTGAATCACGGCAGCTGATAAGTTAGTAACCTGGTTGTTAAGTGAAACTGGCTTCCCCATTGATTTTGCTTGTCAGAAAGGTCTCAAAAGGGGACCACATGATTCCTGGGACAAGTCAACAGTCATAAGTACCAACCAGTTGCCAAGCATCTTAAATTTGGTCACATGACCCATGGGGCTGCTGCAAAGATCATAACTGTGAAAAATGGTCATAAGTCACTTTTTTCAGTGCCGTTGTAACCTTAACGGTCACTAAAGGAACTGTTGTAAGTTGAGGAGTACCTGTATATATATTAAGCTTCCAAATATTTACCATACTTTCCCCCAAAATCCAAAAATCAAGAAAAAAGCAACCTGAAAAAAATTCTCTGTGTACATAAATGTTTAAGACCTAGTGAAATCAGAGGCACGGGTCAGATATATATATCTTAGGATGTTTAGTAGTAAGTTTCTTTTGAGAAAGCTTTTTCTCCTGCATAAATTTATCTGAGCTAAGGAAAAAAAAATCAGATAATCACTAGATGGCAGCAAAGAGGTACAGAAAATGATCTCTTTGCTGCCTCTACAGTATTTAATGTCTAGTTCAGTGATGGCGAACCTTTTAGGACGGAGTGCCCAAATTGCAACCAAAACCCACTTATTTATCGCAAAGTGCCAACGTGGCAATTTAACCTGAATAATGAGGTTTTGTGAGGAATTTCAAGCACTCTTTCACAACTTGACTTCTCCCTGGTGGCACTGGGTTTCTTTAATAGCACAACTCAGGAAGGATGGGAGTGTAGTGCAGTAGCTTCTGGAGGGCCATCACCTACCTTCCTTCCTTCCTTCCTTCCTTCCTTCCTTCCTTCCTTCCTTCCTTCCTTCCTTCCTTCCTTCCTTCCTCCCTCCCTCCCTCCCTCCCTCCCTCCCTCCCTCCCTTCTTTTTCCTTCCTTCCTTCCTTCCTTCCTTCCTTCCCCTTTTCTCTGATTTCACCTTCTTTCCTTTAATCCTGTATATTATGGTTTGTTACTGTTAGTATTTATTAAAGAATGCTGTGTAGTTTAGAAGCTCTCAGCAAAAATAACAACAACTGTTGTTTGTGGCTGAAGCTATCCCGGGCTGTTATTTATATATACACACACACACCTATTTTTATTCCACTTTCCCTGGATCCCTGGGAAAGGAATGGCATCTTTTCCCCATCCCCATCTTTAATAAACCCTAAACCCCCTTGCAGCCTTTTAGCTACTATTGTCACACCTTGCTTCCCCCTCCCCCCTCCCCCCTTCCCCCTGCTCCCTGCTCCCTTCCCCCTACCCCCCTACCCCCCTACTCAATTCCACTTCAGGACAGAAGAGCGCGCACTGGAAACACGTGTTGGGGTGATGTGGGAGTGCACCTTCTGACCCTCCGGCGCTTGCCTTGGAACTCTCCGTGCTCCTCCAGGCCCAGCTTGCTGAGGAGGGGGGAAGCAGCCCTGACACCTCCGCTGCCCCCACACGGCTTCCTCAGAGGCGTGGCACCTTTAAAAGGCAGCAGCTCATGTCTGGAGGTGCCGAACAGTGCCGAACAGTGTCTCACTGTGAGAGCCGGGCCAGGCCTCTCCACCATCTGACTTGCCAGTGGTGATGCTTCTGCCGGGCCAGCCGCCCCCTCCTGCTGGCCTTTTGTGCTCGGTGCTCAGCCTTCTTTCTCTTGGCCCCGCCGATGAGGGAGGAGGAAGGCCAGGCTTGGGGAACGGCCCCCACCCTGCAAGATCTGCCCCCGCCATTCTCTCCCAGCGCTCTTTGCTGGCAGAAACAGCAAATGTAGCATGACGAAGGCGGAATCCTGTTGCCATGCAAAGGAAAGTGCAGGGGTGCTTCACTCCCACACTAAGGCTCCGCCCATCACCACCGCCATGACAGGGTGACAGCTCTTTCATCCCTCTGCTGCAACAGGGCCACAGGGGGCCGCAGCAGAGGGGTGAAAGAGCCGCATTGTGGCTCTGAATCGTAATAGGCTTCAGGAGGAGGACAGGAGCTTGCTTCCCCCATTGTGAAGCGCGTAAGTGAAAAAGTTCACTCAATCAATTCCAACTTTGTGAGATCTTTTTCTTTTGCAAGAAGTTGGAATTGATTGGAGAAATGCAACTGGAGCTGGGCTGGGGTGACAGCGTGCATGCCCATAGAGGGGGCTCTGCGTGCCACCTCTGGTACGGGTGCCATAGGTTCGCCATCACAGATCTAGTTGTTTTCAGCTTAAATCTGGTACCCTACCTTTGTACCATCACGGAAAGGGTGCTATTCTGTATTGTCACTCAGTGAACCTCCGTAACAGATGCAAAACATAGCAAATATTCATTGCTGAGTAGTCCTTATTTGTGAACAGCAAAATCTGTTCCAATGTTTCTCTCATAGGAAATAGAAAAATTCATCTCTACAGTAATAAGAGGGTGGCTACATGCGTCATTGAAGGGAGTCCACACTTTGGATACCCAAAGAGGCAAATCTGGGAAAAATACTAATCTAAAAAGCCTTGTCTAAATTGGACAATATGAATTCGGCTCCCATCGTTGAGAATTTTTAAAATTCACACATTCCAGAAGGTCAGGTTGGGGAAATCTGATTGGAAACTTGGGAAGGGAGAAACTCTTGCTGTAGGTTGACCAAATTCTATTTAGATTTAGTGCACTATAAAGTATCTCATATCTTGATCTCTCAGAAATTATACTTTGTCTTGTTCTGGTGACTGAAGAACCTGAAACTCAGAGTTGTGGTTAGTAGGATGATGCTTAAGAGACTGGCTTTGTTATGTGGTACGTGTCATTTCCTGACAGTTAGAACAATTAATCAATGGAACAATTTATCTCCAGAAGTCGTGAATGCTCCAACACTGGAGGTTTTTAAGAAGAGATTGGACAACTATTTGTCTGAAATGGTAAAGGGTTTTCTGCTTGAGCAGGGGGGTGGACTAGAAGACCTCCAAGGTCCTTTCCAACTCTGTTATTCTGTCGTTCTGTTAAAGTTACCCCTTTTAGTTCCAAGTATCAGTTCCAAGTACAGTAGTGCTGGACAAATGAGCCCTTGTGCTGAATAAGCCTTTCAGAAAAGCTTGTTGTAGGCTGTGAAACCACAAAGGCGTCACTTCCCAATGATTGCCTTTAGTCAATAGGTTATGGGAGACAATAAAAAACCCACAAAACTTATTTTCTCTCATGGGCATAAGGAATGAGTTGACAAACAAGCTTTGAGATCAGCTTGTCATGCAAAGAACCCAATCCAGGAGGATGGCCAAATCTTCAGAAAATGCCTACACGACCATCCTGACTATGGAGGGGATATCTGAAGAATGCTATACATCGCTGATTTTAGGAAGAAGATAGAATTAACAGGCATCAGTCAATATGGATCAATGCTGTTCTTGTCACCATAACTTAAACTGGAGATGGACATGTCCAGCTCCTTTTCTCCAAATTACTACAGCAGGTTGGTAGCTTTCTTCCAAAATTTGTATTTGCACATTTTATAATGAATGGCTTGCAGCTATTTTGACTCCAGAAAAATATTCAAAGCAGAGTGCTGAATTTCCCCTGTGACTGTTTTCTTTAACTGAAATCCTCAAGAGAATATAGTCAGTAATCAAGAGGAGCAGAGATCTGAGCATAATGGATTGTAGATCCAGGGAATTAAATTGGGCATAGATCTCTGTGACTCAAAGTTTAGCCATAACGTTTATTTCATCTCCATTTACTTCCTGATTTTCCATCTGGTGAAACATGCTTGTAAATTTTTACTGATTTTGTAAACTTCTATTAGCCTATTGCTACTACCGATTTTAGGCGTTCTTTTTTCTTCTTCTTCCTCTTGCAAGCATGGCTACCACAGGGGAACCTATGAAAAAGACAGGTTTTCTCTAGCAGCTCTGCTGGCATTTCTGCACACCAGATGCCAGTTGTGTTGATTTCAATATCCAGTTGCATAGACAGCCAAGAAGTGCCTTCCACCCGCAGAAAATAGCTGGCAGTGTGTTGATCAGCTCCAGATTTGGTAGAGGCATCAAAAATAGGGAAGGCTTTATGAGATTGTTTTTAGGCCAAATGTTGTGCTCGAGCTCTGAGATGCATGCGACAGAGAGAAAGTATTGAAATAGAATTTAGGACATTAAAATTCAAATGCTTGAGCTCCTAGAGAAAAGAAACAGAGAAAAGAAATGGATTTTACTTTGCAAATCATAACTGACTATAGATACACTTGTCTCTGTATCAAGGCCATTGAGCCAGAGCTGTCCACAGACGTTTCCATGGTCATGTGGCCAGCATGATGCCACGGAGCTCTGTTTTCCTCCCTACTGAACTGGTACCTATTTATCTACTTGCATTTGCATGTTTTTGAACTGTTAGGTGAGCTGGAGCTAGGCAAAGATGAAGTTCACCCTTTCACGCAACACTCTGGTCTTAACGCTGTGCTATCGCACTGCCTTAGAGAAAAGGCAAGTATAAATTATACACAGGTATTAAATCACAAATATTTAATAATCACAATGGGGCAAAACCACGTAGGATTTAATTTGATTTAAAAGCGAATATGCTTATAGCATTTAATAACCATGCTTTTATTTATTTAATTAATTAATTTACAAAATTTATCTTTTATATTTTCAAATTTTTATTAACATCAATATTAAAAATACAGCATTAACTATTAGGAAATTAAAAATAATTACAAATGTGGAATAATTAAATAAACATACATTTTATTTAGTCTGTGTCATACCCTTTAAATTTTCCTCCTTAGAATGATTGCTCAACTTCATTCTCTAAAATCCACATTTTCAGTGAACAACTTTTAACAGATTCTTAATTTATAGCAAGGTGAATAAAATATTTCCAAATTAAATTAAAGGTGAAGTCATTCCTTTTTTAAATTAAATATTTGTTTAATATTTGTTACAAATTCTTTCAGTGTTATAAATAGCAACACATATAAAAGAAATATCTAAAAACATCACAAAATGCAATATGATAAAATGCACAAGCAAATAAAAAGCAAATAAGAGAAACACATAATATAAATTGCACCTGATAAAATATAGAAGAACAGAAGTTATTTCCAATACCTTGAATTTTCAATAAAACAATGTGTAATAGTCTGGAATTCCACTAAAAGTCTGCAAAAGAGAGTCTTGGTGATGCAGCGGACTAAAGTGCTGTTAAGTAGCACTTAGCTGCCAGCTGCCTGCAATTACTGCGAGTTCAAATCTCACCAGCTTAAGGACCCGGATTGTGGGGGCAATAAGGTGACTTTGTATAAAAAAGAACACCGCTTGGGGGGTGGGGGCAAAAGCCCTACTAAGCAGGTATATACAAAAGTATGACGGCTATTGCTTAGCGCCTTGTAAGCCGCCCTGAGTCTCCGGAGAAGGGCGGCATATAAATTGAACCAATAAATAAGTTAGAATCCAAGTCTTCTTCAATTCTGGGCTTTCAATATATTTTCTGTCAGCAATTTAATCTTATTGTGCCTTTTTAATATTTTGATTTTTTCCCCCTTTGAATAATGGTAAAATACATAATTATTGTGTTGCTAAAACTGGTGATGTAAAGAGCTTATTTTCTCCCTAAAACAATTGGATTTGGGGGCAATCCCCCTAGATCTGCTAATATATTCCAGTTTTGTCACATCCTTTCCAACAATCTTGAGATATAGCCCTATTTTTTTTTTAAAAAATGGTATTTTTGCCTTAAGAATCAAGATGGAATACTATCAATATATTAATTTCCAAGAAAAATTTCTAGAGGCAAATTTCATCTATTTCTGCTTTCATAAAGTATTCAGTGTTTTATCTCCAATATTTTATCGTTTGCCTTCTCATAGATGTTTAAGGCCTGAGTTTGCATTTAATAATACATCATAAATGTTTGACATTGCCCTTTAGTATTTTGCTCTACTTCAAGAATTATTCTTTCAGAATTGGTAAGAGGGCATAAACTATTTCCTTTACATCTTCATTTTTGAGGAAGGATGTATAACTTGCACATATTGCAGCAATTCAGCTCCTAAGTATTTGATCTCTGCTATAGCCGTATTAAAATTTATTTAATCTATATAAGCTCATCTGTTTCCATCTGCTTGCCTGTAGCACTGATAGCCAGGAAAGACTGATGTCCCATAGGAAGTATTACAGTACAGGGGAAGGTTTGATATACAATTGATGTACCAGGACATATTAGTTAGAGAAGTAATGTGAAGTTTGGGTTGCTTCAAAGGTGTTTATTTGCTTAATTTGTGTGCTACCCTTTCTCAGAAGCACACTGATTTGGAGGAAGGGCTTCAAATCTGTAGAAATACTGTGTGTCTCTGACGCTATTGAATCAGCATGTCCTACTTCTACCACATTCAGTCATGTAACTCATAAGCAGCCACAAAATCTCGAAATAAACCAGACTGCTATAAGGACTGGCAGAGAAGTATGATGTTCAGGTAGGTTCAAAACCATCTTCTAAATCATTTTTGAAGTACAGGTAATCCTCAACATACAACCAATTGCTTAACAACGGTTTAAAATCAAGACAGGCTTCAAAAAAGCTACTTACAACCAGGGGTGAAATCCAGCAGGTTCTGACAGGTTCTGGAGAACCGGCAGTGGAAATTTTGAGCAGTTCGGAGAACTGGTAGCAGAAATTTTGAGTAGTTCAGAGAACCGGCAAATACCACCTCTGACTGTCTCCAGAGTGGGGTGGGAATGGAGATTTTGCAGTATCCTTCCCCTGCCGTGCCCACAAAGGCACGCCCACCAAGCCACGCCCACAGAACTGGTAGTAAAAAAAATTTGGATTTCACCACTGCTTACAACTCATCCTCTCTCACAGCCTTGTGGTTGCATCTCAGGAGTTTAACAACTGGCTCGCATTTACAACCGGTTACAATGTCCCGTAATCATGTAACTGGATTTGCAACATTTTTGTTGGTTTCTGGGGGGGAGGGGCAAAATATACCCATTCAGAAGAATGGATTTGCTTAATAACCATGTAATTTGCTTTATGATCACAATGACTCATTTTATGTCTGTTGTAAAAACGGTCAAAAATTGAATCCAGTCACTTGGTACCTCGCTTTACAACCAAATCAAACGACAGTGACATAGAATCAAAATTCCGGACTCCACTATGATCATAAATAGAGGACTATTTAATTCAGTGGGATGTATTTTTGAAAGTACGCAGCTAATGCCTTTGAGTCAAACCTAAGAGCCTGCAACCTGTTCTACAATTGTACTCCCTTCCCATTTTTTTCCTAAAATATTTTTTTAGGCACCAGGGAAAAAAAAGCAAAGTACTAACTACAGGTAGTCCTTGACTTACGACCACAATTGAGCCCAAAATTTCTGTTGTTAAGTGAGATATTTATTAACTGAGTTTTGCCCCATTTTACGACCTTTCTTGACACAATTGTTAAGTGAATCACTGCAGTTGATATGTCAGTAACACGGTTGTTAACTGAACCTGGCTTCCCCATTGATTTTGCTTTATCAAAAGGTTGCAAAAGGTGATCACATGACCTTAGGACACAGCAACGATCATAAGTATGAACCAGTTGCCAAGCATCTGAATTTTGATCACATGATCACGGTGATGCTGCAAAGGTCATAACTTTGAAAAATGGTCCTAAGTCACATTTTTCAATGCTGTTGTAACTTTGAACAGTCACTAAATGAACTGTTGTAAGGCGAGGACTACCTGTACTAGGGAAATTGGAAGCCTAGACAAATCCAGAGAAAATAAAATGGAACCTTAATTCTTTTTTAGAGTTGTTTTTCCTTTGGCAAATCCAGTTGTTGACCAAGATTTCCAATTTTGAAATATAGCCTTCATTTATTTATGTTATTTTTCCAACAGCAAGGAAAGCACATTTTAGCTCTTTCGGAGAAGGCATGTCTCTCTCCATCAGAGCAGTGGAGAATGCCCTCTTTGCTCTGTACAGATTTTCAAGGCCATAAACCTGGGTCTGCTTAGCCATGGCAACAAGCTAGGGTTTAATTTTATTCATATGTGACTTAGATGTTGTGTTTGATTAGCTGCTGATAGATTTGTTAGAATAGAATAGAATAGAATAGAATAGAATAGAATAGAATAGAATAGAATAGAATAGAATAGAATAGAATAGAA
>WNWU01000036.1:12373908-12384560 GCA_012654045.1 Ptyas mucosa
AGAACAGAACAGAACAGAACAGAACAGAACAGAACAGAACAGAACAGAATAACAGATTTGGAAGGGACCTTGGAGGTCCAACCCCTTGCTTAGGCAGGATATAGTTGGAAATCACATGCCCACTTCCCAAGCAGTTGTAGCTTTTGGCTGAGATGAGCTTGCAGCTACGGTAATTCTTGATTCATTCTCTCTGGAGGAAAAAAGCAACAACTAATCATATCGAACTATTGGTGAGATCAATTGAATGTCTCCATCTTGGCAAGAGTGGAAAGAGCTGGAAATCATTCAGCATCCTGGACTGCCTGCTTTGTGTTTAACCCTGGACTGTCTGACGGGCCATGTAATTAAGGTCTTACAATAACTCTCTGTGAATTCCACCTGCTGCTTGGTTCCCGGTGCCTCTTGGGGACCTGCCAGCTTTCCCCGTTCCACCGTTTGTTTAGTGGTTACATGGCAATTATGCGGGACTTTGCCTTTACTAATTATCACTCACAAAAGCAATTAGAGGAGCAAGTGGATTAAGTAATAATTATAGTGATTAATTATATTTCTCTCCCTCTAGGGCTTTCTGTTCCCAGTTGCCTGCTGAAGGCACAGTGCTCATTAGAGGACTGAGGTTACAAAGAGAGCAAAGGCCAAGTGGAAGAGCGGGCGCTTAGCCAGAGAAAGGAGGGAGGGGAGGGGTCTTGGTTACTCACTCATCAGCAAAGTAGCGTAGCTGGGCAACCAGGATGAGCTGCAGGGAGAGGAACCCAGAGCACCATTCCTCTCTTTTGAAAGGTATGCCACAGATTTTACCGGCTCTACAACAGGGAGACCGTCTGAGGATGGGCTCCCACAGCCAACTACTGCATTCCTCAGTGAGTGTTGACTGTTCCAGTTAGTGGACCACACAATGGACTGGAACTTGGCAGCCTTTCCCATTGAGGATGCTTGCAAAATGAGATCTTGGTGCCTTCTGATAAAGTCTGCCCTGATCAACAGTGATGAGGTGTGGTGTGGGGACACCCTGGCATTTGGCTTTGGGACAGTGTCAACGGTCTGAGTAGCAAACCCAAAAGTAGGCATTCTCAGCAACTTTGTAATCCCAAAAGCATAACTTTATTGGATACACCATTTCGGCACTGAAGAATCAAAACCAGCTCTGGTTTTTCCCGCACAATGCTTGCATGATTAAACAATGGCTTTGCCTTTTTCCCATCCATGGAAGTGTTCACACCGTCCAATTATGAACACATTGAGGCAGAGTTCCCTCTGATCCCATCAGATCAGATTCATCTGGGATGAGCCTGCGAATCAGAACTTAATGATTCGCCCTCTTTCATACTTCCAAAAAATATTCAGATAAAGGTCTCCAAGTTTGCTATTTTTAAGGAAAAAAAATTAAGACTTTTTAAACATTAAATATCTATTTATATGTAATGCTTGTCTGCATCAAACAACAATATTTTGCAATCTCTTTGGGAAACAATGAAAACAGAGGCAGAATTCACTTTTTACGCTAAGCCTTGTTTGTTTTTGCCTTACTATGGTAGACAAATTAATTTTAAAAAGAATTTAAATTTTTAAAAAGAAAGTTTATTTTTTGCAAGGCCATAAAGTGTGAAGGCATGGTTTGTTGCCGGATTGCAAATCTTGGCTTTAATGATGATTTATTGCATCTGAACCCAGAATCCAGGTTTATTCCTGGTTTATTTCTTGCTTTGACTTATTTGACAAAACTAGGTAAAACAAATCTAGGTTTAATACTATATTCTAATTCATCTGTTATATAAGAACTCACGCATGAATGACATGAATCAAGAAACTGAGTAATTCGCCTCTGCCTAAGTATTTAGTCTTAGCATATAAAGGTAGTCCTCGACTTACGACCACAATTGAGCCCAACATTTCTGTTGTTAAGTGAGACATTTGTTAAGTGAGTTTTGCCCTGTTTTAGAACCTTTCTTCCCATAGTTGTTAGGTGAATCACTGCAGTTGATAAGTTAGTAACCCAATTGTTAAATGAATCTGGTTTCCTCATTGACTTTGCTTGTCAGAAGGTCACAAAAGACGATCACATGATCTTGGGACACAGCAACGGTCATAAATCTGAACCAAGTGCCAAGCATCTGAAATTTGATCACATGATGCTGCAAAGGTCGTAACTGTGAAAAATGGTCATAAATTCACTTTTTTCAGTGTTATAAGTTGAGGACTACCTGTATTCCAAGATCAAAGTGGCAGCTGATTATGAAAAAAGCCTTCCTCCATATGCAGACTGCTTTCTCCAGAAAAGTCTTCTTGGCACTTTCTGGCACTTATTTTCTTGGCCTTTTAGTGTTCCTGACAGCCTTTTAGAGTGACTGTTGTGTTAATTATTTTTCTCTAAAAAGCAGGCTTCTAGTCAGTCTTTGTAATTTACACTTGTCTTGATGGACATTTTTTTTCCTGCATTGTAATTTTCCTTTTAGTAATATTCACTGAGGAATACTTTTGAAAAGGTGATATCAAAATTCCCATAATAAACAATGCTAAGAAATTACCGTATCTACCAAAATGTGTGTCAGCTCACAGCTCTTTGCAAATATTGGCCAAGCTTTAAGCTGGGTCACCCAAGGATAATTGTATATGCCAGCTACAATCCAGCTGAAAGTACATGTGCCGAAGTCTACTGAAAGAATTTAAATTTCTTCAAGCGGTTTCTGTAAGGTGTGAGTCAGGAGTCACAATTTGTTTTAGCTGGGCTATAACTGCTGTGCGATATTATCTTGCAATTTGTGTGTGTTAATTACTTTTTATGTTTACCTGTAATTTTCTTAAAAGGATTAGCAAACGGCACCATTTCCTTCTCTTTCTGTCCCATCCCTTCATGATTTGATATCCTCCCCAGAATGTTATGCGGTTACTGGAAAGTAATTAATGTGTTAATATTTAATTTTATTTACAACATTTTGGGGGGGGGGGATTCTTCTTGAAAATTCTAATGTTTTGTGTGTGTATTTTTCTTTTCATGAGACTCAAGCTGAGGATCAAAGTCATTTTCTTGGGTCTTCTTTCACCAATTTGTGCTCTTTTTGAAAGATAACCCGAATTTTATTCTCTCCCACTAAGTAAAAATAAGCCACAGCCTTCCTCAAGTTGAATTTTATTATATTCTTGTAGTTTTCTTGGCAACAGTAAAATCAGGATTGTCATTGCTTTATTTCAGTCTAGCTTAGAGCCTGGCATTAGTATTTTGATCTCAAATGAGCCCAAGTCAAAAATAATTGGACTATACCATACAATAAAAATCTGCTGAGAAAGGCTGATATTGCTGTAGTATCTGATCTTTGAGAAGCAATTTTCTCAAATGGCAAAAAAACAAACAAACATCAGATTAAATCAGCTGCTGCATTAAATGAAGGCACTGCAACCAATGAAGGCACTGGAAATAGCAGGGGGGTGGGTTTAGCATTGTTTAAGTTCCTTTATTGACTTGTCACAGAAGGTTGTGAAGGAGCTGTCAGGAGAAGAGAGAGGGAGGGAGGGAGGGAGGGGGGGGGAGAGAGAGAGAGAGAGAGAGAGAGAGAGAGAGAGAGAGAGAGAGAGAAGATCCCTTCCTCTAGGCCGATCACCAGACAAAATGAGGATATGTCCTCCTTTTTCGTCCTCCTGTCTTTCATACAGCAGACACGGCCTTGAAATTAAATATTGTCTAGTTTTTAAAGTATCTCTTCCTGAGCAGTTTTGCTCCCCAGCCGAGCACTTCCTTAGAAAGGAAGTCTACAAGTTGTCTACAAGCTGTCTACAAGTTAATGGTCAGGATTGAATCGCTTTGCTTCATTCAAACCTAATGCTTTTCAGGAGCCTTGGTGGAGCAGCGGACTAAAGTGCTGTTAAGTAGCACTTAAGTAGCACTTAGCTGCCAGCTGCCTGCAATTACTGCGAGTTCAAATCTCACCAGGCTCAAGGTTGACTCAGCCTTCCATCCTTCCGAGGTAGGTAAAATGAGGATTCGGATTGTGGGGGCAATAAGCTGACTTTGTATAAAAAAGAACACCGCTTAGGGGCCCCCGAAAGCCCTACTAAGCAAGTATATACAAAAGTATCAAGGCTATTGTTTAATGCATTGTAAGCCGCCCTGAGTCTCTGGAGAAGGGCAGCATATAAATTGAACCAATAAATAAACAATAAACTTGCCAATGAACTGAGGGTGGGAGGGAAAAAGAACGTGGAGATTGTATGCAGAGGTTGTGAGAGCTTGGAGCCAGCAAGGTCACCGCTACAGGTGCTTGAGAAAGAGAGGGACAATTCTTTTTTTTTTTTTAATTGAAAAAGTTTTAACAATACAAATTTTCCCCCTTTTTCCCCCCCCTCCCTAACCACAAATGTAGAATACTTATAAAAAGAATATATAAATCCTTCCCATCCCCACCCTAACCCTCCCCCTCCTCCCTCTTCCCTCCCCCCCTTGACTTCCATTATATGCAATATTAATATTCCCAAACAATATATATGTTATTCAAACTTCCATATCTTTTTTCCTATATTTACTAACATATTAACATAGTCATCTCAGCTAAAAGCGATATAATATTTTCTAGTCTGATACTTATTCTGTACATACTCAATCCATAATTTCCATTCCTGTATATACTTCTCATGCGTCTGATCCTTTAAAAAAGCTGAAACCTTTGCCATTTCTGCAAATCCAGCCATCTTCTGGGTCCATTCATCAACCGTCGGTAAAACATCACTCTTCCAATGTTGGGCAATCAATAACCTAGCTGCTGTCACCATATACAAAATCAATTTAGTTTCACCCAATGTAAAATCTTTAACTATACCCAATAAGAAAAATTGCGGAGAAAATTGTATTTTTTTCTTTAAAACATTTTGCATAACCCACCAGATTTTTATCCAAAAAGCCCTCAGTTCCCTGCAAGTCCACCAGATGTGATAATATGTAGCATCTAAACAATCACATCTCCAACATTTTGGCTGCACATTAGGGTACATGCACGACAATTTCTTGGGGTCTAAATGCCATCTATAAAACATTTTATAAAAATTTTCTCGTAAATTTTGTGACTGTGTAAATTTAACATTCTGAACCCATATTTTTTCCCATGTTTCCAACATAACTGGTTGAGAGAAATTTTGTGCCCATTTAATCATACAATCTTTAACTAGCTCATTTTCTGAGTCTCTTTCTAACAAAACATTATAAACTCTCTTAATATGCATTGGACCTGCCCGCTTCATCTGTTCAACCAATTCTACTTCATATTCCATTAAACCAGTTTGTTGATCCTCTTTCCATCTCATCTGTAATTGATTGTACTGCAACCAAGTCAACGATTTCCCTTCTTCCAACAGCATATCCAAAGTCTTCAATCGCCACCTGCCCTCTTCAAAGTAAAGTAACTCTTTATATAAAAACCCCCCGAGTGATTTAATATTTGTATTCCACATGGTATCAGCGAGATCCAGCCAAAACGGAATCTTATAATCCCAATTAGTTCGGTGCCTTCTCCAGACTCTCAGCAAGGCATTTCTAAGTAAATGACTGTTAAACACTTTATCCACTTTGGTATCATAAAATAAGTATGCATGCCAACCCCAAACCAGGTCATGGCTTTCTATATTCAACAAGTCAGTCTTAGTTTTCCCAAACCAATCACTTAATTGGTTGCTTCATAATATAGTCGAAGGTTTGGGAGTTTAAGACCACCTCTCTCACGAATATCTTGCATTATTTTCAATTTGACTCTTGGCTTTTTATCATTCCAAATAAATTTGTTCAGTCCTTTTTGCCATTCTAGAAATGGTTTGTCTGATTTAAGCACCGGTATCATTTGAAATAAAAAGATCAGTCTAGGTAAAACATTCATCTTTACTGCTGATATTCTTCCAAGCAGTGATAACTGCAGTTTCTTCCAGTTTTGCATATCTTTTTGTATCTTTTGCCACAGAACCTCATAGTTATTTTGAAACAGTTTAGCATTGGAGTCTGTGATTTGTACTCCTAAATATTTGACCTTTGAAACAGTCTCGAAGCCTGCCATTCTTTCCAGTTCCTTTTTTTTGCTCTCTGTCAAATTTTTGACAATCATTTTAGTTTTCTTCTGATTCAACCTGAAACCAGATACCATGCCATACTCTTCTATAATATTTTTCATCTGGATTATTGAGTTCATAGGTTGTGATAGGGTAACAACCAGGTCATCTGCAAATGCCTTAGTTCTATAGTCCTTTTGCCTTATAACTATTCCAGTCAAGGAATTCGAGTCCCGTATTGCATTGAGTAAGACTTCTAGAGTTAAAATAAATAATAGCGGGGATAATGGACAACCTTGTCTGGTGCCTTTTTGTATGTTAAAATTCGATGTTAAGCATCCATTGATAATAAGTTGTGCATGTTGCTCTTGATAGATTGCGCCAATCGCTTGTATAAACCGCTCCCCCAAATCCATTTTTTCCAAAGTCTTAATTATAAAGTTCCAATTCACTCGATCAAAGGCTTTTTCCGCATCCAAAAAAACCAGCACTGCAGAGATCTGTTTATTCTTATCTAGATAGTCCATTAAGTCTATAACTTGCCTAACATTCTCCTTCATATATCTGCCTTCAATAAATCCTGCTTGGTCATGATGAATTATCTTTTGAATAACTGGCATCAATCTGTTGGCTAGTACTTTTGCAAAGATTTTATAGTCTGTGTTTAATAAAGATATTGGTCTATAATTTTCTGGTTTCTTAGGACCTGATTCTTCTTTCGGAATCAATGAAACAAAAGCTGTTTTCCATGAGGAAGGTATCTTACCTCCTAGTTGTATATTACGAAATAAATCTTTAAGATGCTCAATCATTTCTTCTTGTAAAGTTTTATAATAAATTGCAGTTAAGCCATCCGTCCCTGGAGCTTTAGCTATTTTTAATTGTTTTATAGCAAAACTGATCTCCTCCACTGTTATCAGTTGTTCCAAACTTTTCTTTTGGCTCGTTGAAATTTTTGAAACTCTCTTGTTTTCCAAGTATTCATCTATAGTAATATTCTGTATGTCATCTTTAGCATATAACTTAGTATAATATTCCAAAAAGGCTTTTTTAATTAGATCTTGTTGGTAAACTTCTTTATCAGCATATTCAGTACTATCAATAATTCGTGTCGATGCTTGCTTCCTCAAAGTATACGCCAACCACCTGCCCGGTTTGTTAGCATTGGAAAAAGTATTATGCTTTGCAAATTGTAAGTTAGTTGCCGTTTGGTCTGCTATAAGCATTTGAAATTGATCCTTCAGAAGTTTTATAGCCATTTGCAATTTTCCGTCTGTTGGTTTTTGTATCAATTGTTGTTCTTTCTTTTTTATCTCAGATTCCAATTGTAGTCTTTTCTTCTGCTGACTTTGCCTGTGTTTAGAATTCATTTGAATTAGTACTCCCCGCATATATGCTTTAGCTGCATCCCAAACTGTTTCAATAGGGGTGCCTTTGTTCAGGTTAAATTTAAAAAACTCCTTTAAATGCTTTTTGAGTTCAATTATATTCTTTTCATATCTAAATAGATTCTCATTTACTCTCCAGGATCTTCTTTCTCTTTTACCCATCTCGATTTCCATCCAGACCGGACTGTGGTCAGTCAAAGTCCTAGGAAATATCTTTATTTTCTTTACTTTAGAAAGTAGATTAGAAGTTAAGAGAAAAAAGTCTATTCTGGAAAAGGATTTGTGCCTGTCTGAGTAAAAAGTAAAGTCCAGTTCATTTGGGTTTCGAATTCTCCAAATATCTTTCAATTCCAAATCCTCTTTCAGTTCAAAAAAAGCTTGTGGTAATTTATTCCCTATTTTGGCCGTGGTTTTTTTTATCCAATCTAGGTTGGATTACTCCATTCCAATCGCCCATTATTATAGTGTTTGAATAGTCCCAATCCAAAGTTTTTAAATGAAGTAGCTTGTAAAAAGTTTCCTGCTGTTGATTTGGGGCATATATTCCGACCAACAAAATTGGTCCAACATCTGTAATAACTTCAACTGCAATATATCTTCCATCTTTATCTGCTTCTATAATTTTTGCTACAAGTTTCTTATTTATATATATCACCACTCCATTCTTCTTTTCCTGATTTGAAGCAACAAATTGCATTCCCAATTTTGAATTTATCAAGTATTTCTGATCTTGCAATTTTACATGAGTCTCCTGTAAACAGATAACATCATTATGAAATTGTCTCAAATAGTGAAATATCTTCCTTCTTTTTTGCGGAGAATTCAATCCGTTTACATTCCAAGACAAAAATTTAAGTGCCATTTGACCCTGTCTGAAGTTTTGAGAGCAATTGTTGAAGATTCTCTCCTACAGTAGGAATCTTCGGTTTAGCTCCTCCCATGACTTCAGCTTGCTGTTTATCTTTGGTTCTTTTCTCACGCTGTGGCTTACTATATTCTTGCTGCTGTTGCTTCATTTGTTTAGACATTGCTCTGGTTATGCGTTGCTCTTCCACTTTAGATGTTGTTACTTCCAAAGCCATCGCCTCCTCTGTGATAGTTTTAGACATTTCTTCCAAAGGAGAAGCTTCGAATGGTGCAAAAGGATCAACCACAACACCACCTACTGCTCCCATTAATTCTCTTGCCTCCCTTTGCGACTGCCTTATTTGTGCTTCTGTTTCTTGATCAATCTCGGCTTGTAGTTGAGCTTCTTTATCTATTGGTGAAGATGTGCGTGGAGGAGGAGAACCCGCTTTCAAAACATTGTAATAAAATTCTTCTGCTTTTTCAATAGTATTAAGGCGGTATCTCACTCCTCGCAGCCTGAGTATTATACCTATTGGGGCATCCCACCTAAATTGTATGTTCTGTCTTTTCAATTCTGTCACCAAAAATCCAAAATCCTTTCTATCTCTTAACATTTTAGGCGGTAGTTCTTTAAAAACTCCAATCTCACTTCCATCAACTTGAACTGTTGTAACAAAAGAATTTTGCAGAATTTCATTTCTCATTCTTCTATCTGTAAAATATATAACCACATCTCTAGGCAGTTGTCTTTGTACCGCCACACGAGAATTAACTCTGTAGACCTTGTCCATCTTGCACAAAACCAGATCTGGTTCCACTTTCAACATAACTGCCAAAGCCTCTGCACAAATTTTCCTAAGATCTTCCCTGGTGTTCTCTTTAACACCTCTCAATCTGATAGCATATTCCATTGATCGAAATTGCATCATAGTAATCTCATTTTGCATTTTCTGTGTAACTTCTTCAATTTCTATAATTTTTGAGTCAGAAGCTCTGAATTTAGTCTCCATCTCTGAGGCAAGATTCTCCACTTTTTTATCAATCTGCAGCGCTACCTCAGACAGGCCTTTAACCACTGTTTGAATATCTTGTTTAAGTGAGTCATATTTCTCTTGAAACATTCCTTTAAGCTCCTTCTCTGATCTTTGAATTTCTTTAATAATAATATCATATTGGCTTTCTTCCTTTGTCTGAGATTGCAACTGCGCTGTTTGAGGCTGCTTCTGTTTATGTGTGGGGGAGCCCCCCCCCTGGTTGCTTTGTTGCCATTTTACCTCTTAAAGATCTTCCTTTTCCACAGACTCTAACAACTTTTCCCAAAAAGTTCTCCAGATTCAATCAGGTCTATAAGAGTCAATTGGTATTTTTATTTTATGTTATTTTGTTTTTTGGATACTTCTGCCGCTTCCAGCCGGATTTGTTACTTTAAAATGTAGCCGGATACACTGATCAGATTACTTTCGCTTTCAGCTCTCTCAACTAAGAACAGGCGCCATTTTTTTTCCTCCCCTTTCCTCAAAGCCAAATCACTTTCACTTTAAAAACTCTTTAAAATAGTCCAAAAAGCTTCCAATACTTGCTGTTTAGTGAGAAGTTTGAAATCTTCCTTATTTTTCTTTGTTATTGGTAATGCTGCCGTGCTGTCTTGTTCTGCTTTAAAGCAGAGTTTCCCAGTCGTCCGGAGCTTCAGCGGGGTGAATAGGGAGTCCCACCCTGTTAACTCCCCAGAAGCAAGAAAAGCTTTCTGGGGGTCTCACAGGGGACTCTACCTGCAGCCGCCGGCTCTCCTCACAAGCCCTTTGCGGTCTCGGAGTTTTTCGAGCCGTTTCAATTGCCGAAACGGCTCTTTTACGGGCGTTCGGGCTGGCGGTCTTCAAAGGACCGTCTGCAACAGCTGACGGCAACAGCGGAAGTCGAGAGGGACAATTCTCATAGCAAAAGACCATCTCATAATTGGACAATGTGATCAACCAGGGATGTGGAGAGGGAGAAAAGGGATTGTTTAACTGGGCAATCATTTGGGCAGGAAACCACAGCTGATTTCGATTCTTCAGTACCAACATGGTATATCCAATATAGTTTTACTTTGGGGAATTCAATTCTCCCGAGAGTGTTTTTCCTTGTTTTGGGTTTGCTAATTGGACAGTTGACATTAATAAGCTAGGCTCTGTAATCTTAATTAGCTGATTTTAAACCTGCTTTTAAATTATTGGGATGTTTTAAATTTGTCTCGGGCTAAATTGTTTAATCTGGTTTTAATTCTGCTTCTAATTTTTGTATTTATGTATTTTATTCTGTGCCTGTTCACCGCCCTGAGTTCTTCGGGAGTAGGGCGGTATATAAATCTAAGAAAGAAAGAAAGAAAGAAAGAAAGAAAGAAAGAAAGAAAGAAAG
>WNWU01000036.1:12384570-12417054 GCA_012654045.1 Ptyas mucosa
AAGAAAGAAAGAAAGAAAGAAAGAAAGAAAGAAAGAAAGAAAGAAAGAAAGAAAGAAAGAAAGAAGAGTGTACTCACCCCCATCCTGCTGCTGCCTGAAATTGACGAGACTTTAATCCTTAGACTCTGAAGGCTTTTGCCTCCTAACAGATTCTAGCAAAATTCTGCCATTGAAAAACCAGCTTTTCTGATGCTGGAAAAAATAATTCCATATACATGTGGGCATAAATACAGATAACCCTTGACGTACAACAGTTCATTTAGTGACCATTCAAAGTTACAACAACACTGTAAAAAGTGACTGATGACCGTTTTTCACACACTTTGTAGCGTCCCCATAGTCATGTGATCAAAATTCAGATGCTTGGCAACAGACTCATACTTATAACCATTGCTGCGTCCCAAGGTCATGTGATCACCTTTTGCAACTTTTTGACAAAGCAAAATCAATGGGGAAGCCAGGTTCACTTAACAAACGTGTTACTGATTTATCAACTGCAGTGATTCGCTTAACAACTGTGTCAAGAAAGGTCGTAAAATGGGGCAAAACTCACTTAACAAATGTCTCACTTAACCACAGAGGTTTCGGGTTCAATTCTTGTTGTAAGTTGAGGACTGTACTTTTGTACTTCTGTACTTTTTTTGTGGTAATTTTTCATTGTAATTTCTTTCATGGATGCCAAGAAAGTTACATAGCTAGGGTATTCTTCTTTTCTCCTCATTTGTCCTGTTTTTCAATTGTCAGTATTTTCTTTTGCCTGTTTAGATATCTGGAAACTCTAAGCTTACTCCATCCTGGGAGCATGATTAGGCAATGTGCCTTTTAGCTGTTCAGAAAAATGTCTTGGAACAGCACTTCATAATGTTTCTGAGAGCTCAACAGAAGCCAAGATGGAACATGGCAATCAACATTCTACTGCTGTATTTTCTCAAATTCCAAAGTTTCATAGATCCCACTGGCATTTCCTGTCTCTCATCTAGGACAGGCCAATAAGATTTGGCAATAGCTTTCCTGGCAGCAGAGAAAGAGAAACAGAGCAGGAACATTACTTGTTTGCATCAGATGTTGGGATGAAAGGATATAATTACATATATCTTTTTGCATATCGCATATCACTTTTGCATGATATAGTGTCCCCTGTTTGACAATGCAGTTTGCTGCAAATGGTGTTGGTTCGTGCATTGGGGCAACCTTGTCCTGCGAAGGTATTTCATGGCTGCCCTTTTTTGTGTGTGTGTGTAGCTGATGAGTCAACCAGCTAGTTGCACAGCCAGTGAGGCAATAACAATTTTATTTATATCTTGACTTTATTATTTCAAGACAACGAACATAGCTAATACTCCTTCCTCCTATTTTTCCTACAACAGCAAACCTGGGAGGTGAGAGATGAGGACTAGTCTAAAGTCACCCAACTGGCTTTCATGCCTAAAATAGGACTATAATTCACAGTCTCCTGGTTTTTAACCCATTGCCTTAGTCATGAGACCAAACTGGCTCTAATCTCTAAGAATGGAGGTCTTATCCTCCAGTTATGTAGATGGGGACAATGGGAACTGGGTCTATTTCCCATACAATAAAGACACTTTTATTCAGCCAGATCATCAGACTGAGCCTTATGGCAATTCTATCTAGAAAACCTAGGATTCTTGTAGTAATGTTGCTTTAATTATTTTGATCATTTGGTATGCAGATACCCTGCAGGAAGATGGCAAGAGGCTGATGGAAATGGAGATTTCGTGCAACATAATAATTTTTCAAAGTGATAATAAAAAGCATCGTTTACATCAAAAGTTCTGACCGTTAAATTGTTCTGATGAATAACACTATTAAAAATCTCTATCTATAATTAGTGTCTATAGCACTACCAAAGAACTGGTAGCAATTCAGTGCACAAAAAGTAGTCGTACAGTCTGTGCAGATTAATATAAAACAACTAAGGGTTATGTGGTTTTCACATCCGAATTAAATTTAGCTGCATCTCTGGGATAAATGTGGTAATTTATTTAAATATATAGTGTAACATGTAGAATAACAAGCTTAGTTAGCAACCGTCTAATATCTTTCAATATAAGATATTGTAAGAGCCTGGTGGCGCAGCAGACTAAAGCAGTGTTATTAACATTCAGCTGCCTGCCATTACTGCAAGTTCTAATCTCACCAGGCTCAAGGTTGACTCAGCCTTCCATTCTTTCTAAGGTAGGTAAAATGAGGACTCAGATTGTGGGGGCAATAAGCTGACTTTGTATAAATATACAAAAGTATGAAGGCTATTGCTTAATGCATTGTAAGCTGCCCTGAGTCTCAGGAGAAGGGTGGCATATAAATCAAATTAAATATATATATATATATATGTCTTTGGTTATTCGGGTTTTCTCCCGCGTAAAATTGGAAGTGTCTTGGCATACAAATATAACCTACATACAAATACCCGCGAAAACCTCAGAAAACATATATATATATATATATATATATATATATATATATATATATATATACACACATATCTCTTGTTGATATACTTCTTAGCTGTGTGTGTCAGAGGAAGGAAGGAAGGAAGGAAGGAAGGAAGGAAGGAAGGAAGGAAGGTTTGGTAGTGAATAGAATTCTATAGTATGAGAATATAGGGCTGATTTTTTGGTAATGCCTATGACTTTCCTCTCAGTCCAGCTTACCTGTAACTATCCTTTGGGATAAGTTTGAATTTGCCTAAACCAAATTGGCTTCATATTATAATAATCTATTATAGCCTCCCCCCCACTTCTAAACAATGGGTATCAAACTGGTGGCCTGTGGGCCGGATGTGCCCACCCCAGCTCCATAAAGAGGAAAAACGTCGCGATACGTCACATGACCGCAACGTGACGCTCTGAGTTTGACACCCGTGTTCCACACCCTCAAAATTACATTTTCAACCATTGCTTTTAGATGATATTTTATAAGTTGTCTTGTCAAGAGTGGGGCAGAGTAGGACGGGTGAAAGCTTAGAGGAAAGGGAGCTTAATGAGCAAAATTTAAGCACAACTTGAGTTGAGTACTATACAGCTCAAACCCTGAGCAACTTCATTAATGTGCTATCTATATCTGCTATTTATTTTAATTGGGGGGAAGAAGGAGAAGACTGCCTCACTCTAGACTTTTAGTCAGTATAGCTTTTTATTTTCATACAGCTTTTCCATGGATACAATTTTGAGGGCTCTTACGTCAAAGGCAAGGTGTGGAGAGGTAATAATTGTATCTATAGGTACTGTATTCATCATGTTATTCTTTTTTCAGGCAAACATAAGTCTAGTGGCTAAGGCACCACATGAGAAGCCAGGAGACTTGGCCCTGCCTTAGCCCTGCCTTAGGCATGAAAGTTGGCTGGATGACTTTGGACCAGTCATGCTCTCCCAGGCCAACCCATTTCATAGGTACCAATGAAGGAGAATATTTGTAGCTCAGGGTTGAAATGAGGGATCCTTGTTGCTCTCTGAGCTGGCTTGTTTTCATTAACAAACTAGGTAACACCATCGGTGCTAGGACTAGCACCGATGATGTTACCTAGTTTGGGTATAATGAAACGTCTGCAAGAAAACAAGCAAGCTCAGAGAGCATCAAGGACCCCGCATTTCAAAGGATTGTTATGGGGGAAAGAGGAGGAAGGATTATTGTGTGTGTTCTCAATAAATTAAAAAGTTATGCAGGCCATAAAAAGGGATAAGATGAGTCTGTTTCATGGTTAGCTGGTATCTTTATGAGTGTTCTCAGCTGCTATTTGATGCTATTTCTACTGTTTCAATTTTGGTTGTATTTATTGTTTTTACTGTTTTAATTGTTTCCATCAACCACAGTATCCTTCTGGCCTGGTTGTAGAGAATGGGAGGGGGGAATATAGTGTTATTGTGGTTTTCTTCTTCTCTTGATGGCTTCTTCCTCAGGGGGTCAATGCTCTTTTCTCCGTGTTCAACAGATACATGAACCTCTTGGAGAGGGTCATCTATTGGCTTGGGGTCAGTTATCATCAACATTTTAATGATACTCAGCTCTACATCTTGATTCTTGGCCAACCAACAATTCAATTAAGATCTTATTCCAATGCCTACAAGAGTCTGGAGGGTGGAGGAGGCTCAATCTCAATCCTACTAAGTAGCTGTGGTTGTTTGGTTCTCTCAATGTTATGAATTTATTTAGTCCCATATAGGTTGGCACTACATCACTCAGGATTGCTATGTAATCGGGGGTCTTCCTGGACTCTTGGGTCCGGCTTGAAGAGCAGGTGGCAGCTTGAGCAGGAAGGCTTTTGTGCAGGTATAGCTTGCATTCCTGAATTGAGAGAGACTCCTCATTACTACCTTGGTCACCTCATGACTGGGCTATTGCAGTGCATCTGTATGAGGCTGTCCTTGAAGGCTACTCAGAAGCTACTGCTGGTCTAGAGTAAAGCAGTATGAGAAGTGATGGGCAAACATTGCTATGCTCATATAACTCTTGTTTTATATGAGTTGCACTATTGCCAGTCAGCTGCTGGGTTTAATTCAAGGTGCTAATGTCAGTTTTTACCTCTAAAGTCTATACCTCTAAAGCATAGGTTCTAGCTATATACGAATTTGCCTGTCACCTGTAATGTCTCCCCAACCTGTACATGCTGATAAGGTAGGCTTGCTTTGGGTCTGATCAATTAAACAATGCCATGTCACGGGACCCCAAAAGTAGGGTTTATTTGATCCCTGACTTTTCCCTTTGGAATAGCATCCCCTTGGAGCAGGGGTGAAATGCTACCGGTTCGCTCCGGTTCGGGAGAACCAGTAGTGATAAAAACTAGTTTTAAAAATGCTTTTAAAAGGTTAAAAAAAGGTTCTGACAATCACGTGGCATAGTTGTGATCGTTGGAACCTTTTTCTTTTACTTTTTAAAAGCATTTTTAACTACCTGTTTGCCTGAACCGGTAGTAAAAAAATGCTTTAAAAAAGAGGGGGGAAAAGTTGGCCATGCCCACCCAGTCACATGACCTCCCCACCAAGCCACACCCACCAAGCCATGCCCACAGAACTGGTAGCAACAAATTTTATGTTTCACCACTGCCCTGGAGCCTTGCATTAAGATGGATAGGCCCCTTAAATTGGTAAGGACTATTGATAGTTTTCTTCACTGTTTTATGGATGTTGTAATGTATATGATATGTTGTTGTTGTTTAATTTTGTGAAGCTGCCCAGTGTAATTTGGAGTGGGTTGGCCTAGAAATGTGATGAAATAAATTTAAAAAAATAAAATAATGTATTAAACATTCTACCAAGATCTATAAATTTATTTCTTGGCACTATTTTTCCTCTTATGTATAATTTGCAATTGTTCATTTTCTGTTTCAAACACAACCATCCTGGTCTTTGAAAGATTGATTTTCAGAACCATGCTCTCTGCCACACCACACCATCTATTTAGTATTTGTTGCAAATCTTTCTGGTTCTTAGCCAACAACGCAGATTGTTTGCATATAAAAGTGCATAGACAATCATATCTCCAAATTGTATGCCTCTAAGGTCATCACAAATGCTCCTCATCCATTTATCCATAAATACATTAAACAACAAAGGGACATCATACATCCTAGTTTTACTCCCTGCTCAGTGATGAACTGCTTAATAAGCCTTCCATTTATTCTCAGAAAGGTTTTTCTCACATCTTATTCTGCTGTCATCACACTTAGGAATCAACCTTCAATTCCACGGTGGTGTAAAATATTCCATAATTCAAATCTATTTACTTGGCCATATATTTTCTCTAAGTCCAAGAAACAAATACGTAATAAACTTTGTTCTTCACAGTTGTTGGTACATTTATCATGGACCTGTTGAAGGGCAAAATCCAGTTCATACACACCCATACGTGCCCACAGTGCACTTCCCCAGTCTTGCTTACCATGATCTCTCATACCTTTTCAATCACGTTTCTGCTAATGGCAGCGAGCAAAAGAAAAGAAGGAAGAGAATAACACACATGTCCATACCAGAGGTGGGTTTCAGCAGGTTCTGACCAGTTCTGGAGAACCCGTAGCAGAAATTTTGAGTAGTTCGGAGAACCGGTAGTAAAGATTCTGACTGGCCCTGCCCCATCTATTCTCTGGCTCCCGAGTTCCAACTGATCGGGAGGAAATGGGGATTTTGCAGTAACCTTCCCCTGGATTGAGGACAGAATGGAGATTTTACAGTATCCTTCCCCTGCCACGGCCACCAAGCCATGCCACGGCCACCAAGCCACACCCACAGAACCGGTAGTAAAAAAATTTGAAACCCACCACTGGTCCATACCATATCTGGGCTGCAAATATCTATACCAGTGATGGCTAACCTTTTTGCCATCGCGTGCCAGGAGGGGGGAGCGGGGGGGGTCGCATGCGTGTCGCACCCATAATTCTATGCGCCCCGACACCACGCACACGACCCCCCCACTCCCCGCGCTTCTGACATGTGATGGCCCAGTAGGCCCGTTTTTCTTTCTCACCTGGCTCCAGGGCCTCTCTAGGAGTCTGGGGAGGGCGAAAATGGCCTTCCCCATCCCCCTGGAGGTTCTCCGGAGGCTGAAAACAGCCCGTTTCCCTACTTCTGATAGGCCCAGAAGACCCGAAAATCAGCTGGCGGAGCTGAGCTCGCGTGCCCACTGATATGCCTATGTGTGCCACCTGTGGCACGCGTGCCATAGGTTCGCCATCACGGATCTATATGATCACTAGGTGGCAATAAAGGACCAGAATGTCTGCTTCTCTTTGATACCATCTAATGGCTTTCTCGATATTTGCAACCTTAAGACTTTTCCTGCCACTCAACAGCAGCCTTGATTTCCATGAGAGATTCCTCACTTCCCTCCAGTCCACTGTGATATTTTGACTTCCCTAACTAAAGAAGAGGCTGGCAGTTCCCACTGATGAAGGTGCAGCTGATTTGGGAGAGACAGTAGAAGAGGAGTTGGGCAGCAGCAATAGTCCTCCTTCCTTCCTGGACTCTCTGTTCTTCCTCTTTGGAGGTTCCTATTGCGACCCAACCTGATCTTGTGTAGTTCTTCTGAAGAAAATGGCTGAAGTTGTACAGCAAGACAAAGGGGAAGTCTTCATTCCAGTGTCTGGAGGTCCCAAATGGACCATCTGCCCTCCCTTCTCCATATGTGCAGCTGTGCCACTATCTGTCACAGCTTTGGTCAATCAAAACTTTCACTTAATGCTTCTTATGTTACTAGAGTTAGTCATTCTCATGCCACATGAAGCATTTCTATACTAATTGTGAACCCTTAGTATGATCAGCTGTGGACATTTTGATCAGAATATCATAACTGAAACCTACCCACCCTTTTGGAGTGAGCCATACTAGTAGTCCTTGACAAGTTGCAACATCCCTCCCCAGTGGTGGGATTCAAATAATTTAACAACCGGTTCTCTGCCCTAATGACCAGCTGGGTAGGGGGTGGCTCGGTGGTCATGTGACCGTGTGGATGTGGCCAACTCAATGTCACTCACGTCAATGGGTGCGTCACCTTACTGTTACAATGTAATAAGGGTTAACCAGAGAGGCAGTTTCTGTAAGCAAGGCAATAAAGATTAGGCTAGAAACAACACCAGAATGTTTTCTTCCTGCCTTCCTTACAGGATTAGCCCTGAAGAGTGGAAACAAAAACAAAATAAGATTTCTTCCAACAACCGGTTTTCTGAACTGCTTAGAAAGTTAACAACCGGTTCTCCCAAATAGGTGAGAACTGACTGAATCCCAACACTGTCCCTCCCCCCACCCACCCCAAAAGCTTGAAAACCATCTGGTTTCAACGTTCTGATTTCAGCCTTCCGGTGCCTGGCAGCTGGACCACATCTATGGCCATTTGCAGCACCCCACAATCATATGACTATGGTTGACAATAGTTTTCCTGGAAACTGGTGTTTATTTCTGACTTTCGGCAAAAAAAAAAATAGCCCATAGCAAACAAAGGGTTTGCATAATGATAGCCACAATTGCTTAGCAACTGCTAAGAAGGTCATAAAATTGGATCCAGTTACATGGTGGCCTACTTTATGACTATCGTGACTTATGACCATAATTGCCAGGCTCAGTTATGGTCATATTTTGAGAACTACTTATATGCAGAGCACAAAAATAGAATAAAAAATACAAAACTAAAGAAAAAGAAAGCCAAACTAAATGATGTTTAACAGCACTTAGACTTATATACTGCTTCACAGTGGTTTACAGCCCTCTCTAAATGGCTTACCGAGTCAGCCTATTGCCCCCAACAATCTGGGTCCTCATTTTACTGACCTCGGAAGGATGGAAGGCCGAGTCAACCTTGAGCCAGCCAGGATTGAACTCCAGGCTGTGGGCAGAATTAGCCTGCAATACTGCATTCTAAACACAGCACCACCAGGGCTCTGGTACCAATTGCTATACCATTCCATAGCTACCTATCCTTATACACTATCTTTGCTTCCACTATAATATCAGGGGTGTCAAACTGGTGGCCCATGGCCCGAATACATCATGCATAGGCCATGTTCACCGAGGCCCTGCAAAGGCAAAAAACGTCACAATACGTCACGTGATGCGATCAAGTTTGACACCCGTGTACTACATCAACATTAAGAAGCACAATCAAGGGCTAATTTTCCTTGAAGCTTGCTGGTGCTTTTCTCGGCACCCAGCTCTCTAAATCTGCAGTGTCTTGCGTGCAACTGGACTTTGGCCTGGCTGCATCCCAACAACTAAGCGGTACAAGCGGCGTCCTGATACTGAAACAAACTAATATCAGCGATAGCTCACAGCTATTAGATGTGGTAAGGCTCTTTGCTACAGTGTAGAAATGGAAGGGTGGGAGAGGAGAAAAGTAATAGTTTATTAAAGCTAAATACCATTTACTGTACTTTGGAAATGCTTGCACGTGACTGACGATTGAACACCAAGGGCCATTCTTTCAATCAATAGAAAGCTGAGAATGGTTTTTAATTTGAAAATGTATAGATAAATGAGCACATGAGACTCAAAAGGGCCTTTCTGTCACAGAGAGCTCCGTTCTCCTCCAGAAATTTGGCTTCTCGAAAGATACCAATTGCCCGGTTCATTAATTTTTGGTTCCTCTCAGTCCCTCACAAGAGATCAATTCTGCCTGTTAGCCTATCAACATTGGTGCCATAGAGAGGAGCAGCGGAGAAGGCAAATGACTGAAACCCTTTTCTTCTAATAAAGATATTGGCATTTCAATTCCACCTCCGTGTTGAACACAGTAGCCAGAAGAAGCCTCATGAGTCTCTATGAATTTTGTTTCTCCTTTGACTGCGTAGTTTTTACAAATTGCCAGATTCCCTCAATTTTTAAACCAAAAGCTGTGGTTGTTTTTTTTTAAAGAAGGGGGGTTTGCAGCAATGCAATCTATATCATGCCTTAGATCTGAATCTGTTATTAGCAGAGAAGCATAAGGCGCTGCTGCAAAAGGAGATAATCTTTGTAATAATGATTTTCCCCCTCCTTCGATCATTACCACTGAGTGCTGCTTTTTAACGTTCAAAAGGTTGCCTGGAAAAAACCCGATACTAATTCTCACAGGCTAAGATACTTACGGCAGGTTCAATTCTCTTACATCATGGCTTGGCAATTTGTAACTATTGAGTACTGGCAAATTACATCTCTCAGCATTTCTCACTCATTGCTCACATGGGTAAGGCTGCCGAGGTTGGAGATGCAGGCGCCAGTTTTTAGATAAGGGGTCTCCAACCTTGGCCACTTTAAGACTTGTGGACTTCAACTCCCAGAATTCCTCAGCCAGCATGGGTAAGGAACATGGCTGGCTAGGGGATTCCGGGAGTTGAAGTCCACAAGTCTTAAAGTGGCCAAGGTTAGAGACTCCTGCTTTAGACAGAAATGGGAACAATTCTTACAGGAGCAATTGTATATCCACTTATGTAGGATTAAGATAGTGTCGTAGCAGCAAAGGTGGTCTAGGCCAGGGGTCACCAACCTTTCAGACCTCAGGGACCACTAAATTCATAATTTTAAATCCCGCAGACCACTAATATGATTTTTTTTAAAAAAAAGATAAATAGTATTTAGTGCAATATAAAAAATGCAAATAATTTTCAATAAAATTTTCTCACGGACCACCAAAGGACCACTGGTTGGTGACCACTGGTCTAGGCCATGAAAATTTTCTGAAAGGTTTTGGGCCAGTAATTTACTCTCAGTTCAAAATTCCCATTGCTGTTTTGGGAATAAAAGGAAGGGGGGCTCTATGAAAGCCCCCTTGAACCCTTGGAAGTAAGATGAGAATAAATTGAGCTTAGTGAGGCTTCTAAGTTCACATGCATAGTATCGTCCTATTAATTAAACTGAACCTGAGGGATTCTTTTCCTTTAGAAATCCATTATTTTTTTTTTATGAAGAACATCCTGTTTAAAAAAATTACTCTCTTTCACCAATAGCATATATGGTGCTCTGCAGCAAGAAATAACACAAAAGCCAAGCAGCTTGAAGAATTTTAGGCACATTCCTATTTGCATTAAATGATGACATGAACCTGCCCTGACACTTTATTTATCCGCTGCAGGATACATTTTTTTTTACTACCGGTTCTATGGGCGTGGCTTGGGAGGGCGTGGTGTGGCTTGGTGGGCATGGCTTGGTTGGCATGGCAGGGAAGGATACTGCAAAATCCCCATTCCCTCCCCACTCCTGGGGGAAGGATATTGCAAAATCTCCATTCCCACCCCACTCTGGGGTTAGCCAGAGGCGGTATTTGCTGGTTCTCTGAACTACTCAAAATTTCCGCTACCGGTTCTCCAGAACCTGTCAGAACCTGCTGGATTTCATTCCTGGAAAAGGTCTAAGTGCTATTGGTATTGCTAATGCACTTTAGGGGAAAGGCTGTTACAGAATCACATTTGTAAAGGCTAAGTCCAGCAGGAACACAAAATAAATATATTAGGGTTCCACTTTACCTGATGTTATCAAAAGAAGCTGTGTGAACAAAGCCGTTTATCAGCATTTGATCCTCATTTCCGTTAGGTTTAGTTTAGTATACTTTTGCCCGCACCCCCTTTTAAAATCTCTCGCTGTGCTCAGGTTCCTTGCAGATTTGATAATGAAATCTAAGGAAAGGGAGAGATTCCCTCCCACAAAATAAAACATTAAATATAACCATCCTCTTTCCTGATCTTCCAAACCTGCTTTTTGTTTTAAATATTATTGAGCATTCCCTCATTCCTCTATGGTTAAGAAGAAGATAACAGCAGGTCAGACAAGATCCCTGAAACTGCTTCCTATGATTTTGGGGTTAGAATAGATGCACAATCTGGATTCCTAAAAGCTTCAGATAAAGATAGTGGGAGCGTTCAGATGATACCTCTGAGCCAAAAAAGGTAGGATTGTACTTGCTACTCATGCACGCCAAAGATCTGGTGACCAGGGATACATCAAGCAACCATCTAAGGAGGCTGAGATCATGCCTCCTTAGACACTAAGGGACAGCTGGGCACATGATCATTTCCATCCCTTCTGTGAGCTGGTTGGGAATGGATTAGCTACATGGAATTTGCACAACAGAGTTCACTCATTGCAGATGAAGTGCAACTAGCCTTGTGCACCAACATTACTTTCTTTGCAGCTGCCGCAGCCACCATAATAGTTGAAGCGTTTCATTCTTGTTCCAGCCAAAAGAGAAGCAACAACCCAAACGCTCATTTTACAAAGCTCTCCAGCCATTCTCCCCTCCTGGCCTTTCTTTCTCATCGCAGCTTGCTACCCTCATTACATTTCTATTTTTTAATCATTGCGATTCTTTCAACAGCATAATTACCATGGAAATAATTGTTCAACACTGAAGCTAAAGTGGGCTAAACGATCCATTATCAAGGCTTCTGATGTTAATTGTGGGGATTTGAAACAAAGGAAGCAACGCTATCATTCTAGATTATTGGGAGATAAGAAGACCAGAAGGCCAAAAGGATCCCTGTCTAGGAGGATAATTGACAAAGTGGTAGGATGCTGTCCCAGGGAAGTGGCTTTCTTGCAGCATAAGAGCCTGCCTTTCTCCTAATGGAGACCATCCTCAAAGCACTTTGTGAACATCAAATCTAGTGTTATGAAAGCAATTGGGATCAAGCAGTTGTGTAGCTTTCCTCCCCATCCCTCTCTTAATTAATAGGAAAACAACTCACAGAGATAACAGCATAAGCATGAGGCATGGTTGCGCAGTGGTTAGAGTGCAGTACTGCAGGCTACTTCTGCTAACTGCCAGCTGACTGCAATTTGGCAGTTCAAATCTCACCAGGCTCAAGGTTGACTCAGCCTTCCATCCTTCCGAGGTCAGTAAAATGAGATTGTTGGGGGTAATATGCTGACTCTGTAAACCGCTTAGAGAGAGCTGTAAAGTACTGTGAAGTGGTATATAAGTCTAAGTGCTATTGCAATAAGAGACAAGGCTGAGAAAAGGATGGGGAAGAGACTTAATTGAGATTTCCCTTCCCTCTCCACTAAAGTTATGGACATTCCATAAGAATCAGGCCCGTTTCCCATAAATGACAAATTCTGGAGGGTGCATCAGATGATTTGATAGCTGATCACTCTCTGCAAATGCCTTCCTCACTGAGCTCAAACATCAAAAGTGAGTCCTACTACAGAACACAGCCTCAAGGCAACCCATAAGCCTGGGTACCTTGTAGGCTACTGATCATCTCTTCAAAGTCTTCAATTATTGCTACAAGATCTGAATTTGAAACCATGAGAGGGTTTTCCCCCAGCAGTGGGCTCCCCAATTGGATGTCTTCAAATATAAGTTAGATGGAAATGCTTTAGATTGGGATTCCTACACAAGGTTGGACTCATGTTCCAAATGACTCGTCCCAACTCTATGATTCTATGGAATACAAAAGCAAAGCATCTGTATGCACTTCTTCCCAACCAGTTTTGGGAGACAGTTGGATGACAAGGATTTACCTGCCTGGCTGTCATGAACAAGGAGCCAGTACAGAGTTCAGAAGCACTATGAATTTATTCCATGCTGCCTATGCACAAGATCTACTAAAGTTCAAGGCAAATTGGCATCAGATAAGAGTCAACAGATTTCAAGGGGGCTGGATTTAAGTCTTTTACAGGGGCATAGTGATTCTGAACTGATGGTATATTTTACCCCGCCCTTGGACTCAGCCTGGTCATCTCCTACACTGCCCTTTCCTCTCACAAATCCTGTGTTTTTAGACTGAGACTACTTAAGCAGAAGTAAATAGTAGATTTCTGGTTTATACAACTTCAGATTGGCATTTCTCGGTGACAGTAGACATAAAAGGCTCTCTCTGTGTAACAAATTGACACATTCAGGTGTGAGTCATGCTAGTCATTTTCTTAGATACTTACAGAGAGGTAACTGTCTCCCATAAAGGAGCATTAACAAAGGTCAGCTCGTAAGCTTATAGTTTGATGTGGGTATAGTTGTGAAGCTACCTCCTTCCTGTTGCATCTCATTCTGCATCAAGTCTGTACAATGAGTCTGGATAACAGCAACAGCATGAGGTGATGGGAAACCAGCCTTTTCTGCTTCCCAAACATGAAAAGAGATGAAGGTAAGAGTACATTTAACCTATAATGTAGGAGGAAAAATGTTCCTAGGAATTCTGTGGTTAAGAAACAATTGGGATATATTAGAACCCAGCGAAATGAAGATTTTTTTACTCTTGTTTCTTCAGATGTTGCAATATGGCTTCAGAATGCAATATGGCTTCAGAGGCCATTTCCATCATTTCTCTTGAAATCTTGGAAATATGAATGAATCTTTGGAGGCAGGTAAAATTATTTCAGGTTCAAACAAGACTGGCTCTCCCAAAATATGATATTCAAACAAAAACAAAACTTTAAAGCAACGTGACTCCCATTTTGATCAGATCAGCAACATTGGAGAGCAGTAGATTAGTCTGGCCAGTTTTTTATTGTTTGCTGTATAAGTAGTCCCTCACAGATGTGCTTGCATTAATCTTGATGTTTAAGACCAGTTTCAAAATGATGCCAATTTAGATTTTGGAAATAATACCCAGGGACAAAGATGACCACTCATTTCTCCACTGCTATTGCCATTGTCAATGCTACAGCCTCTTGTCTCTGGTTACATGTGGAGAAAAAAAAGATAAACACTGGAAAATCGGAATACAGAGCTGCTCCCTTCTTAGCAGGTTGTCCCTAACTGCACACCGTTTAGCAATATGAGCAGAATTAGCTTGGTAATAGATAATATAACCCGTTCATATGTAATAGTTTTTCTTCCCCATTAAATTCATACTTTTTGGTAATTTATTTATTTATTTATTTTCTTAGATTTCTATGCTGCCCTTCTCCCGTAGGACTCGGGGCGGCTCACAGAATAAAAACATATAACAATAAATAGAACTAAAAACATCCAAATGTAAAAACCCCAACAACTAAAATCAGGGAATTTGCTGAAAAAGCCATGTCTTCAGTTCGGCGCAGAAAGCGCGGAGGTCAGGGGCTGTCCGAAGCCCGGTGGGTAATTCATTCCAGAGGGTCAGTGCGGCCACTGAGAACGCCCTCATCCTGGGGGCCACCAGCCAACATTGTCTGGCCGATGGCACCCAGAGGAGGGCAGTCCTATGTGACCGCACTGGGTGGTGGGAGGCCGGTAGGAGGTGGTCCTGCAAGTACCCTGCAAGTAATGATGTGAAAAGAGAGCCAATGTGAATTTTGTTATAGATGCTCATATTTTTTTTTCCATGTGTTTTTCTTATGGACTATAATTCCAAATATATCATAATTTTTTTGCTTATTATCATTGGTTATTGTCAAGAAATACACCATCGACTAAAACTTGATAGAGCAGCCATAAAGGTCAATCCAATATTGTGATGTGTCTATACCTACAAAGATCAGAATCATGCAAGCCATGGTATTCCCTTTGACACTTTTTGGAAACCAAAGTTGGACTTTGAAGAAGCAGGATGGGAAGCTCTTGAACTTTGATGTTGGAGAAGACCAAGAAAACAAATCAATGGATCATTGAACAAATCAACCGAGAGTTTTCATTTGAGGCACAAATGATGAGGCTCAAATTATCATTCTTCAAAAATATTATGCAAGAACTTAGTTCTCTCGAGAAGCCTCTAATGGTGGGAAAAATGAAAGGAAAGAGAAGAGAACAACAAACAGCAAGGTAGAATTAGAATAACAGAGTTGGACGGGACCATGGAGGTCTTCTAGTCCAACCCCCTGCTCAGGCAGAAGATCCCATACTATTTCATACAAATGATTGTCCAATCTTTTTTTAAAAAAACTTCCAGCGTTGGAGCATTTACAACTTCTGGAGGCAAATTATTCCATTGATTAATTGTTATTTTTTTGCTTTTTGTTTTTTACACACATATCAATGCGTGAGCAGTGTGGTACCTGGGTGTCATACATTCTAATACAAATAAGCTTAATAGCATTAGTCATAGTTATTACTCTCAATCCAACTTATATATTTCTAATAGTGATACATATTTATATAAAGTTGCAATCTATCCTTGTTCAATTGTTCCAGGTTTTCTCTTTTTATTACTCTTATTTTATTATATTCTAATGCAAGTAAGACTAATAGCATTAGTCAGAATTATTACTTTCAATCCAACTTATATATTTCTAATGGTAATACATATTTATATAAAGTTGCAATCTTTCATTATTCAATTATTCCATGTTTTCTCTTATTATTACTCTTATTTTATTATATAAAAGTGTATACACTAATATTCCCCTTTTCTCTGATTTCTATCTCTTATTCTAACTTTTAATCATGTCATCCTTTGTTAAAAAAACATTTTCTTTCTATTCTACCTAACTTCTAATCATGTCAACCACCTACCAAAAGAAAGAAAGAAAGGAAAGGAAGAGGAAAAGGAAGGCAAATCAAAACAACACCAAAAGCAAAAGATCATCTATCCATCGTCTCTTGCCCGCTTCAGTACTTTAGTTGCTATGCTTTTTCTTTTTGACCTGTCTTCTGTATTCCTCTCTAAGATCTTTATCTCTTTCTACATCTGCTTCTTGGCTGTTCAATCTGAGTATTTTCCCCACCTCTACTCTCCTCCTCCACTGCCTAGTTTCCAGAATTTCTGCCCTATCTCCCTTCCAAAGGTATCTTCCTGTATCTCCAATTCTCTTTTCAACTCCCTTAGTATATTTTCCCCCGGTTTGATTCATCAATCATGGTTATTTTCTTTGTTATCTCCTCTTTGTCTTCTTCTTTTATTCTCTGATTCTTCGTCTCAGTCTTTTCCACCATTTCTATTGTTAGCTCCTCCCTTTCCTGGCCATCTTGATCTTTGCTCATCATCCCTTGTATAGCATTTTCCATTTTTTCCATAATCTTCTTAAATCCTTTCTCCATAATGTCCTTTGTGTTTTGAAAAAAAAAACACCATCTCCTTCAATGTTTCACTTTTTTCTTCCTTATAAAGCATCTTATTTTGTTTTTAAGGAAAAAAAATCCACTTTTATTCAACAGTCCAAGAGCTATATATTCAGTCCTTAGGTTGCCCTTCAAGGGGTTTCTCTCCTTAATTAGTTTCCATCCACTGCTTCTTAGAGTCCTGCCTTTAGGTGCTTTGGAGAATAGATTGACTCCCTCTTCTTTGTGGCAACCCCTTAGATATTGGAACACTGTTATCATGTCTCCCCTAGTCCTTCTTTTCATTAAACTAGACATGCCTAATTCCAGCATCTATTCTTCATATGTTTTAGCCTACAGTCCCCTAATCATCTTTGTGGCTCTTCTCTGCACTAGGTAGGTGGATTCAATAACGATCGGTACAGCATTGGAAGACCTGAAAGACCAGGTTACGGACAGATTGTCACAGAGAAAATCTGTGTCATTGTTAAGAGCAGGCGATGACATCGTAGCATATAATTAGTTGATGAATCATCATCATCATCAGTATGTGACACAATATATCACTTCTGGTAAGATCCTCACTTTTGACAGCAAAGGGAACTTTCAGCTCCCCTACAGACTCTCCACAGTTTAAGGCTTAGAGCAGGGGTGAAATCCAACAGGTTCTGACAGGTTCTGGAGAACCGGTAGTGGAAATTTTGAGCAGTTTGGAGAAGCAGCAAATACCATCTCTGGCTGGTCCCAGAGTGGGGTGGGAATGGAGATTTTGCAATATCCTTCCACCAGGAGTGGGGAGGGAATGGGGACTTTGCAGTATCCTTCCCCTGGAGTGCGGCGGGAATGGAAATTTTCTAGTATCCTTCCCCTTCCACGCCTACCAAGCCACGCCCACCACACCACACCATGCCCACCAAACCATGCCCACAGAACTGGTAGTAAAAAAATTTGGATTTTTACCACTGATTTAGAGTGTTTTCTAAGCCAGAAGAAACCCCCCTGGGATAGGGGGAGGCTTTAGGTGGAATATTTACTCATTGTCATTTTGCATCCATAGCATCAGTCCCTGTCAAGGCTGAAAACTAGAAAGAGAAAAATACCTTTTGAAGATGTAAGGTAAGTAAGTAAGTGAAGCAACAACATATGTAATTTTCTGGGAAGTGATTTCAAGCTTCAGGAGCAGCAAAGAAAAGAAGATGGACATTGAGTCACTTTTCCTATACCACCTTACGTGAGACCAAGCCTACTCCTTTTGCCTATCACTCATGACTGTATGTTGCCATAAGTATGTTTTTGTTTTGTTTTGTTTTTAATTTGATTTATATGCCGCCCTTCTCCGGAGACCCAGGGCGGCTTACAATGCGTTAAGCAATAGCCTTCATACTTTTGTATATTTATACAAAGTCAGCTTATTGCCCCCACAAACTGGGTCCTCATTTAACCTACCTTAGAAAGGATGGAAGGCTGAGTCAACCTTGAGCCTGGTGAGATTCGAACTTGCAGTAATTGCAGACAGCTGGTTTTAATCACTATGCTTTTAGTCTACTGAGCTAAACCAGGCTCCTATGTTGCTACTCACACCCCTAAGGTTATCCTCAGAGAACCTAGTGTAGTTATCTTCCCCTCTGAGGCACAGATGTGACTATCCAGAGTGGTCTTCTCAGTGGTAGCTCCCGGATTTGGAATGTTTTCTCCAGGATGGTAGGGGTGCATCCATATTGACTATCTTTTGGGCACTAGGCCTTTGGAAAACTTGAGGTTTTTAAAATAGACAGCAGCATACTTTTTAAACAAAAGTATGTTAGAGGAGGGGTAGGAGCAGGGGTGAAATGCTCCCAGTTCGGACTGGATCGCCCGATCCAGTAGTGATGGAGGCGGGTGGTTCGGAGAACCGGTAGCAAAAATCCCTGCCCCCCCCCCATGCCCAGCTGAGCCGCACAATCATCAGAGGCTTTTTTTTTTTACTTTTAAAAGCATTTTTTCTACAACCTCTTCAGCCAAAAAAATGCTTTTAAAAGTAAGGGGGAAAAAGCCTCTAATGATCGCGTGGCTCAGCTTGGATCATCAGAGGCATTTAAAAGAACCCCTTTTTTTCTTTTAAATGCCTCTGACGATCCCAGCTGAGTCACCTGATCATCAGAGCCTTTTGAAAGCATTTTTTAACAACCTCTTCGCTGAAGAGATTGTAGAAAAAAATGGATTTAAAAGTAAAAAAAAAAAATCGCCCACGCCCACCCAGTCACATTAAACCCCCCCCCATGCCACACCCACAGAACCGGTAGTAACAAATTTTAGATTTCACCACTGGGTAGGAGCTGAGAGCCATTAAAATGGACTGTCTTGAAAACATATTTACTAAGTAAGTTTGGGCTGTGGTTATAATAATCATGATGTAATTCTCATTGCCAGCAGTGAGTCATTGGGCACAATTTAACAAGTAGCTACAGTATTGCAGTTCAGTTTTTTAAAAGCACTGAGATTAATTGAGGCCAGACAACCCATGACCTGTTGGGTCATCCTTTCAGAGGTATTTCCTTCTCTAAACAAAGAAACACAATGACCACAGGGGGATTGCTATTGCCTTAGAAGGTGATTAAACTCATTCTCATGCTTTATTATTCGATATACATAGTAACGCATTGCCATTATTTTCTTGTTTTCATCACCTGGAGCTGATGATACCAGCTATCATCTCCAAAGGGGAAAGAAAAGTATGCACTGAAAGCAGTCATAGGAGCGATGAGACTCTTTGAAACTACTTGCAAACCATTCTTTCATCATAATGTGCTCTGATGTTGATTCAGTTTCAGTGTTGTTTGGTATAATGACGGCAACTTTCTTAGCAATTTGTACAATAAATCTTCTCTCATGTTCAAATGCGGGTCTCCAGTCCTTTGACTGACAATGACAGTAGAAACTTCTGACATGTCTTGAATGTATTCTTTTGCAAATTGAAAGGATGCAACATACGGGCTTTGTTGTCATAATAGTTTCTCCAGTAATTCAACCATCTCACATTATTGTGGAGTATAGCCATTCTCAACTCTATGCTATCCTGAGGGCTCATGAAGTATATTTGATTAAATTTGGCTTGCTGGTTGGGGTCTGGGATTCAATGTCTGAGGTAATGATGGATTTGTCCTGGAATAATCACACAAGGGTTCCATCCGTTCCTCATTGGAAGGACTTCTTTGGCACCAAAGGATGTCATTTGGAAGAGGCAGTTGTATTGCCTGATGTTCTTCCTGAACTTGTAAGCAATAGATTCATCATTGCTATCTAAATTGAGGGGTTCACCAGGTAGATGTGGCAAACTGCCTATCTTGACAGTTCATCAATGTCAACATCAACATCAATACAACAGAAATTGGTGGTTTCTCCAGGGATTAGGAACACAAGGACAGACTTTGGCCATGGCACCAACATCAGCAAAAATATTCTATCATGCATTTCATTCTCTGTTGAGGTCTTGTTGTAAAAGGCTGCTATTATCAAGTTGAAGAACTCAACACAGTACACAGTAATTAGTGTTTGCCAGATATTCTTGAGTTTATCTTCCCTTTCCTCCTCCATCTTTCTTGTCTACTCATTCTGTAGCTTTCCTTATGCTTCTGGAGGCATGCAGTCCTTTCATCCACCAGTTCTTCATCTCTCCTCCTCCTTGACACATCATGATGACATGTGGTTTCATCTCCATGACATCCTCCTCTCTTTCCACACAGCATAATTATGCTGACAATATTTTATTTTATTTTTTTTAACCACAATGCTACATGTTGCCATTCTCAACTCAGAATAGTTTAGAATCCCTGCTGGTGTCTCTATGGAAGTCGTAAGAAGCTATCAGAGACAGTTTAAAAATAGGATCACACAACTTCCTGAGGGCTAGGGTAAGATTGGCCTACCTGACCTCCACTGGCCAAAGAAGGGACCAGTCTACACTCAGTTTCAGAGCAGGGACCAGTTGAAAAATGAAACAAGATGAGCAAGGACACTAAGGTATAGTGGTTACTGTATTTGACTGATCAGCAGCAGACAGTGGCATTGAAACAGTCAAAACTTTCCCAATTTCATTTCTTCAGGAGTCAGAGGTCTCAGATTTTGGGCACATTCTGTAAGTTAGAGTGTTTGAGGTACCTTGGTTCAAAAATTGTTGCTCTATGATGTACTGTTTCACCCAGTTAAAGGTCATGACCATGAGAGTTTTAGTAGTATATAGGTAGATGAACTTGAGCAATTAGTGTCTAAGCCAGCTACCCTGTTTTCCCAAAAATAAAACATCCCCTGATAATAAGCCCAATCAGACTTTTGAGTTCATGGCAATAAGACCAAGCACTTATTTCAGGGTTCAAAAAAAATGTAAGACAGGGTCTTATTTTCGGGGAAACACGGTATCAACTAAAGCTGGATCATCCATGGTCTCTTCATATTTCCCATCTGCCCATCTGTGATCACACTGGCATTTCTTAGATAGTACAATAGAGTAAATGTATACACACATAAATACACACACACACACACAAATTAGGATTACACTTTGTTTGGAAATGATTGGAAAGAACAGCTCTATGTTTATCTCATCTCTAAAGCTTCTCTATGAACCTGAAAAAGCAGTGTTGTCTGTGAAATTGAGGAAGGGAAAGCCTTTCATACTAGAGAATTCTCTACCTCAAAATGGCATGGTCCTCCAAACTACTGTATGCTTGTATGAGAACAACTTTCAATACTACAAAGGTGCTTTTTCAAGAGGCAACTGGACTTTCGTTTTTCTTTGAAGACATTTCGCTTCTCATCCAAGAAGATTTTTCCCCTCTGACCAGTTGATGAGAAGTGAAACGTCACTCAGGAGCCTGAGTGGCGTAGGAGGCTAATGCCTCCTACTAAAGGCAGCATTTAATATCCAGCTGCCTGCAATTACTGCGAGTTCAATTCTCACCAGGCTCAAGGTTGACTCAGCCTTCCATCCTTTCTAAGATGGGTAAAATGAGGACCTGGTTGTGGGGGTAATAAGCTGACTTTGTATAAAATATACAAAAGTATGAAGGCTAATGCTTAACGCATTGTAAGCTGCCCTGAGTCTCCGGAGAAGGGTGGCATATAAATAAAAATTTAAAAACAACAACAACAAGAAAGTCCCTAAATTTATGCCACAGTGTTTTTTTGCTAGGTATTATAACAGACTGTACAGGAATTGAAACAAAGTTGATTTTAAATTTAATAACAGCGGCAAGACTACTGGTGGCACAATATTGGAAGAAACAAGATGTACCTACAATTCAAGAATGGACATTAAAAGTAGTGCATTTGGCAGAAATGGCGAAGATTTCCGCATATCTCAAAGACTATTCAAATGAAAGATATATAAAGGAGTGGAAAAGTTGGATAGATTATATTCAGAATAAATATTGTAATAAGAATTTTCAATTAGCTTATGAATGAAATACTTAGTAGAAATTGTTATAATAATTAGAATATTGTTGTTTTATTATTAGGAGTTAAAGATCAAGGTTCATAATGATTTATTATTATTGTTTATTATACTGTTAGCTTATAGTTTTGAGTTTTTATGTAATACCCTGAACTAATCCCGGGAAGCCAAGGGGGGGAGGGGGAGGGGGAGGGAGGGGGGAGGGAGGGTAGGGAGGGAGAGGGGGGGAGAGGAGGGAAAATTTTCTGTATAATCTGTAAAACTTTTTAATAAAAAAAAAAGTCCAGTTGCCTCTTGAAAAAGCACTTTTGGGACAACCATGACCTGGATGACTGAGAATCTCCACTTTCAATACTACATAGACTTTCCGTCCTCCATCTTCAGTTGAGCAACTACTAGGTTTTTAAAATGGTCGATATATTAATAAAAAAGTGCTTATATTTTTGGTAGTTGCCATGATAATTTTCTTTCAGAGTAGACATCATATTAAGAAATACTCATTCTGCACCCAGCCAATTATTTGGGCCCGTCACTCTCTCTCTCTGTTTGCTTCCTAGAGTTATTTATAAAAATAATAAAGGCAAGGTTTTTTTAAAAAAAATCTTTTAAAATCTGCACTGCCTGAAACACCTTGAGACCTGAAGCAGAAGTGTGGTAATTTAGTTTAAAATTTGAAAGCAGGTATATTCTCACATAAATAGGGCAATACAAGATTTCACTAACTTTCTAAAATCAAAGTTTTAATCACTCCTTTTCTGTTTATTCCAGAAAAAGAATTAAGTCTTTAAACTTCTATTTAAAGCTTCTTTTGCTAATGCTAATTGAAGAAAACTCATCCTGTGCTGTAAAATCTATTGATCCAAAGTTTCCTAATAGCTAAAAAGCAATTAGCAAGCAGTTTCCAAAAGTGATTAGAAAAGGAAGTATGTGAATTCAGTACCTTTTGAAGGGAACAATTGCAGTTTGAGCAGAAAATTGGCTATTCCCTCACCTCCCAGAGCTCTAAATCTGCTGAACACTTGTCTTGTGGATCTCCTCATGAGGAGCAACTATCTGAAACACTTGTGGGCAATCTCAAGTTCTCTCCTTATCCAGAGAGGAATTACAAAGAGTCAGGCTACTTGCTGGCTCTACTTTTGATGGAGCCATCTTCAATTCTCCATTTCTTCCTTAGAAATCAGCACTTATTGAGCCTTAATGTCTTGTCAGTCAAGCAATGCATGCTGGCTGGGGAATTCTGGGAGTTGAAGTCCACACTTCTTAAAGTTGCCAGTGTTGAGAAACATTGCTCTTCAGCTTCAACTGATATTTCCTCACTCTGCATAGTCTTTTGCATTTGATTCTTGGGAAATGTGTATATGAATAACAGGAAAAGTGGGCACAAGAGGGCTAGGATAGCCAATGTATACAATCAGTGGTGGGTTGCTCCCGGTTTTGTCCGGTTCTTGCGAACTGGTAGTAAAAGCGGCGGGAGGCTCCACCCACCCACCCGGATGTCATAATGGAAGATCTGTGCATGCGCAGAAGCGCACACGCACTTCCGTTGCGAACCGGTAGTAAAGGTAAGTAGAACCCACCCCTGTATACAATGTACATATGTTGCCCCCGAATACACATACTTTTTATATGTCGCATACATAATCACGCTTTTAAAAATCTACCTTTAAAAAGAAAAGTTCTACCCTCATGCATCTTTAACATGCACCGACGTCCTCCTACAAGCTAGCTCTATTTTTAAAATTAATTGCCTTCCCCATCCATCTTTAAATAAATTGTTCCTTCTCTTTCATATTTCGATTTTATTTTTATTAACTGCTTGGCAAACTAATTGCCTGAAATCTCTGAATTTTGATTGCAGCAGGGAGAAGAAAAGCATTAGGAAATAAGAAGAAAGTTACTGGTCTTAAAGTTAAGGTAGAAATTTGGTAGCAAAGAGGAGGAAGCGGGGATTTATTGCAAATGAAGGAAGGCAAGCAGCAATGGCGGATGAACAGGAGACACCTGTGAAACTTTGAAAGATCAGGTTACAGGTTACAAACCTTTTTCTCAGTTTGCGGTCATTTTTTCATCTTTGCATTTGTAAACTTTAATAAAAAATATATTAAAAAAGGAAAATTAAAGTAAAGCATGGCAATGCAAAGGTAAAGAATGGGATAAGTAGGGGAAAAAATCTGTGATGCTCCCCCTTCCCTTGGTGCCCCCCTTCCCTTGGTGCCCCCAAAACCAAGAGCCTTGGATAGTACAGTGGTCTAAAGCCCTGTTATTAACATCAGCTGCCTGCAATTATTGCAGGTTCGAATCTCACCAAGGCTCAAGGTTGACTCAGCCTTCCATCCTTTCTAAGGTAGGTAAATTGAGGACCCAGTTTGTGGGGGCAATAAGCTGACTTTGTATAAATATACAAAAGTATGAAGGCTATTGCTTAGCGCATTGTAAGCCGCCCTGAGTCTCCAGAGAAGGGTGGCATATAAATCAAATTTTTTAAAAAAACACTTATTTTGCTTAATAGTTTGTTCACGCTCTGCCCCCTGAGGCCCAGACCTAGTCATCGGTTGTTTTAAAGCAGCGGTGAGGAACCTTGGCTCTTTTATGACTTGTGGACTTCAACTTCAGAATTCCTGAGCCAGCATCAGTGGTGGGTTGGTTCGGACCGGTTCTATAGAACCGGTAGTAAAACTGGCAGAGGCTCCAGCCACTGACCCTGACGTCATTAGACGTGATCTGCGCAGAAGCAATGCATGTGCACTAGTGAAGCAAGCGTGCATGCACGATCCTGTTGCGAACCAGTAGTAAAGGTAAGTAGAACCCCCCCTGGCCAGCATGTATTGCTTAATTGAATTCTGGGAGTTGAAATCCACAAGTCATAAAAGGGCCAAGGTTCCCCACCCTTGCTTTAAAGCAAATACGTACATACACTGAAATCCAGGTAGGTGGAGAGCTCTGACCAGAGGTAGGTTTCAGCAGGTTCTGACCAGTTCTGGAGAACTGGTAGCGGAAATTTTGAGTAGTTCTCAAAATTTCCTACTACTCATTCTGGTGCTACTTGACCTCTCAGCAGCTTTCAATATCATCGACCATGGTATCCTACTGCGATGGCTCCGGGGGTTGGGGGTGGGGGCACTGTTTTACAGTGGTTCTCCTCCTACCTCTCGGGCCATATGCAGTTTGTTTGGGCTGGGGGGGTCAGAGATCCTCCCCAAGGCCCCTCACTTGTGGGGTGCCGCAGGGGCCGGTTCTCTTCCCCCTGCTCTTTAACATCTATATGAAGCCACTGGGTGAGATTATTCGCAGTTTCGGGGTGAGGTATCATCAGTATGCTGATGATACCCAACTGTACATCTCCACCCCGGATCAACGCAGGGATGCCCTTTCCGTGATGTCTAAGTGCCTAGAGGCGGTACAGGTCTGGATGGGCAGGAACAGGCTCAGACTCAACCCCTCCAAGACTGAGTGGCTGTGGATACCGGCATCTCATGATCTAGTATCCCCATCACTTCGGATGGGGAGGGAGTTGCTTACTCCCTCTGAAAGGGTTCGTAATCTTGGCATCCTCCTTGATTCATGACTGTCCTTGGTGGATCATCTGGCGGCCGTGACAAGGGGGGCTTTTGCACAGGTTCACCTGGTGCGCCAGTTGCACCCTTTCCTAGACAGGGATGCCCTCCGTACAGTCACTCATGCTCTCATTACTTCTTGGTTGGATTACTTACCTATAAAGCCCTTCATGGCATGGGCCCGGGGTACTTGCAGGATCACCTCCTACTGGTATCCCACTGCCCTGTGCGCTCACATAGGACTGCCCTCCTCCGGGTGCCATCGGCCAGACAATGTTGGCTGGTGGTCCCCAGGATGAGAGCGTTCTCTGTGGCCACACCAACCCTCTGGAATTGATTACCCACCGGGCTCCGGATGGCCCCCAACCTTCCCACTTTCCGCGCCAACCTGGAAACATGGGTTTTTCAGCAAATTCCCTGATCTGCCGTGAAGGTTTTAATTGTCTGGGGATTTTAAATTGGCTTGTTTTACCATTATTTTATTGTTATGCTGTTTTATTCTGTGAGCTGCCCCGAGTCCTATGGGAGAAGGGTGGCATATAAATTTGATAAAATAAATAAATAAATAAATAGTTTGGAGAACTGATAAATACCACCTCTGCCTGGCCCCGCCCCCATCTTTCGCATGCGGAAGATGGCGCCGCCACCCTGAATCCGCAATTGACCACGGAGCGGATTTGGGTATTGTGAGGTCCATAGGGGCTGTGTCTTCAACCTCAGCCTGAATCCCCGGTGATGGGAACTCTCCCTCAGCCAGGAGAGGGCATTCTTGCCCTCTGGAACAACATGGCTGAGGAGAATTGACAGAGACTGAGTGCCATGGGATCGGAGGCACCAACGGCCGACCACTCTGACGTTTCCCGCATTGGGGGAGGCAACGGCAATGCTGACAGCCGAACAAAGCGGTCGACTAAATTGTCGGTGGGATGAGGCCGGCCTGAAGATCTTTACCCAGCCCAGGGTTACCTCAGGGAGCTGTGGAGGTTCCGTGGATACCGGGGGTGCACTGGAGACCCGGATGTTTGCCGGCGGGGGGGGGAGGTTACCCCCGATGAAATGGCGCTCTAGGAGGCTGGCTGGCTCGGAAGAACAATATTGGTGGAGGGGACAAAAGGCGATGTCTAACATGCCCTGCAGCCAAGCAGAGGTTAACAAACCACCAATGAGATCGGGGACTTGGAGGCTGCAGTTATGGCTGAGGGGATTATTAAACTTCTGGGTAAGGCAGTTGCTGGAGGTGGGCCTGTGGACTGGCTGCCTTGGGCGGCATCTCCCTCCCCCCACTTCTTTTTTCAGCCTGGTTTGGACTTCTTAGATGCTGCCCATGGATTGTATTACTGGGGATTTATTCCCGGTTTGCGGAACATCCCCCGCCCATGGATTATCATCGACCTGTCTCTATAAGTTGTTATTTTATTCCATTCTATTATTCCATTCTTATTGCCCATACACCGAGTTGGTCTGGACATGTGGGTACTGAGGGAGATGGCCTTTGGGCACTGGTTACTGCTGTAAGTCTGGAGGTGGACCAACAAATCCTCCAAATTATGACTATCTAATTATCGTCGTGAGAGGGTGATTGGGACATTGATCCTGCAGAGGTGCTCAAAGGCCTGGGACTCCTCCCACTGTGGTGAGGGAAGAGTGGAGGCCAGTTGTTCTTCCCACATGGTTCTACCATCTTTCTTACCATCTTTATTATAGAACTTTATTGGACCCCATCTGGATTCCAGTTCCATTTGGTCTTCTCAGTGGATGTATTTGGCGGCTGAGCTTATTGCATTGCAAGATGCCCCCCTCTTGCAGACGTGGCCTCCACATTATCGAGGGCCTACCTCAATGACGGGTTTTGGGACCCAGAGAGGTGGCATGTGATGAAGAGGGGGTTGAGGGATTTTCTAAAAAGAGTAGCAGGTTTAAAAAAAAGGTTGAAATTTACTCCACAATTGTTTTTATTGGGTATTACAACAGGTTGTACAACAATAGAGACTAAATTGATTTTAAACCTTATATCGGCAGCTAGACTTCTGGTGGCGCAATACTGGAAGAAAGACTTTTTGCCTACTATTGATGAGTGGATACTGAAAGTAGCAAACTTGGCAGAAATGGCGAAGATTTCAGCCTATCTGAAGGACATTACTCAAGAAAGATATATATTGGAATGGAGAAAATGGATTGACTATATTCAGAACAAATATCAGACAAAGAAATATCAAATAGCTTATGGATGAATGTTAACTTTAGATGTATATTATCCATAGCGGAGTTATGGTTCTATGGGGGATCTGTTAATATAGTTGAAGTTAGGTTAATTTAGTTTGTGTTTGTTACATGCAATACCCTGTATTTTGCTCTGGGAAGTCGGGGTTGGGTGGGTGGAGGGGGGGTTTGGAAGGGATGGGTGGGAAAGGGAGGGGGGATGGAGGGTGAAAATAATTGTTGTATAAAACTTTTTCAATAAAAAAGAATAATAAACAGAGTAGCAGGGACGTTTTTAAGGGGACCCGGGAGGGAGGGAGGGGCTGTAGTGATGGACCAGGGGGGTCCATAGAGCCACTGTGCAGGGTGGTGGGTTGGTTGGGTGCAGCAGAGGAGGTGAGAAGGGTAACCTAACTGGGGTGCCGGGTGGTGAAAAGAAGGGCAGCTCCATCAATGTGATAAGTGGGAGGGGCAGGTATGGCAGATGCAGGGGGCCATATCAGGTTTTGGGGTGCGCAGGCGCTGTCTCCAAGTGATTGCACACTCCGGCCCCCATAGCGTGGCTCGTGTCCTGGATTGCACAGATTCTCAGGCCCTGGGTCCTTGGCTGATGTTATGTAATGCCAGGTTGCTAATTAATAAAGCCCCCCTCATTTGTGATCTTATTATGGAGGGGGGTGCAGACCTGGTTGGGATTACAGAGACCTGGTTGGGCCAGGAGGGGGGATTCCCCTCATTGAAATGTGCCTTCCAGGCTTCCGTGCATTTCATCAGCCGAGGGCTCAGGGGAGGGGTGGGGGGGGGGTAGTGGCAATTATTAGAGAAACTCTTTGTCCGAGGGCGGCCACTGTTCCTCAGATAGCCAGATGTGAGTCCCTTTTTGTGAAGTGGGGTTGTGGGGTGCAGATGGGTTTGCTGACTACGTACCTGGCTCCCTGCCACGTGGCAGTGACCCTGCCTGAGCTACTCGACGTGATAGCCGGGGTGGCGGTTGATATCCCCAGACTTATTGTTATGGGGGACTTCAACCTGCCATCCGTCAGTGAGACATCAGAGGTGGCTCGGGAGTTCATGGCTTCCATGACAGCCATGGACCTGACCCAATTAGTGCAAGGCGCCACTCACACAGAGGGACACACTCTGGACTTGATTTTCATCTCTGGTCAGTGGCTGAATGATCTTGGTAGAGGGGACCTAGACATTAAACCCTTGTCATGGACAGATCATTCGCCCCTTCACTTAGACTTTCAAGCCGCTTACCCCCACTGCAGGGAGATGGAACTGACTAGATGGTTCTGTCCCAGGTGCCTGATGGATCCCGAAAGGTTCCAGATGGAGCTTGGGCCGTTTCCGGAGACTCTGGCACACGACTCGACTGAAGACCTGGTGGCCGCCTGGGATAGTGTGGCCGCAGGGGCTTTGGGCCGCATTGTGCCTTTGCGGCCTCTGACCCAATGCCGGCTCCTTGGTTCTCCAAGGAGCTGAGAGAGATGAAGTGTCAGAAAAGACACCTAGAGAGTGTCTGGAGGACTAGTCAATCCAAATCTGACCGGACATAGGTGAGCTCTTATATCAAGACCTACCTAGTGGCGATAAAAGCGGCAAAATCTAACTATTTTCCACTCTTATCGCCTCTGCAGAGAACTGCCCAGCCACTCTGTTTAGGGTGTCCCACTCCCTCCTTCGGGTGGGAGTGCGGGAAGATCCCTTGCAGGGTCGAGCTGAGGATTTTGCACAGTTCCTGCATGATAAAGTCGCTCAAATTCGGGAAGGCTTGGACTCCAACTGGATGAGTCCGGGGAGGGAGACGGGAGCGAGTCTTGAGAATATTATCTGGGAAGAGTTTGACCCTTGGCTCCCGAGGATGTGGACAGGATTCTGGGTAGGCTTAGTGCTGCCACATGTTTATTGGACCCGTGTCCCTCCTGATTGGTACTGGCCTCCCGAGAAGTTACACAAGGCTGGCTTCAGGGGATTTTAAATGTTTCCTTGAGTGAGGGTGCCTTTCCCGCTACCTTGAAAGAGGCAGTGGTGAGGCCCCTCCTCAAGAAGCCATCCCTGGACCCGGCTATATTGGTAAATTATCGTCCGGTCTCCAACCTTCGTTTTGTGGCGAAGGTTGTTGAGAGTGTGGTGGCATGACAACTACCCCGGTACCTGGAGGAAGCTGTCTATCTAGACCCGTACCAGTCGGGCTTCAGGCAGGGGAACAGCACAGAAACAGCATTGGTCGTGTTGGTGGATGATCTCTGGAGGGCTCGGGACAGGGGTTGCTCTTCTGTCCTGGTCCTATTAGATCTCTCAGCGGCTTTTGATACCATCGACCATGGTATCATGCTGCAGCGGTTGAGAGGATTAGGAATTGGAGGCACCGTGCTATGGTGGTTCTCCTCCTACCTCTCCGACCGCTTGCAGTGTTGGCAGGGGGGCAGAGATTGACCTCGAGGCGCCTCGCTTGGGGGATGCCATAGGGATCGGTCCTCTTGCCCCTTCTGTTCAACATTTATGTGAAGCTGCTGGGTGAGATCATCCGTTGTTTTGGGGCGAGAGTCCACCAGTACGCTGATAACACCCAGCTGTACATCTCCACCCCAAAGCACCCCAATGATGGCCTTGATGTGAAGTCCCACTGCCTGGAGGCCATGCGGGTCTGGATGGGGAGAAATAGGCTCAAGCTCAACCCTTCCAAGACCAAGTGGCTGTGGCTTCCGGCGTCCCGGTATAGTCAGTTGGTGCCATTGCTGACTACTGGGGGTGAATCTTTGCCCCCCACAGAGAAGGCTCGCAATCTGGGCATCCTCCTGGACTCACGGCTGTCTTTAGAAGAGCACATGAGGCCGCAGCCAGGGGGTCTTTTTATCAGGTTCACCTGATCCGCCAGTTGCGTCCCTTTCTGGACCAGGATGCCTTGCGCATGGTCACTCATGCCCTTGTCACCTCCCATCTCGACTACTGTAATGCTCTCTATATGGGGCTCCCCTTGAAGAGCACTCAGAAGCTCCAACTGGTCCAGAATGCGGCCGCGCGGGTAGTTATGGGTGCACCTCGTTACGTCCATGTAACACCTCTCCTGCACAAGCTGCACTGGCTCCCAGTGGTCTTCCAAGTGTAATTCAAGTTGTTGGTCACCACCTTTAAAGCACTCCATGGCATAGGACCAGGATATCTACGGGACCGCCTTCTGCCACCAACAGCCTCCCACCGACCAGTTCGCTCCCACAGAGAGGGACTCCTCAGGATGCCATCGGCCAAGTTATGCCAGCTGGCGACACCCGGGGGAGAGCCTTCTCTGTCGGAGCCCCTGCCCTTTGAAATGAATTGCCCCCGGATATTCGTAACATCTCAGATCTCCGGGTCTTTCGCTGTGCCCTTAAGACCCCACTGTTCCGACAGGCGGGGCTATCTAATTGAATGATTTTAAATTGGGTTTTAACTTTGGGTTTTAAAATTCGGCCAAAACTATTTAATGAATTTTAATGAATTTTAACTTTGATACTGTATATTTATGTTGTAACTGGCTGTACACTGCCCTGAGTCCTTTGGGAGGAGGGTGGTATATAAATAATATTATTATTATTATTATTATTATTATTATTATTATTATTATTATTATTATTATCTATTCTCTGCCTCCTGAGTCCCAGCTGATCGGAAGGAAATGGGGATTTTTCAGTATCCTTCCCCTGGAGTGGGAAGGGAATGGAGATTTTGCAGTATCCTTCCCCTGCCATGTCCACCAAGCCATGCACGGCCCACCAAGCCACACCCACAGAACCAGTATTAAAAAAGTTTGAAACTCACCACTGGCTCTGACAATGAATTTTTCCCTGTGATGCTAGTAGTTTGGCCTTTCTGAAAATGCATGGCCTTGGGACAGGCTGCACTGAGGTGTGTTTATGCCAGTAGGAGGAGATAAGCTTCACTGCACTGCAAAGAATATTGTGGCCTGAGGGAAAAATGGAGATGATGGAGATGGTAATAGAGATAATGATGATAATCGGCACTGTAATATGAAGAGGGCCCAAAAGATAGTAAAATAAATGCTAAGGATTCATAAGAACTCCCTTGTAGTAATTGGATGAGCTTCCCACAGACATATTGGATTTCAGGTGGGGGATTATTGGACTCATTTGGAGGATGCTAAACTATTTGAGACAGGCTTATTTTGGCTTTCCTAGCTTTTTAAAGGTTTCAGGCTGTGATTTCATTTTTTTTTAAAGGTGTTGACAGCATCTGTTGATATTTTTAATTGCATAAAGAATTTGATCAAAGCAGGCTACATTGTTTTTAGCTTGGACCTGAAATGAGAATTCCCATTGGCAGTATGAAGATTTAGTGACTGGAATGCAGAGGCTTGCAGATCAATGTGGTGCATCTGTATTTTTGTATTTCAGGGCTGGTCCAATTATTAGACAGAATGAAGCTAAACACTAAAGGCAGCAAAGATTGTGGCATATGCAGCACCCAGCCCGATTTTTCCCCCTGAGTCCCTGTGTGCTTTTTCCATGGGTGCTACGTTGCCTATCTTGAATTCCTGGAATTAGCTAGATGCTCACTGTTATTAGAGGAAGTCGTCCCATCAGCTATAAGCCTAGTAACTTTTCCAGGTGGAATGGAGAAAGGATGTCACCTCATCCTTTGGTTTATATGGCTAAAGGCCTTGGTGTGTTTCCAGTTATGGACCATTATACTCAGAGAGTCTGACTACTATTTCACTGTAACCAGGATTGTGGTTCAAATAGGTATAATTCATCCTAGCCTACATTATAAGATTGTTGTGAAGAAATAAGTGGAATATATCTATGTACCGGTATGTATTTGGAAGGACAAATGTCATATAATTTAACATCCCACTCTTCCTCCCTCCCTCCCTGCCTCCCTCCCTCCATATCTATCTATCTATCTATCTATCTATCTATCTATCTATCTATCTAT
>WNWU01000036.1:12417064-12468391 GCA_012654045.1 Ptyas mucosa
CTATCTATCTATCTATCTATCTATCTATCTATCTATCTATCTATCTACCTACCTACCTACCTACCTACCTACCTACTACTGGAGTAAGGACATTTTGAGGCTCTTCATTCAGAAGCCGACAACTGGGCTCTTTTATACATTTCCAAAGAATAGGACATACAAGCAGATGGATATATCACAGGCCCAGGCAGACCTCTGTCTGACCATTGCCAACACCAGCTGCAGATTACTATTAGGGAATTCTTGATGACCTTCACAATATCTTTTGAGCCTGGTCTGAAATTACAGTATACTATCTAGAACAAGGGAATATAGCAGACTGTGGAGCCCTTTCTCTTAGCTCCAAGGGTCTGTCGGGTTGAACATCAATTCCTACAATTGGCTGCCTTTTATTGATCTCCTTTAAAGTTAATTGTAACTGGTGGCTAAAACCATTCTGTGAATATGCCTAGGCCAATAGAGAATCATTGGAGGAAATGCCTTTCTCTTTCTTTCTTTCTTTTACAGCTTCCCTCGAATGTGATTTTAAAAATGGGGAAAATAACAGTTGAAGATTGTTTTTGTGAGACTGACCACAAAGAAAGGCAGTTGGACACCATACCCATTTAGCGATCTAAACCAGGGGTCCAGCGGTGAAATCCAATTACCTTTGCTACCGGTTCGGGAACAGGAGCACGCACGCGCCTCTTCTGCGCATGTGCAGAGTCTTCTGCACATGCACAGAGGGTAAAAATGGGACATAATGATGTCCTGGCAGGTGGGTGGAGCCTCCCGCCGCTGGCGCTACCAGTTCACGCAAGCAGGATAGATCCGGCTGGATTTCACCGCTGCAGGAGTCCCCAACCCCCAGGCTGTGGCCCATCCCCGGGCCGTGGCCTATTTGCAACTGAACCACATGAGCAGCAGGTTGGTACACACACACACACACACACACACACACACAGCTTGACTTGTGCAAGTTGAGCTGTGATGCATGGGTCTGTGTGCTGGCCTGCCACTTGTGTAAGTTGAGCTGTGTATGTGAGACAGGCCGCCAAACCACAAAGCCTGAGGACCACTGGTCTAAATGACCACTACATCGTGGTGTAGTGGGGAAGGAGCAGGGCTGGCACTGAGGAGACCCAGATTCAAGCCCACCCCTGGGTGAGTTTGGGTCAGATGTTTTCTGTTAGATCAACTTACCACAAAGAGTGATGGTTGTGGGGAGGGGAAATGGAAAAGGAGATGCTCTATATCCCATCTATTGCTCCAGGAGAAAAGGCCAGAGAGAATTCTAAACCATAAATAATCCACGTTTCCTTTGTACCCATTTGGTTGGCCCAATAATTGCTATCTGCCTTGCAGGGGTGGGTTTTACTTATCTTTACTACAGGTTCGCAACAGGATTGCATGCGCAGATCGCCGATGACGACATCCGAGGTGGTGGGTGGGGCCTCCCACCAGGTTTACTACCGGTTCTTGTGAACTGGTCTGAACTGGGGGCAACCCACCACTGCTGCCTTGTAGCAAAACAAAAATTCATGCTGAGACAATAGTGGCTGTTTCAAGACTTAAGAACTTTATCAAATGCACGAAGTAGTATACAGTTTTCTACAGATCAGACTCCATGCATCTGACCAAGCAGACTGTTTTCCACCAAAGCTTATGGCTGTGATAAATTGATTCATGATGAAAAGGCTGCAAATCTCCTGGTTACCTTGACTATGTCCTTGTCCTTTTTGTCCTTTGTATTTCAGAAAATCTCTGGACAGGAGAAATTTACTGGATGTGTAGGCAGTACTGAATCGTCTCCCCCACTCTTTTTCCAACACTTCTACACTTGTTAAAATAGAAGTGATTTTCTTCTACAGGAGGACATTTTGTAATTTGATAGGTGTCTACAGTAGGGCTCTGGATATTGCTGAGAAGCCATGTTCACAGAAGAAAGAGGTGTATTTTTTATTTATGGTGGCAGCTTTTGCAGAGATGTTTTTCCTCCAGTTTTAACAATAGAAATGGGTAGCTTCATTGAATGCTACTGTCAGTCTGGGAGAAGGAAAGAGAGCAAATACCGTTTGAATGCCGGCATTTGGGCAGGATCTGAAGTGGAGAGAACAATAAGTGACCTAGATTTATGGCCTGAAATGCAACTGGTCTCATCTCTGTGCGGGCAACTTGCAGGCGCACACATACACAAAGACACACACACCATCACCCATTATCCTTTGAATTGTGATAGCTGTTTGATAGATATGAAACATTGATTGTAAGGTCAGTGATTCGTGGGTTGCGCTGTAGCGATAAAGGCTGACATCCCTAACCGTGTTATGTTTTCTTGATACATACTGAATGACATTCTCCGGATCTCCAATCCAATACAGTATTAGCAGACTGCCTGGGGTTTCTAATCCCAAACATCTGGAGAGCACACAGCGGAGGAAGAAACTTCTAGGCAAATCCCAGGTCACATTAAAGCCTTTGGAACAAAAATAATCATCAAACAGTTGAACCTATTCCAGAATATGCAAATCACAACAATAGAAGAAGAAAAACTTTTGGACCGTCAAGAAAATTTGTTGGGAAGAAGCAGCAATTCTAAATTAAGGAATATAAAACCTTTTTTTTTTTTTTTGGATAGCCAGAAATAGTCCAGGCTTAACTCTGCTTTCATTTTTAACCATCTGGCAATGATCTGTGACCCCCTCCCTCAAATCTTTGGTGTATTTCTGTCTCTGCATATCTTAATATCGTTATTTGTTGTTTTACTTGTCCTATTTCCCCACTGGTGATTTTTGTTTTTGCTTTGTTTTTGCTTTGCCTATTCACTTCACTTCAAACAAGATTATCGAGAAGAGATAATTTAAGTGTCACTAAAGGAGAAGATAAAAGGAAGAGATTCCCTTTTCTCAGTGTGTATGATAATATGCATCAAATAAAGCTACATCTCCCTTTTTCAAATAGGCTTCTTTCCTTCTTGAATCATGCCCCTATTTTTCTAGAAATGAAACCTGGATCACAATTCAAATTCAAGCTCAGTGGAAACTGGCAATGCAGAATTTAACATTTGATATTTATGAACATTTTGGTAATAGCACATGTGTTAGACACCGTAGCCCTCTGCAGTTCAAGAAACAACTTCAATGTTGTTGTTGCCTACATGAAGGGGAGCAAATAAATTTCCAAAATAAAATAATAAATACAATAAAATGAAATAAAAAATAAAATAAAATAAAATAAATGTTTCTTCATGCAACTTACATTGTTTATGTGAAACCCCATGTTTCCCTGAAAATATGACCCTAGGGCTTATTTTTTGGGGGTGTCTTATTTTTTTTCCATGTACAGGCCTACTTCTTCTGCAGGAAGCTGCGTGGCTTGCTAGTGCTGCTACCATGAGGTGGGAGATTGCAGATGTCCCACATGCTCTGCACCAGCTTACCTCAGGGTCCCCACAGGCAGGCCACCCATGCCCCAACACCTGCCTTGCGGCCACAGTGTCAACACATCACTTGGTTTCCTGATCTGTTGTGGCTGTGAGCAAGCAGAAAAAGTGGGCTGGCAGCCACGTGGGCTCCTGCAGCACATGGCTGCTGGTGCTGTCGTCACGAGGCAGGTGTCAGGGTATGAATGGCCTGGCTATGGGGATCCTGAGGTAACCCAGTGCAAAGCGCATGGGGCAGCTCCACCACCACCCCGCCTCACCTCGGGCCACAGCACCGCGAGCAACCAGACGGAATGGGCAGGCAGCTGGCTGTGCAGGCTCTTAAGTAGGGCTTATTTTGGGAGTAGGGTTTATATTAGACGCACAGGTTAAAAACATGCCAGGGCTTATTTTTGGGATAGGCCTTATTTTTGGGGGAATGGGGTACATTCATAATGCACTCATTTGAAAGTGCTTTCAGCAGGAAACTTACAGCACAGGGAGACATTTCCAACTTCTCTAGCCCCAAAGCAGCACCTTAGCAGGACAGATAGTGATCACTGAGCTGTTCCTCACTTACCAGATGGTCCTCTAAGTCTTTGCAGCTCCACAAATAGTTGCAGGACTGGTATTACAGGCTTCTTGATTCTGTCCATTGGCCGCTTAGTCAGCAGAAACACCACTTTGTGTGAGATTTAAAAGAGATGATGAACTTCCCTAATCATGGCAGCACAGTTCCAGCCCCATCCACACACTGTTATTCAATACTTCAGAAATACCATGTTATGGAAATATTTTCAAAAATATCTTACTACATATTTTGTGCAGAATGGTATACAAGTAATCCTCGACTTACAACTTTTCATTTAGTAATGGTTCAAAGTTACAACGGCACAGAAAAAAAGTGACTTATGACTGTTTTTCACACTTACGACCATTGCAGCATCCCCATGGCCATGTGATCAAAATTCAGATGCTTGGGAACTGGCCTGTATTTATGACGGTTTCAGTGTCCCAGTGTCACGTGATCAGCTTTTGCAACTCCCACAGGAGAACTTTCTTTGCATTATGCAAGACAAGATCTGTGTTGTGGCCCGCCTAGGTCAGAACAATCTGTGACGCAATAAGTGGCGAATTTTAGATCCACAAAACCCCTTCCACTTTTGAGCACCTTTTTAATTACAGCCTCATTCGATCACCAACAATCTGCAATTCACACATGGCCCTTGGCCAGCTCACAAATGCCTCTCCAAACCAAACCATGAGATGAGACTGAGTTCCCTCTTTTTTTTAACCATCCCATGAATCAGTAGTGGATTGCTCCTGGTTCGGTCCGGTTCTTGCGAACCGGTAATAACGGCGGTGGGAGGCTCCGCCCAACCACCTGGACATCATCATGGACAATCTGCACATACGCAGAAGCGCATGTGTGCTCCAGTTGTGAACCGGTAGCTGAGGTAAGTAGAACCCACCCCTGCCCTGGATATTTCGTTCAAGAGGAGAAATCAAGAGCCTTTCCCCACAAACCATCTCTTTATTCCACCATTGCCTTATGTTGTCGCCTTCAAGTTGTCTCCAGCCTGTGAATAAGAAAGGCTGCAGTTGTCTTTAGTTATAAAGATGTTAAATTTGCATTTCGCCCCTTAAGCTGGCAGTAACCTGCAGTAATGCCAACATGGACAGTTTCTCACGTGCTTTGCTAACTATTCTGTCAGCTGCAATCAAGTGACCCTCTAGTGATTGGGTTAACCCAGTGCCTGGCGGCCATTTCAAGCTGGTGTCTGTGTGGTCTTGGACAATACCCCCGACATATTTTTATTTTGCTTTTTTTCCAGCTGAAAGAAGCAGGACAGGAGCACCAGCTGCCATTCTGCAAAGCTCACTGCAGCTTGCCACACACAGAGATTAGTGGCTGGAGGAGCAGAACCTTGCACTTTTGAAAGGGCGCAAAGCCCACTTTCAAATCAGGCCTTCTGGATAGCTCCTTGGCAGGATAGGTGACCTGGGTGATAAAACAGGAGGCTCTGTAGCTCTGAAAATCTGCAGCTGGTATGTTGGCAGCTGCTTTGCAAATGGGAGGGTGCTGCCTGGTGTTGCATTAGAGTCATTCCTTCATTCATCAATTCAATTTCCAGGTCATTTGATTCCAGAAAAGCTCTGAATGGCTTCGCAATTAAATAGATGGAAATCTTAAAGTAAGGAAAGAGAAGCTGTTGCTCCGAAGGAACAAATTAAAAAGATCACCCCTAACTTAAAAGGGGCCTGATCACACACTAACCAAAACCTGGGAAAAGAGCCCGGCTTTTAGTCTTGTTTTAAGGCAAGTGGGGTTAGTGTCACATGAATCTCAGAAGGGTGGGATTGCTGTTGTGAGGGGAACAACAGAGAAGGCTCATTTCCCGGATGCTGTTGGATGACGTTGCTTGATTAATGGAACATGAAGCAAGCTGGTTCTGCAGGAACCAGACAGAGGTAACAGAATTGGAAGGGACCTTGGAGGTCTTTTAGTCCAACCCCTTGCTTAAGTAGGAAACCCTATACCCGTGATGGGGAACCTTTGGCACATGCGCCACAGCTGGCATACGTAGCCCTCTCGGCAGGCACGTGAGCCGTTGCCCAGCTCAGCTCCATCGCGCATGTGTGCGCACCTTCTGCTGGCCAGCTGATTTTCAGGTCTCTGCTACGCATGTGCGGGGGGTGGGGCGCATGTGAGAGATGCATGTGCATGCATGGGGGTGTCATGAATGCATGCATGGGGGGCAGGGCTCACATGCACATGCGGGGGTGGGGGGAGCACAAGAGGTGCCCACCCCACAGCCTGTTTTTTTGTCCCAGGAGGCTGCAGGGAGGCCTATTAGGCCCAAAATGGGGCCCGAGGGGGTGTGGCACCCTCCCATGGCCTGTTTTTGGCCCCAGGCTTCAGGAAGGCCTACTAGGCCCAAAACGGGGGCGGGGAAGTCATGCACACATGCGCAAGGGGATGGGGGTTCACACGGCGGGTTGCATGTGCATGCGCAGGGGAACACAAGGGGGGGTCATGCGTGTATTACATTATGGGTGCCAGCACTCGATGACAAAAAGGTTAGCCATCACTGCCCTCTACCATTTCAGACAAATGGCCGTCCAGTCTCTTCTTTAAAATCTCCAGTATTGGAACACCCACAATTTCTGGAGACAAATTGTTCCACTGATTAATTTTCTGTCAGAAAATTTCTCCTTAGTTCTAGGTTATTGTTGTGACCCAGGCTCACTTAGTCATTACAAGACACAATTGGTCCCAAAGAAAACTGTTTTATTATAACAACTGAGAATTACTTCATTCCCACCTTAGTCCAAATTAATTCCAAAACAAATCCTTCAGAAAAAGTCCTTCGGCTTATCACAAACCTTTATCTTCTTTGGCACCCTGCCAAAGGCCTTTTTTGGCAAAGCCCCACAAAGTTCAGAAACAAGATGCTGACTGGAAAACAGATTTAGCAACATTGCTTTCCTACAAAGAGCCCAAGAGCCTTTGCTGCTCTTTTAAGCTTTATGGGAGGGTCCAATCATCTCCTGGCCTTATTCCCGAGTCATCCTTTTTGTTTTAGCTGCTCTTGCCTTCTGGCAGCTCTGTGCATGCGTGCACTAGGAACAGGCTCCTCCTGTTCCTCTGCCTCTCTGCTGTCTGACTCTGGAGGCTCCAGAGTCCGCGCATCACTCCCAGATGGCCCTGGCCCCATCTCTGCCTCCGACGCAGAGCCCTCATCTGGGCCTTCCCTACACTCCAGGACTGGCCCATGGTCCATTCCAGCCTCCTCACTCTCCGACTCTGCTGCTAGCTCCGTGGGCTGCTGGAAGACCACAACAGTTAGTTCTCCTTGATTAGTTTCCATCCATTGTTTCTTGTCCTACCTTCAGGTGCTTTGGAGAATAGAGTTACACCTCCACTTCCTTGTGACAGCCCCTCAAATATTGGAACACTTCTATCATGTCACCCCCTACTCCTTCTTTTCATTAAACTGAACAGATCTACGGGAGGCAAACAGTTCCTCATATAACCTGGCTCTACCCCTTGGGAACTTTAAAGGTCATAGTTAAAACCTTAAATTGCACCCAGAAACTTACTGGTAACCATTGCAGTTTATGGAGCAGAAGTGTTACATAGGTTTAGTGAGCCTTGCTCATCACTGCAGTTTTGGAGTGGTCTTCAAGGGCAGCCCCATGTAAAACACACTTCACTAATCTATCTGTTAAACGACCAAGGCATGAGTGATTGTGAAGATGACTTCCTTGCTTAGAATACATTACTGGATAGACCACCCACTCAGTGAATTGACTATCTGGCAAATGACATGGTTTTGGCAGATGGCTAAGCCTCTGGGTTTGGCCAGCTGTCAAAATGATCTTCTAATCATAGCTGTGTTGTGATTCACAGATGATTTCCCCCTGGCTGGTGATATTCAGAAACAGGGAGGCATCGAAGTCAGAAAGTTTAACTTTGCTTAGCATGTCTTACACTGGCAAAATCAAGATACTGCCATCTAATGGCAAGCCAAAGGAGATACTTCTTCTTTTGCCATATCCATCATTAGACGTTGGCAATCATGTTGGCGATCCTATTTTTATCGACAGCTGCACGAAAAAGTGCTGCTGAGTTTTCTTCAAACCAGTCCCTTAGATTTTGAAGCCATGATGTTCTTCTTCTGCCTGGACCTCTTTTGCCTTCAATCTTTCTCTGGAAGATTAAGTGAAGTATGCTGCAAACTACATGCTGGTTTATTCTTTTACTGGCTTAAGGAGTGGTAGATAATACATTACAGAGTGAGAAGGCCCAGAAAGAATGAAAGGAGTAATTAAAAAAAGAAACCTTCATGTAGGAAGAAGAGGAAAGTCCTCACACCTATTCTAAAAAGTTTGCTTCTTGATTTGAAAATTTCTTATAATAAAATTGGGTTTGAGAACAATTAGTTAATGGAATGGTTTGCCTTCAGAAGTTGTGGATACTCCACCACTGGAGCCTTTTAAGAAGAGACTGGATGGCCATTTGTCTGGAATGGCATAGGGCAGTGATGGCTAACCTTTTTGCCGTCACGTGCCAAAAGTGGGTGGAGTGGGAGGGTTGCGCACGCGCGTGCCCACACCCTTAATTCAATGCACCCTACCCCCTGTGCTCCCCTTTTGGCACGCGATGGCATGTGGGCCCGGTAGGCCCATTTTTCGCCCTCCCCAGGCCCCAGAGGCTTTCTAGGAGCCTGGAGAGGGTGAAAACTGCCTTCCCCACCCCTCGGAGGCCCTCTGGAGGCTGGAAATGGCCCATTTCCCGACTTCCGGTGGGTCCGGAAGGCCCAAAAATCAGCTGGCCGGCACACACATGTACGCTGGAGCTGAGCAAGGGCAACGCTCATGTGCCCACAGGTATGGCTCTGTGTGCCACCTGTAGCACACGTGACATAGGTTCGCCATCACGGGCATAGGGTCTCCTGCTTGAGTTGGGGTTGGATTAGAAGGCCTCCAAGGCCCATTCCAACTCTGTTATTCTGTTATCTGTATGGTTCCAATTCTCTAGTTACGTTTAAAAATGTACTATAGTCATCTATCACTGATTACTGCTTGAGTACTTTTGAAAAAGCATGTCCAATTACTATTCCTAAAAGTAGGTACATGGGCAGAGAAAAAATGTTTCATGAAGAAAAAATGGCTATATTAATAAACATATCGGGAAACGTTTGAGTGAAAGGAAGGAAACCTAACTATGTAAGCCTTGGGAGAAAAATATGGAATATGGTAGGCACTTGATATACTAGCGTAAAGGTTACCTTTCTGTTCCTACATTACATGGTTTATTAGATCATGGCAGATATATATTTCATGCTGTCATGGACTAATAGAAATGTGTTCAATACGATCCTCCTTCACAGCTGAAGCAGAAAGGTTTAGTGCCAAATAAAATAAGTTTTGTATTGTGAAAATTACATGATTTGCCTCTTTGCATTTTCTTAGGTCTATTACCCAGTTGTCCAATGAATCCAGCCAGATCCTTTGATCCCACTCAGGTCATGGGGAATCCCCTAACCTCTACAGTAGGCAAGAAAAGAAGTTGCCTTGGATCTGAAGAGGGTGAGGAACATTTGTCACAAATGAAACATTTGTACGTAAGAGTGGCGGCCTAAAAGGTGATGAGACAAGCCCTTTATTAAGATTAAAGCCTAGCTCTGGCCACCAAACCAATTATACCGAGACAAATAAAGATCCTTCTCCATTATCTCTAAATGGACAGGTAATGTACAAGGCAACCAAGGTACTATACCACTATGCATGTCAGGATATTTTAGGGTAGGGAAGTGACTTGCCAATATTTTAAAAGACCATATAGGCAACAAAGTGTTCCCCATACCAAGAAAGCAATGGCAAATTGAAAACAGCTCTGCTAACAGTGGAGCCAACAACTGTGGCAGAGAGAAGATCAGCAAATGGATCAGAATTCCACTCTAAGCAAGAAGATGATATGGGATCATCTGCAAGCACTCCAGACAGTGGCACACCCCCCAAAACAGAGGTCTCTGGAAGTTTAAAGCGCTGGGATTTGAAGGATTGCCACCTTTGCTCATTTGGCGCCTTTAAAAGGACACTGGATTCTCACAATTCATTTTTTATTTATTTTATTTATTTCGGGACTCAGGGCGGTGCACAGCCAAGTAAAAAACACACAATACAAACATTAAGAACAATTAAAAAGAATATCTCAATTGGCCCAAGATTTAAAAAAAGAACAACCCAATTTAAAATAGTTTAAAAGGATTCGCTTAGGCAAGCCCTGCTTGTTGGAAAAGGAACGTTTTAAGGGCACGGCGGAAGGCACGGAGGTCTTGGATTCTCCTTATCTCTGGGGCAGCTGATTCCAGAGGGTAGGAGCACCCACAGAGAAGGCCCTCCCCCTGGGGGTCACCAGCCTGCATTGCTTGGCTGATGGCACCCTGAGGAGGCCCTCTCTGTGGGAGTGCACGGGTCGATGGGAGGTCGTCGGTGGCAGAAGGCAGTCTCGAAGATAACTAGGTCCTATGCCATGGAGTGCTTTAAAGGTGGTGACCAACACCTTGAAGCACACCCGGAAGACCACTGGGAGCCAGTGCAGCTTGCGCAGGAGCAGTGTTATGCGGGAGCGCCATGCAGCTCCCGTAATTACCCGTGCGGCCGCATTCTGGACCAGTTGGAGCCTCCGGGTGCTCCTCAAGGGGAGCCCCATGTAGAGAGCGTTGCAGTAGTCCAGGCGAGAGGTGACGAGGGCATGAGTGACTGTGCACATGGAATCCCGATCAAGAAAGGGGCGCAACTGACGAATCAGGCGAACCTGACAAAAAGTCCCCCTGGCTACAGCCATCAGATGTTCCTCCAAGGACAGCTGCGTATCCAGGAGGACTCCCAGATTGCGCGCCCTCTCCACGGGGGCCAAAGACTCGCCCCCGATAGTCAGCGGTGGAGTCAGCTGACTATATCGGGATGCCAGGAACCACAGCCACTCAGTCTTGGAAGGGTTGAGCTTGAGCTTGTTCCTCCCCATCCAGATCCGTACAGCCTCCAAGCACTGGGACATCACTTCAAGGGCATCGTTGGGGTGGTCTGGGGTGGAGATGTACAGCCGGGTGTCATCAGCGTACTGGTGGTATCTCACCCCAAAACCATGATCTCACCCAGCGGCTTCACATAAATGTTGAACAGAAGGGGTGAGAGGACCGACCCTTGCGGCACTCCACAGATGAGAGGCCTCGAGGTTGACCTCTGCCCCCCTGTCAACACAAACTGCGACCGTTCGGAGAGAAAGGAGGAGAACCACTGTAACAAGTGATTTCTTAATCACTTCTGGAAATTCCTTGCTAATGCTTTTTGGATTTTAAGAACCTTCAGAAAAGGCATTTCCTTCTTATCCTTGGTTTTTAAAAAAAGGTTTTACACAAGTTTAAGGACTTAAAAAATATTTTGGAGTAAACAGCAAAAGAGTAATTTCAATATTGACTTTGGAAAGTTACAAATAAATAAATAGGTCAGATGAACTTGAAATAAGATGAAATTAACTATAAAAATCCTTCCTGCGGGAAAATGTTGCTGTTTAGGATTTTATTTAAAAATGAAGGTTTTGAAATTAACTATAAGAAGTGTTCCTGTAGGGAAATGTTGTTGATTGGGGGGAACATGACAAGATGAGAAATTGAGGCCTGGACATTAGAGGGAACCAGAAACAAATAAAGATTAAAGGAGAAAAGATCCACAAATACAGAATGGAACAAAATTCTGTAACTTGGAATGAATTCAAAGGTATTTAGGAACAATGTATTTAGAAGTTACTTTTAAATCTGTCTGTTATCATAAAACTGAATTCAAGAGGCTACAGAAGAGGAACATGCTTTACTAGATAAAACTGAGGCTGATTCAAATATGGATTTTAAAATGACAGAAGAAATGACATGGACTCTTAAATTGAATTTACAAATGAAACTGGCTGATGACTTAATCATTAAAAAGGATATGCAAATAAGAAACCAGAAGACTAACTTGAATATTTTTTATTTATTCTGGATTTACATGGGACATGTATTGGGACATGATTTAAAAGAATTAGAAATTAAGATTAAGAAAAGCAAGGAGAAGGATTGTAAAGGTTTGTTTCATCAAGATTAAAATACATACGTTATTTCTGGTAACTTTTTTAATGGATTTTTGCTGATCAGGACCAAAGGAAGAGACTTTAAAGATTTATTTATAGGTAAGAGATGAGATACGGGAAGAAGAGATTCTTTGTTGTATTTTTAGAGAAAGTGATAAATTACTATTTTAAAAGTAAGAGAAAGGCATATTGGTTAATTTACGGTTAAAATACATACACTGTTATCTCTGATATTTTTTAAGCTTTTGTTGTATTATTGATCATGAAAAATGATAAGGTACTGAAATTGTTTGCATTTATTGTGATGAAGGAGGAAGCCATTTCTATATATATCTTTTTTTCAAGTATATATAAGTATATTATATGTGTGTGACTGTCTGTCTGTTTGTTGGAAGATGGTTGGGAAGCTTACAAATGTAGATCATGTAACCCTGGGAGCAGTGGTGAAGTTCAATTTTTTTTTACTACTGGTTCTGTGGGCGTGGCTTGGTGGGCGTGGCAGGGAAAGGATACTGCAAAATTCTCATTCCCTCCCCACTTCTGGGGGAAGGATATTGCAAAATCTCCATTCCCACCCCACTCTGGGGCCAGCCAGAGGTGGAATTTGCCAGTTCTCTGAACTACTCAAAATTTCTGCTACCAGTTCTCCAGAACCTGTCAAAACCTGCTGAATTTCACCCCTGCCTGGGAGACTGCAACCATTGTAAATTCATGCTGGTGAATTTTGATCTTATGACCACGGGAATGCTGCAACGGTTGTAAGTATAAGAACTGATTATAAGCCACCATTTTCACTGCCCTTATACCTTCAAAAGGTCACTAAATGAATGGCTGTAAATTGAAGACTACTTACTTATAATAGTGATGCATAAGGGATGCCAAATGCTACTTGTCTGTGAGCTGCAGCATTCATTTTCTCTCCTTTCCAATCTCTTCTTGTCTTGTGCAGATGGTTTTGGTTGTGGGTGGGGTTTCTTTTGCTATTATTACTATTATTATTATTAATTATTATTACTATAAAAGACAGCATAAAAAAGAAACACACAAAGCAGTCTAAATGGTTTGAGCTTCCCTTTCCAAGTTATTTTTTCTGAGTGGGAGAAATCTATTCATTTTTGTTTCCTGGGGCACCAGAAGTACAGGATTAATAAACATCATGTCAAAAGTGTCTGGCCTTCTTTAACCCAAACTTTCTTCACCATTCTTCTTTTCATCCCGCTTCCCATTTTCTGTGACTTTGCTATTTCCCACTGACTCAAGGCAAAGAGCATTCAATAAGATGTATTTCAACAATAATGGATCCTTCAGATTTTTTTTTCCTCCTTAAGCAAATACAGGTAAGAATGAAAATTCTGTCTCATCAATAACTTTTTAGTCTTTCTTTTCAGACCTTTAATAGGCAAGGTTTTATGCAATGCATGGTATCGGCAATAGCTACATGTGCTTGTGTTTGAGGAACTTGTAGTCTTTTGGGCAAACAAATCATGGGTTTTTGTATATATGCCAGTTCAGAATCTAAGAAGTTTAAGAATGGCTTTTATTTGACAGTATAAGGTTAAACAGATGGCTGAGGCAATTATTGGGGGGTGGGGTGGAATGGGGTTCTAGGAACAAAGCATCCAATATATGGGTTTTAAGATGTTTATTCTAGAACTTTTCTTCTAGTACAAGGAGTTGTCTAGGAAAAAGTGGCAGGATAATAGAGAACTGAGCAACCCCAGCTTGAGTTTAGCTAATCAGTAAAAAAACAAAACAAAGACCCACAGTTGGTTTTATTCATCTGTATTTTAAAATCAGGCCACTGGGTATCTTTGATCATCACTCATGCCCCAGTGTAAACTATAAAAAGTAGATTAGTTCTCTAACCCCAGATTCTCATCAAAATATTCACCAGTTTTACAGCAACCATTGCCTTGTACATAAGACAGTCCTCATCTCAAGTATGAGAATGACCAAAGGCCAGTGGTGGGTTTCAAAATTTTTTACTACCGGTTCTGTGGATGTGGCTTGGTGGGTGTGGCATGGCTTGGTGGGTGTGGCTTGGTGGGCATGGCTGGGGAAGGATACTGTAAAATCTCTATTCCCTCCCAAATCCAGGGGAAGGTTACTGCAAAATCGCCATTTCCTCCCAATCAGCTGGGACTCGGGAGGCAGAGAATAGATGGGGGTGGGGCCAGTCAGAGGTGATATTTACCGGTTCTCCGAATTACTCAAAAGTTCCGCTACCGGTTCTCCAGAACTGATCAGAACCTGTTGAAACCCACCTCTGCCAAAGGCCCAAATTATCCATCTAAAGAGACAGAATGCAGTAGCAGTCAAGCACCCAGTTTAAGCTTTTCATTCCATTTCAACGCAAACACCACCAACACAAAGTAGTTTTAATTCCATCTCCTTCACTGGTCCTTGTTGAATTTTCTAGAGAGAATGTAATTTTTTTTCTATGGGGATAAACAAAATGAACATATTATTAATGTATGGATTTAAGCTCTTGTTCACTGTTCTTTATGGCAGCAACAGGAAACTTGCCATCTTCCAGATCGATATCCTTGAAGTCCAGCACCAATTAGCTCCAACAGCATGACCTGTTGTAATGAACACGAAGCATTTACTTAGCAATAACTCTCTGCAGGTTAAGAAATATAGGGCAAATTGCATGCCCTCACTTGACATGGCAGTGATATTACATACATGAAGATTAAAGAGAGAGTTTCAAGACAGAGCAAGGATTGATATCCAGCTTTCGGTTTGGCATTTCTTAGGCAGTGCACCAAACTAACTTCCCTTATTTGTTGAAGTATTTGATAATTTCTAAGCCCCAAATGGACAGTAACAGGAAATATGCAGGCTTCTGCATATGTTGACCATATTGCCACATCCTTGGGCAATATGGCCAACAATGAAGGATTCTGGGAACTATAATTTAGCAAGTTGTTACGGGTCACAAATTAATCATTAATTGTATGTTTTTGTTTTAATTTTTATATGTAGTTTGCTTGTGTGGGATACGTTTATAGTAATTATTGGGATTTGTATTTTTGCGTACTTAAAAAGCCCAGTATACTTAATAAACATTGAGTTGATATCTATCACTGCCAATCATCTCAAACTTAAGAACTGTTATCTTGAAAGAGTAAAATTGACTTGGTTTCAACTTTCACAGAACAGTTCACTTCAAACTGTATATGTAAATACAACATAATTAGAAGTCACAATGACTTTGCAGATTCATGGCACTTACTCTGTCGTATAAGATACTGTACTTCTTGTGAACGTTTTCTCCTTTTTTATGAACATATCACTGCTTTTTCTTTTTCAAACTTCCCTCTTTTGGTGATTATTATCAACTCTATTCAGCCATGACTTTCATCTTTCTTTCAACCCTTCATTCTTTCTCCATTAGTTGATTTGTGATTCAGCCCACCTTCATTCTTTCTAGATGATGAAACAACCTCATGTACTACGGCTCATAACACTTTACTATTCAGTCACACTAATTCTGCTCTCTTTCATTTTTGATTCTATTACACACTGAAAGGAAGTTCTCTTTTTGCCTATTTACTTCAGCTCAGCACATGGTGGTTTCTGTTGTGCTTGTAGCCACGTCGAGGATTAGTAACCCATTGACTGCTTTAAGTATGTTTCACTCTGTAAGCCCATATATCCATGTAAAGTAACATATTTATGGCCAGAAATGAACTGTATTGAAAGTACTGGAAGAATCTCTGGGAATCAGACCAAAGCACAGGAGAGCTTTATTCCCAATTGAAGACTATTCACAGAATACACTGTCAGCAGAGCTGGGATTTTGGCTCCTTTGAGGGGCTTAAAAAATGTGATCTAGAGACAATTGTATCTTAGGAAGACACTCTCACTAAATACTTTCCCCAGCTGCTTTGAATTTCAGAGGTGTTTTCAGCACATACGTCTCTGCCTGATGTAGTGATTTATAAGAATAAGAAACTACAGCCTTTTATTAAACACAAAGCAAGAAACAACAAAGTGAAAACCTAGGCAAAGCATTTTTTCTAAATGTTCAGAGCAGATTTGTTTAATTTTAACAGAATTTTTATCCAACTGGTCTATTCATCTCTGAATATCCACAAAAATGGATAACATGGTGAGAGGAATACAATCTGCAGTCTTTCTACAAGTGGAATTCTTCCAAAATCAGGAATCTTATTGGGCTGAATCTTTTATATCCTTGAAAGGGATCTAATGGAACTTGTCTACCCAATTCTGATTGCATAACGTTCTCAAGGCATGCTGCCCTGCTGTTTAAGATCATGGCTTACACTGACAATTGGACAAGATTGACCACTCTTCTTTTGATCAGTTCTGAATGTGCATTCTATTTATTTCCACCCGTGCTTTCATATTCCACTCATCAGTCACCCACCTTCAACATTTGCAAAGATTCCATAGTTCAAGCCTATTCATATCATCATGCACTTTCTATCCAGACATGCCACAAACTTTCTCACATTCATACATTTTCAGTGACATGTTGAAGAGCAACATCTGGTCTGAACTTCCCCTTTAGGCCATGGAGCCAACCTCTGTTGCTCAGATTTTGTGATCATCTCTTGTATATTTTCAAAACATCTTGCCAAACACCCTTCAACTGGTAACCTCCTGCAGTTCTTATTCTACCTTTGAATAAGGAAGTAAGAGAGTTGGATTTAGTTGTTTTTTTTTAAAAAAGCCAATGGTAATGCTTGAATCAGATTTTCCTTTCCTTTGCTCTTATCTCATGGCTTTATCTTTTCATTGCTCTTTTCCTGCATTTTGTGTACCTGTCACAACAGGCATGCATGTATATACAGTACATGGTGCATAAATGCTTTTAAAAGTATTGACAGATCTAATTGGGTCTAGTTCTTAATGCAATAAAAGTTAAAAGAATCTCCAGAGCAGTAGTCCAGGTGACCTATGTCAAAGTTTTAACACCTTAAAGGCTAACAATTTTATGAATGAATTCAGTTTTGTAAAGGTAAAGGTTCCCCTCGTATATATGTGCTAGTCATTTCTGACTCTAGGGGGTGGTGCTCATCTCCATTTCAAAGCCAAAAAGCCAGTTCTGTCCAAAGACGTCTCCATGGTCATGTGGCCGGCATGACTAAATGCCAAAGGCACACGGAACGCTGTTACCTTCCCATCAGAGGTGGTCCCTATTTTTCTACTTGCATGTTTTACGTGCTTTCGAACTGCTAGGTTGGCAGAAGCTGGGACAAGTAACGGAAGCTCGCTGTTACACGGCGCTAGGGATTTGAACCGCCAAACTGCCAACCTTTCTGATCGACAAGCTTAGCGTCTTAGCCACTGAGCCACCATGTCCCATACAAAGGTTTTGTAGATCATGCCTATTACATCTGATGTACAGAGTAAGGTTCTGTAAGTGCAATTTTATGTACAGTATTGGGCAGAGTGATAAAAAAGTAGGAAAGGGATATTAAAAAACAGACTTGCTTTTGAGCTAGAGATTAGGTAAATATATTTCCAGGAGGCAAGATGCTGCAAAATAAACTGAAAATTAATGAGGTAATATGAAAAGCATTGATAAGCACACCTTTGGTTGAGACCTAAGACCTAAATGCTGACAGAGGCCAACCAGATGTCTCCAGGGTACTTGCAAACAGGAGATGGAGAGACCCATCCCCTATTTTTCTTCCCTTGCAACTGATAAGCTTACTAATGAGGAAAGGACAGTTTTCTCCACTTAAATATTGATGATTACATACCATCATCTTGGCAGTGATTCTTAGCAACCACAGAGATAGATTTTTTCCAGGATGTTGTGTTTCCAACTTGGTCCTTCGTATCTTCCAATATTGCATCCAGTGCTACTGTACTTGAGTCCATCCACCTTGTTACTGGTCATTCTCATTCTCTTTTTTTTCCTACCTCTCTCAACATTATAATCTTCCAGAAAGCTAAGTCTTTGCATAATGTGTTCAAAGTATGATAAACGGACTCTGGTCATTTATGAAGTCTGGATTTGTTCAATGATCCATTTGTTTCCTTCCTGAACCATAGTCTTCTCAAGAGTCTTCTCTAACACCCAGTGTCAATATACTTTCTATTCTGCTTCTTCAAAGTAATTTTTTGTCCATTGACTGTCAGAGAAAACTGTTGTCTGCACCATTTTGATCTACGGTATGTAGGCAGATCTAGCATAGAATCCATTTTATCCAGGGGTTTCATTGCTACTGTACCATCGGTGGGTGGCATATTTCTTAATTGCTGTTCCCTTACTGTTGATAGTTGATCCAGAAGGTAGAAACAATCCACCATTTCAATATCTTTGTTATCAATTTTAATCTGGATTTACAATTGACCCCCAAATTTCTATTAAGTGAAACATTTGAGTTTTGCCCCATTTTACGACCTTTCTTGCCACAGTTGTTAAGTGAATCACTGCAGTTAAGTTAGAAACACGGTTGTTAAGTGAATCCGGCTTCCCCATTGAGGTTGCAAAATGGGATCACATGACCTTGGGACACTGCAACAATCAAAAGTATGAGTCAGTTGCCAAGCATTCAAATTCTGATCATGTGACCAAAGAGATGCTATTAAGGTCGTACGTGTGAAAAATGGTCATGTCATTTTTTTCAGTGTAGTTGTAACTTTGAAAGTCACTAAATGAACTGTTGTAAATTGAGGACTACCTGTATACATACTTTCCTTACTCTTTTTCCCAACCTGGAGCCCAGTCTATTTCCCCACATTCTCTGGTCTATGGATTTCTGTCCAGTGTATAGGTTTCAGGTGTGGACAGTTAACATGCTCTGGGATTCCCATTTTCCTAAGATAGTTCCACAACTTGACCTAACTTTTTATCATTAATGAAAAACGCATCAACCTTTGCTTTCTCAATTATCTAGGCTGTATCACAATAATTCTTTCACCTCAGGCGGCATAAACATTTGGCATTTACTTTTCCGTAGAAATCTGTTGGATGATCCTAAGCATGTTTTGCTATGCCAAATTGAGGACAATGTGCAATTGTTTGCACACGTCATTAATTCTTCCTATGTGGTTTCTTGGTAAAACACAGTTGTTTTATTGCCTTCTCCCTTGAAGCATGTATTGATGCCTTTGCTGATTACTAAAGGGATCATCTGTCTTTGGCACCTTACTACATTGCTGCTGAGGGGTCTATTTGGGATGACCACTGAAATGCTCTGTTTGCTATTGGATGCTTCAGTATGAATTCAAAATATTGCCTTTGAAATGAGGTAATATAATTAATGTTTCTCACACTTCAGCTGCTTGTAACTAATCTTTTCTCTCCAGAACTACGACTGCAGCTCCTGCTATGGTTCCCACATGCTGTTTAATTTACGACATGATTCCAATAAAATATAGAAGTAGTATGATAATAAGCTTCCCAGTTGATTGTATTCACACATCATGTCTATGTCATGATTTGTTGTTGAATAAATCACAACTGGTTGGGTTCATCGCACAAAACCCTAAGCCAAAATGAAACACATTTCAATTTTTGTGAAATGAATTCAGTTACATTTGCAAGAAAGATGCAAGAAAGATAAAATCAAATGGGCTGTTTAAGAAATCCAGTATTGGCAGAGTTTGAATACTTTGTGTAGTTACATATACTTTCTGCTCACCTATAAAACCATTTTTTTATTATAAGGGTACAGAATTATGCCTAATAAAATAACTGTCATTTATTATTAGTTTTCATTTAGATGATGTTGATTTTTAAACAGACATAGATTTTCTCACGACTGATATCTACATCAGAAAATCTCTTTCCTATTGTTTGCCCATGTGTTTCTGAAAGAAATCATAATGGCAGCTGCCAAAAGGAACCATTTTTTTAATAAAACAGTTAAGCAATTTGAAAAAGAATGCCCAATTTTCTCTGCTGTTCTGAGTCTCCATCTTTCTATAGATCATTAAAGAAAGGTATAATAAATCTTTCTATGCTGTGGAGAAAAAACCCAGGTACTTTCTTCCTTTCCTAGACAATGCAAAATATGAGAGTAAGAAGCAATTTGGAAACAGCTTGGTGAAGTAGATTATGGGTACTGAACAGCTTACTTAGAGATTGTGTATATATTGCATGGACTCACATCAAAGTGCTGGATTTAGCTAGAAAGTCAATGCACAGCAGAGAGTCAAGCAACCTTACTCTCTGTCATGCTGTTTCTTTTATCAGTATCACAATCCTGAAATAAAAACCTATCAGGGTCTTTTTCTGTGTTCTTTCTTTCTCTTTAGAAATTAACTGACTGGCTTGACATATTGTGTGAAATCCTTGTGTTGTATTAGCAGATGTTTAAAGCTGAACCTTTGGGAATTGTGTTTATATATAACAAGTCTGTATTTACAGCTTTAAACGGTAATTAATCTAAAACACCATAATAGTGCAACAGAGGTGTTAACAGATATGACAACTCATTTTCGCTTGGTGTGATGTTATATTTAAGAGATTAGGCATCAGAGGCATCACAGGTATCTTTTGGGTAACATAATGTAAAGAATAAGCTCGGGGCGGGCAACAATCTTGAAATGGTAAGATTAGGAATCTTTCTCCTGACCCGATTCTCAAAGATAAATACATGCTTAAAATGGCTATTTTCCTCTAAAAGGTTATCATTTCTCCCCTTTTAAAGAAATATAAAGTTGACATATTTCACTGAGTATAAAATAATTAACCACCTTTACAAATTATCAGTGATATTCCCAAAGTTCAGTTAGTGTCTCTTGCATCATTCATAACACTAATAACATACAATTGTCTGCATGAAACGTAACAACAAAAAAGGCAAAATCTCTTTGAAAATACATAGAGGTACAGACAGCAACAGGGCAAAGAAATCAAAAGATGAATGTAATTTCAAACATTTTCTCTATATTGATAACGTTGAAGTCTTTGGAAACCAACAATACTAAAACCAGGTTAAGTAATACAAACCAAAGGTAGCAGATCATAAAAATATATCCTAATGTAAGCAGCAAGTTGAGATTATGGCTTTTAGGGAATGGGATGAACTATTGCTGACTTTTAACTGTTTTTTTAAAGTTGTCATTTGGCATTCACATGTGTTCTGGATAGAACATCATTCAAGAACATTCTATAAACTTTAGGCAGTAACCATACCCTATTCCACATTTATTTATATACCTACCTACCTATCTAATTTATATTGCCAGTGGCTCTGGCCAGTATACAACAAAGCTAAAAAGAATAAATAACTAAAACCATTATCATCATTATTAAAAACATTAAACAAATTATAAACATGACCATGAAGAAGTACCAAGAGAATCAGAATCTATGGAGAAAGTAAATTGTTCGACTGCGCAGCTGAATATTCAACAAACCATAGCTAGAAGTTAACAACTTATTTTTCCTGGTCTCTATATGGCAAAGATGGGTAAAATAGCTAGTTCACTTAACAATGATGAGAAAGTGTCTCATAAAAATAGGAAAACAATTCTGTTGAATCAGCAATAAATCAAATGGATCCTAGAATATGGTTTGCCATGTTGGTCGATACAGTATATATGACTTCCCAAATAGTGATATATACTATATAGTAAACAAAAAAGAATGCTTACAAGTGAGTAGTGGAAGAGATAAAAGAAAAAAAACAAAAGGATAAAAATTCTCCAGAATTTTTTTTAGGATGCCTGAAAGCTGCTAATAGAAGATCTAACAGAATGCATATAATATGTTAGGGGTAAAGTCCAGGAAGCCACTTCCACGCTTAACAAAATTAAAAGAAAATATGTTAGAAAAAAAGAATCCACATTTCCATTAAAGAAATGGAGCAGAACAGGAATTATAAAAACGTTTTTAAGGAACAGTATCAGCAATAGCATTACAATCAGTATACAGGCCTATACAATAGATAGAGGGAAGTAATTGGCTAGGGAAAAGGTTGAACAATTAAATGACAAGAGAATCGAGCAAGTCCAGAAAAATGCAGAGCTGAATTACATTTTTATATCTATGTTCGCCAAAAATGCTAGAGCGCACACCCTCTTTTTTCAAAAGAGCTAAAACAAATAATGGTGTTAGGGGATGAAATACTGGACACAAAACAACTACCGGTAATTCTGTAAACTGATATGCAGTGGTTCATTCAGACCCAAATATACAGTGAAAAACTACAACCCTCAATATTATATAAGAAAAATGGCTTGCCATGTAGAAGGAACCACAAAAGCTCCTTGAGGCATCTACTTCCAATGCATAGCTTTTCGAAAATGTTTCTGCATGCAGACTGGTTACCAATCAACACTACATCAGTAGGATTTCTCTCACTGCCTGAAATAGACATATGTTTGGTATATAATCTGAGATTAGAAGGCTGTGCTGGCCTTTTAGGTTCAATTACATAAAGTAGCTGGAGGGCTTTGGTCACTTTCTGGTAAGTGGGTGCCCCTTGCCTAGTTGCCTAAAGTGTTAATCCCAATAATCCAGCGCATTTACAAAAGAGTTCATAGCCAGTATATTGAGCTTTTGTAGAAAGACACATGAATATTCCTTGCTAGAGCGAGGTTAGTAGCAGATAACACAGTAGTTTTTATGGAACAATTCTGTTTCTTCTAATTTCATATAAAAGTCTTTATTCTCTTTTGTGTAAGTCAAGCTTGTAAGTCCTCCATTTTACATTTTTGATAAAGCCTAGTCTTAATAAAAGTTGCTTTACCAACCATGACTGAATGTGTTAGGTATTCTCGGATACCCTTGAAAATTGCATGTAACAGGTGTAGAAGATTCTAACTAGTCTTGTTTGTGTGCCCAATTTTGATAACATCATGCTAGATTTTCATATAAACTCTTTTATGTACTAGGACCGTGATGGCGAACCTATGGCACGCGTGCCACAGGCGGCACGCGGAGCCATGTCGCCTGGCACGCCAGCTCAGCTCTCAGCCTCTCTAGGAGTCTCTGGAGGCTGGGGACAGCAAAAAAGTCACTTTCTATCCAACTTAAACTTGGAAAACGGGCCGTTCTGGGCCACTGAGGGGTGAGGAAGGCTGTTTTCGCCCTCCCCAGATGCATAGAGAGGATCTGTAGCCAGGTGAGAAAGAAAAACGGGCCTACTGGGCCATCGCGTGCCAGGAGCTGGGGGTGGGAGGTCGCATGCGCAGGGGCAGGGCGGGGCGCATAGAATTATGGGTGTGGGCACGCGTGCACATGAACCTCCCCCGCCCCCCCCCTTCCTGGCACGCGATGGCAAAAAGGTTAGCCATCACTGTACTAGGACAATCCAAGATACCAGAACATTTTCAGAAAGGAGTACCAGACATGCTTTCCAAAAGCAAAATAGGCATGAATAAATAAGAGTTGGGGAGGGGGGGTGGGAGAAGAGATTTTAAGTGCCCTGATTCTGAAGGGAGAAAAGTTTTGCCAAATAAGATCTTAACAGGAATTCCTGTGCTGCTATTTTTACCTTCACACAACTGAGGAAATCACAAGGTTATTGGCTATGCCTGACTTTATTCTATCCTGCAAGACTCAATCAATGATGTGGAAATAGAAGGAACATTAGGCGGGAAATTGATAATGTAATACTGGACTTCTTGATTTTAGGGGAAATGAAAGCTGGCTTAAGATCAACATATATCTTTTTTTTTTTTAGATAATGCTAATAAAATAAGTGCAATGACAGGTAGGATTTCATGGCAGAGGATGGGGGGCATTCAAAGAAGGCAAGAATTCCTAATAAGGAATTCCTAAGAAAGAAGATATTAAAGTATAATTACAAACAATTGGGGGGAGAAGAAAAAAAATCAATATGGCTGCACACAAAAAATTAGCAGTGATTTGGACAAAAAAAGAGGCACAGGCATAAGAAAATAAGCCCAGGTCATTTTTTTAATAAGTACTTATAGATGTCTTTAAACCCAGGAAAGCTAAACCTCAGAATGAAGTTGTCAAAGGAGGTTAAGAATAATAAAAAGCACATGAATAGAATAAAAGGTAGGGTTCAAACATGGAATTCCATATTCAGGGAATACTTGTTTATTTGAATTTCCAGATCACATTACCGTATATACTTGAATATAAGCCGAGTTTTTCAGCACGTTTTTCAGGCTGAAAAAAGCCCTCCTCGGCTTATATTTGAGTCACCCAAAAATGCCTTTTTTCCTGCAACCGTTTTGGCTCCCAGGGTTGTAGGGAGGCTTGCTAAAGCCAAAATGGGGTGTGTGTGTGGGGGGGTGCGGCGCCCCTCCCCCGCGCCCCTTTTTGGCTTTAGGGGTTGCAGGGAGGCTTGCAGCTTTTTACAGCTTCTCCCATGGCTGGCTGGCTGCTCGCTTGCTCGCAACTGAGCAGAGAGGCAGCCGGTGCCGCCGCTCCTTTGCCAAGGGGTAGAGAATCGGCTCCGCTGGATACAACGGGGTGGGGGAAGGATCGGGGCTTCCCTTCTCCCCAGCCCAGCAGACTGTCCAGGAGGAGAGAACTGGCTCCGCTGGATACAAGGGGGTGGGGGAAGGAATAATGAAGCCTGCTGGGCTGGGGAGAAGGGAAGCCCCGAAAGCAGATCCTTCCCCCACCCCCTTGTACTCAGTGGAATAAACAGCCCTGCCTCGGAATAAGGAAGACAACGCCACCACCCCATTCTTAATTCGTTGCGGTGCGATGGGGGAAAAAACCCACAGAAAGTCCTGCTCCTGGTGCTGCCAGGGAAGAGGCACAGCAAGAACTGCTGTTGCCGGGTGCAAGGGGATACTGGGAAGGATCTGCTGTCTGCGGCTTCCCTGTCTCCGCACCCGAGCAGGTTGTCCAGGGAAAGGGATTGAAGCCCCAGCTCGCTGCTTCTGGTGCTGGCACCCCCTTGTCCCCAGCAACAGTGGTTCTTGCGGTGCCTCTTCCCTGGCAGCACCAGGAGCAGGACTTTCTGTGGGTTTTTTCCCCCTTCGCATCGTCTCCAGATGGTTTTATAAATATGAAATACGGTACGATGGTATGCATTTGGTATCTAGCTGCTGCATTTCCCACCCTCGGCTTATACATGAGTCAATAAGTTTTCCCAGTTTTGGGGGATAAAATGGGGGGGGGGTCGGCTTATATTCGGGTCGGCTTATACTCGAGTATATACGGTAATTGCATTTTAGAATGCTGGTGGTCTGGCCACATCACAATAAGTAACATAGAGATATCCTAATGAACTAAATTGATCAATTTTTAAAGAACTAGATAATCTTCCTAATATATCATGGGAGTGCTGTACATAACAACTTATTTTGCTGTTAGCACACAGCTGAGCAGACTACCATAAAATACAGCATTCTAATTAGAAAACTGGCTGAATGTGGGATGACTGTCAATAACTAGTAGATATATTGATAGCTCAAAGATTTCATGCATGGAGTGAGATATTGAATAGATGCTAACGTTCAGTCCTATTCTTCGAAATGTATGTCAGTAGCTTAGATGCAAAGATATAGAGAATGTTTATTGCATTTTGTTAACACAAAATCAGCTAAAAACAAAAATTAAAATACCATTGTTCAGTTAAAATGGATTAAATATTACAGAATAAAATTTAACATAAACACAAACTTTACTTAAGAAGCAGAAATCAAATCTACCAGTACAGGTGGGATGCTGCCCTGGAAATAATTTGTAAGAAAACATTCTTAGAGAGTAGTAGTACAAATGGAGTACTACAAATTTTTAACCTAAGGATATATCAGAGCAATATTCCCTCAGGAAGACTTCTAAAATTGCTGACTATGTTACCACTGGAAAACCCATTTGTACTTTTATTGGTTTTATAATGTTTAGTAAAGATATGCACTGACTTCCAAATCACATTTCTACAAATCTTTTCTATTAAAAGAATTCCTCTTGAAAGTTGCTGAAGCTGCAACCTCTGAATGTGCTTTGATGCCCCTGTGGTGGTTGTATTCCCAACTTGAATACACTTTCATCATACTCTCCCAACCTCAAAAACTTTGATTAAGTGCAAGTATATCAACATCTCATTTAAGTAAGGTAGTAGACACAGGTAACCCATTAGAGTCAATAGAACTTTCTGGATACCCAATATACTGAGGTTATCCTCAAAGATAAAACCCTATAGTAATCTTTCCTCATAATTTACACAATTTTGAGAGAATGGTCCCTGGCTATTTTTTCCCCTCACCTGTCTAGTTATCTAGAACACAGTACTGGAAATTCCTATCAAATATCCCTAAATAAATCTGGCAACAAAAAGTGTTTTTGCAAGTAAAGGCAAAACAAACAAAAGCAGCCCCCCCCCCCCCCCCCCCCAATCCAGATACTTGGGTAGAATTTTGAAACCCATGTCCAGATTCCAATTGTACAGAGATTCCTGATAGCAACAGCATTTACTATGGCAGAAAATGCCTCAATCTCAAACATATATAGAATAGAGTCACACAGAGGGGAAGTTGTGCAATAAATTTTCTTGCACCCATTCTTTGCTTGTTTGTGAAGATTATCCAAGTTTACTAATTTCCTCGTTCAAATCTATGTCACTTTATCTATTCTATTTTTGATGCTGCAAAATAACATGCTCTTAAATAGAGAGTGGTTTTTAACATACAATAGAAAATAATTAAAAAGTCAAAAGGACAAATTTATCCCATACATCTATCAACAGATATTACATTCAACTTCTATTTAATGACAGCTCTTTTAAGAATTCCCTTTATCAGAAAGCTTTGTAGATGTACATTCAAAAATAAATTCACATTGCTATGACTGTAACCTTAACAGTCTTCCCAATGCAAAGCGCATGATTTTGACAAGTGTATATAATTCAAATAGTCTAAGTGGGTGAGATTAGAGTTAGTGACAACATACTATTATCTCATTTACTCAATTAGTTTATTATGTCCTCCTTTGATATAAAAAGAAATATCTTATACAATGTGTACATGCACTAATGGACCACTGGGTTTCAATTTTTCACATGACCACCTTTTGAATTTATATAGTTTCAAGTAGAAGCCCTTTGTAATGGATCAGCACTTATTTTATCCAATGCTTGTGAAATGAAGAAAACTATTAGTTTTTCAAACTACATTTCTTTCCAATGATGGCAGTTTCCCAGCTAGAGACATATTTTCAAAAACAAGCAAGCAAACTTGCACATTCCCTACTTACACACTGAGTGGATTATGCCAGTTATACCCTACAATAAATGTGATATGACTAGACATCTTAGACTGAATAAAATTCAACTAAAATTTAAGAAAAGCAAAAAAGCAGCTATATATTACTGACGTTATTACACATTGTTGTTAGGAAGTGAAGGAAGACTTGAGATTTTATTGCTGGTCTTTATAATGGCACTGCAAGCAGATAATCAGAATACCAAGATATTTCATTTCAGCATTGGAGAAGCAAAAAAGTTTCCTTGCCGTCCAAGAGTTGTTGCAGACTTGCTTTTGCTTGCAAATCTAGGAAATAAGTGGAAAGATTCATCATGAGCAATTTTCAGTATGCAATAGTGGCCAATATCTGTATGTTTTAACATTTGTTTGATAGAAAAATAACCTTTTACTCTTGAAATGTATCTTTCTATATATTTCATTAATATCTGTTGAACACTGCTCCATATTTCCACTTTCCTTGACATACAAAAAACAGACACTCAAATTCCCTGAAATTAATGCAAATAACCTTCCCTCTGGCTTCCACATAGTCTAGAAGCAGCTGTACAGTAGAGGCAGTTGGGCTATTCTATAAATACAACACATTCAGGAAAAATCACAACCCCACAAAAGTCCACTTAAGGAGCCTGCAATTCACAGGTAAACTGATAAGATAGCCTTATATTTCAAATTAAAAACGGCAACCATTTGAGCTGAATTTTTTTTGGGAAGTATTCACAACTAATGTGTTGCTCATTTGAAGTATTTTTCCATCTGGATACGTATCAATTATTCCTCATATTCTCTTCTATCTCAAATAGTCTCATCAATTTTCACTCCCCAGTACTCCAAATCATATTTCTAGAATCAGAGTTCCCTCCCCCCCGCCCAATTTTTCTCGGATATCACCCACTAATTGGTGATCAGCTATTATACAAACTCAATTTATACCTCCAAAACACTAAGGAAGGATAGAAAAAAACATACTTTGCTAATTTATTCTGGTCTGTGACCTCAATAAGGATTTGACTTGATATTTTGCTAATTAGACCAAATAAATAATTAAACTTACTTGGGAGTGGTTTTGCTAAATGTAGATTTGACTTTCTGAGACAGTGAGCTGCTTGAAGGAGTTTTTACCAATTGCTGTTCTGGAGTAGTGAGTGGTCCCAACATACTCACTATGTGATAAGAACAATTACAGTTAATATTCTTAAGATGCAATATTTCAAATAGCTCCAGCATTGTAAGTAAAGTGATGAAAAATCTTAATGAGAATGACTTACTCCCTCTCTCAAATAATATCACAATTAATTCGAATCTAATTCTCATGTTTTCAACCTTTGCTCAAAAAATAAACTAAAGTGCAAATAACTCAAGTCGTACTATTGTCCTGCAATTTTTTTGCAAGCAAAATCCCCAAATACCGAAATCTAATTTATGTAGACTGAAGTAGAAGACATAGAAAATGGGTAGATACGCTCCATATGTTGAGGACTATATACTACAGGAGTAGAGAATAAGATTGAATGTGAAAGGAAACAATTAGAGGTTTTTCACTAAAAATGGCAACCCTGTCGAATTTATTTATTTCTGCAATTTATCTATCACATCAATCCTCAAAGACCTTAGGCAGTTTACAGAGATTAAAATAATAACCATAAAATAAAATTACATTTTGAAATTTCCGCACATCAAATAAGAAATAATACAAATCCACATACATTCACATTCTATGTGCTTTTGTGTGTGCGTGCATGCATTTGTACCTGTAGCTCTCCAATCAGCCCCCATAAGTCTTCCAGAAAAACCAAATTTCTACTGATTTCTATAACACATGGGGGCAATTATTGTGTCAAACGACAAGTTGTCCACAGGAGGGGAACTGCCACTAACAAAGTTCAGTGTTGAGCCCCCTCTTGCCACCTACGTACTGGTAGGTGGGACCTCTTAGTAAATACACTCTAGCTATCAGAATGGAATGGGTAGAGACTATGTGGAAAGACAGTCCCTTAAATATCAGAACACGAGCCAAACAGGGAATCTTTAAAGGTATCAACCAGCACTTAGAATTGCACTTGGAAATATACTGGCAGCCAATATAGCTCCCACAGTGTTGAAATGTGGCAGTAGAGATTGGTCTGCGAACATGTAGACTGTTGCATTCTGGGCCAGTTGAAGTTTCTGGGTAGACTTTGTGGATAGCCCAAGTAGAGCTAATTACAATAACCTAATTGGGAGGTGATAATGACATGAGTGATCTTCCTCAATCCTGTCCCATACGAAGTTGCAAATGGTGTACCAGTTGAAGGGTCCCCTGATCACAGCTTCTCCCTACTAATGTAGTAGGAATGGCGAGTCTGAATGTAACTTTTGTGTTGTGAACCTGCTCTTTCTGGGGAACAGATTCCCATCAACTGTTACAGCAGCTTTCAAATTAACAGTCACTCTGACTTGTTTGGCTTCCCCAACCAGACTGGCTGTCTCTGGACATTTGGACAGGACATCTACAACAACTCCCACTGGATTCAGTTTAAAGGTATACCGATGACATAATTGGGTATCATCATACTCATATTCACATTTTGGTGTGAAAAAGCCACACTATTGTTCACATTATCAAGTTTCAATTAGCACACATGTTGGATCATAGCTAACAATTCAAAGGCATAATTACCTTTAATATCAGGTGTGGAGTAAGCATTGGCATTTTCAATGATGTGAGCTGGCTCAATATTTTCCTGTTCTACCATGATAAGCTGGCTCCAGTAACCCACAGGCAAAGTGAGCAACCGTTCCACAACCTACAAATTCACATTGACATATAAAGAATATTTTTTTCTTTCGTTGATTCTTTCACATCAATGCTTCTCAATCATTTGAAATATTGAACATTTCCATTCTGTTATGCATACTTGTGACCTACCCTAGGTTGCCTTTTTGTGTCCTGGAGTAGTGTCATGGGATCAGGTTCTGGTATAGCATGGCCAACAATGGTAGGCCCAAAGACTTTAGCCAGGTTGGAAATATCCATTCTGGTATCTGGACTTTGAGCCACTCTAGGGAAAAGACAGACATCTAGGAGCATTTGTGCAAAGAGGAGCAATAAATTTTGTTTTAGGACCTATTCCTTTCATTGTCACCCCAATCCCACAAGATGAACAGAATTATAGTAAAAGAATCTTTTTTTATCACCTCTTCAAGAATTCATAAGACAACTGAACTTACCTCTGCAGGTGAATCATGAGGAATGCCAGAGTTTCCCTATTAGCCTGTGGTAGCTCTCCAACAGTTTGATACATGGCTGCTACACTGTTGTCCTCATCTATAATTTCTTTAAATGGAAACATAAAAAAGGTATTTCTATGACCTCTTCCAACTTATTACAATGGAGATAATAATGAATTTTCTGCAGGTACCTTAATTATAACTGCTTAGGTTTCTAAGATAGGTCTCCATGTTAGGGAGGCAGAATTAATTTAAAACGGCAACATATTAGGCCTTTCCCAACATATAGGTATGTTCATATATCATACTAAGCTATTGTTTGCTTAATTATTATTTACTGAATAAACTGCAATTGGCTGGATTCAAGCAACCATTAAATTAATTCCAAAGAAATCACTCTGTGATGTGTGATGCACAGCTCAAATCTTACTAAAACGTTTAGCAGGGAAGGAGGGAGAGGAGAGAGAGGAACAGTTAAACTGTTAAACAAGAATGATATAAGTCTCCAAATCTGGAGCAAGAAAAAAGTCATTGATCAAAAATCCATGGGAGACACAGTGTCTCCCTCTAATCTATATTTGCAAATTGTGTTGGGGAGCTAAGGAAGATTAGACTAGTCTGTAGACTAGTTTGGATTTCTATATCTTTCTATCAATAACATATTAACATCTATCGCTCTCTATGAAAATAAACATTGTTGAAATAAAGAATTGAGCTACTGAAATTTTAAAAAATAAGTATTATGTTGAGTAATAGAAAACAATAAGAAAGGGACTTTTAGTGCAGTGGTCTCCAACCTTTACACCTTGGTGGCCCGGCCCCGTGCGTGCGTGTGTGTGAATGGCAGGCACACGTGTACAGCTTTGTGCGTGAGTACCCTCTGCTCGCATAAGTGGAGCTTCGCATGCACACTTGCCTGCTGCTTGTGCGAGTGGAGCTGCGCGCATGTGCTTGCCCATTGCAACAGGCCGTAGCCCGGTAGTGAGCCACAGCGTGGGGGTTGGAGACCCCCGTTCTAATGCATAATTGTACTCTTTTAGTCTTGGCCTCTTTTGTTACATTAACAAAAGCAGAAAACTGATTTTCAAACAGACAGCGTGGAAAATAAAAAATAGAATGAAGTCAATATATAGGAATTCAAAGGAAGTTTTAGCAAATAAGTACTAAATCACAGTACTTAATATTTGGGGGGGGGGGAAGTCTATACATCTATACTATAGGTATATTGTGCTATAAATCTAGTCACTTTTTCTCAATCCAACCCACCTCAAGGGATTGTTGTTGTGGGGAAAAGAGGGTATATGTTGGATATACTTGCTGCCTTGAGCTGTTTTGTAAAAATAATAAATGCAGGATACAAGTATTTTTAATATCATGGATAAAAACATATTAAAAGGATAAGAGTCAGCATTTTAGTTTGCCCAGTGGAGAAAAGGATATTCAACATTTATACTCAAATGTGTTATATTACTCATACCTGCTGCTTCCATAAAGTCCTTATTGAGACGGAAAGTAAGAAGAGGCTCTTTAAGATTGCGGAGAAAATCTTTAAGAAGGCCACATATAGCATGGATATCTTCCACTCTGCTAAGTAGAGGTACTGTTTTCCCTCTAAGGAATTTCTCCTTCAAATCTTTCACTGTGCGGTCACAGCCAGAAATTCGGTAGAGGCCCGTCTGTTGAAACAAAGATTTTTAAAGCAAGATCCCAAACTTGTTTCCCTGAAATTCCTCCAGCTTTAATGTAACACGTGCTAGCGTTTGACTTCCATAATCACCACCCCAGCAATTCTAAAAGTAGCTACATCTTGGTGAATATAGAACACGGGTGTCAAACTCGCCACATCACATTGCTGTCACGTGACGTATCGCAATGTTTTTTCCCTTCGGGGTGGGTGTGGCCTGTGCATGACGCATCCAACCCACGGACATCCAGTTTGACACCCCTCATATAGAAGGTTTTAGCAGAAAGCATATGCATTTTCTGCATTCCAAACAATTCCATAAGATTTATACCTTTTAAGTTTAGTTTACCTCATTCAAGCCTCGTCTTTCAATCTCATTTACACAGTGAACTAAAATGGAAGGGATCATTGGAGTCGTCAGAGGTACAAAATCCCCCAGAACTCCCTAAAAAGAGAGAAAGGAACAAGTATGGGAAATGGGAAATAACAAGTTATTCTTGTTATTTTTATTTTCACTAAAGAGAAAGCAAAGCCACGGTTTTTAATATATAATTTGACAGTAAAACTAGTAAGAATCACTTAAGAAATACATCATGTAAGTGCATAGTAAGAAAACAAGAGACAAGGAACTCAATTAACTTGTGTGACAGAGTGCCAGATTCTACAGATTAAATCTTAAGATTCTACCCATAAACTAAATTAATGTACCAAAGCGCTAATACAAAAAGAAAAAACATGGCATGAAATGTTAAGTAACTCAATACAAGAGATACAAGAATAAAAATTTAACATATTTCTGAGCACTGTAATATGTTAATAGTACAACAATGACAGTAACAGTGCAAGGGGTTTTTTTTAAGCATATGTTACACATTACTTCTTCCCTGCTTAGATTATATTTGGAACATAATATGCTTGTGAAAAATCTTAGACATGAGCAATAAATACTAAGATATAAGTAAACAGGTTCCTTTCCAAAATATCAGGCAATTTGGTTTTTTTTTCTGTTCTTTTATTTTGTATTTCTAGATACCAATGTGCTTTAAAAACAGATAGCAAGAAAGCTTTACACATACGCACGGCACTTATATTAAAACTCGTCTCCAGTGTATACTTTTCTTTCTATCAGCACCTAGAATCTAAAGAGCTTCTTTAAATTCCAGTATAAGAAGAGTTGGTGGCTGTATCAACAGTAGCTTTATTTACCAGAAAATAACTTGAAACATTGTTGCTGCTTGTATCAAAAACATTTTCACAGCGAACTAACACTCTTTCACCTATTTAAATCTTCAATATTATTATTACTTTTTGAGGTCCAAAATATAATCATCAGCCACTAAGGTGTTTTATTTAAAAGCATACCTGTCCAATTTTGACAGGGGTTCCTGCTACAGTAGGGGTGCAGGGCAGGGGGCAGCGATCTCGACATTCTGGATGTGTAACTACCCGACAGTCTCTGCATTTCAGGGACATTTTTCCAAACTTTATCCGCTTCCCGCATGGAACACATGACTCAGGTTTAATAACCTAGAGAGAATATGTGTAAACTAACTTGATTGAGAATAAGCAATGAAATATACTGAGTTCAATAAACAGGCACGGACAAGTACATACAACTACCCACTAAGATACATTCATGTGAAGACATTACTGTATACATGTTTATTTTATTTAAATTATCTATCTGTACCAGTTGAATGCCCACCTGGAGGAAGGCATTCCTGGGTCTCTACAAAGGTCATGCATTTTTCTTTTTAGGAAAGGCAGATACCCTCACAAGACCAAGTACAAGTAGGCAGAAAAGAGGAAAATGGCAGAATACACCTGTAAAGTGGTGTATACATGCCTTAGATATAAAGCATTTTAAAAAGAAAGCAAGGGAAAGTGGAGAAAGGGGGTGGGGTGGGGTTACATTTCAGATGCTGCAAGACATGCTGCTGGAGAGCACATCAACTAGTTTATGGACAGCTGAGCAAAGGAATGACCTGGCCTGCCAAGTTTACAGATGCCAATTCTAGGACAAGGAAGAAAACCAGAAGAAAAAGCAGTTTTTCTAGCAGTTTGTGAGTGTGTGAAAAAACCAGGAAGATGGACTGCGTTGTGTACAGTGAGATTCAGATGCTGGATATAGACATTTGTGAGTTAAAGGCAACCAGGAGAAAATTGATAGACGTTCCAATGCCAGTAACTGATATAAGAAGAACTTACAATAAATCACAAGCAGAAAGAAACATAAGGGTGAGAAAAATTAAGTTAAGACTTGATTTCGTTCACTATAATTATTATTCTATTCTTTACATACATAGCAAAATATATTGGTTTTGTAAATAATTTTACTTGTATACATGCTGCTTCTTAAATGTAAATATCGTAGTATTCAAAATGCAAGCCCTAATTTGTTTAATTATTCTCTCTCTCTCTCTCTCTCTCTCTCTCTCTCTCTCTGTGTGTGTGTGTGTCTGTATCAGTTCATCCTGACCCGCCCTCTGAAACACAAATTTAATCATAACTAATTCTGAACTGTGAAAATCCCAGTTATAAGTAACAAAAGCAAATTATAGCTGCTCTTTTAACCAGCTTCTTATTCAGCAAGATTGCTATATTACATTACCTAGGCATTTGTGGTGTTTGGCAGCTAGGAACAATACTATGGCAGGATCATTATTTAAACTCTATGCAAAATGTAAACCTTATTGTTTTTCAACTATATTTTTTATATGTAATTTGATTAACAAACGAAATGAAATGAATGAAAAGGAAATGAAAATAGGGCATGAGTTTGCAGCTGTATAGTTAAACATTTGCAAAGTGGTTTCCTTCCAACCTTTGTTTGACTTCTTGCAAAAAAAATATGTGCAAATGTCTTCCTTAACATGGCTTTCTGGGCAAGCCTTTACAAACCAAGAGAAGGTTCTACATCACATTTGATGTATTATGAAATCATTAAACAATTTTGCACTGTGTCAGGAACAGTATCTATTCTAGCAACTGCCACGTTTCATTCTCTTTTTTCAGAGCATTTCAAAACATAACCTCAGCTGACAATCAGAGAATGAGTATGACTGACAACAAAAAGTCAGCTGACTAGTATCTTAGACCCAAAATAATATGAGCTTTGAATTGGACCCAGAACTGAGAGGCCTCTTCACTCACCGTTTTTGATACAAATTCGTGTAGTCTCGTCCCAGTGCTTCCAGGAGTGCTAGATCCATCTGTTTCGGATTTGTTTCCAACCTTCCTGCTTCCCAGGCTTGAGTCACTGTTCCAAGGCTGTAGGATGGCTTGGGTGGAAAAAGAGACAATTTGAAAAATCAGTTTTTGATACAGGATTAAGCTGACAGCAGGTACTCCCAGTTTAAACAAATACATCTACTCTAATCGGTGTTGTTAACCTGACAAAGTTCTTTCTCTCTTTTCTCAATTCTATTATAATAGGTAATACTTCGCTTTTGGGGGGGAGGTAGGGAAAGCAAATGGTTACTTTTAGATCCTTTCCTCAGCACAAGAGCTCAGGCTTAAAGGATATTTTAAACCTTCTTAAAGAACCGATGCGTGGGATGGATTTAACAGAATGAATACATTTTTCACTGGCAGGTTTCTTCTTGTCCTGTTATATAAAATCCAATGAAGGAAAAGATTGAAAATTAAAAGTACGTAGTGTTACACGCGGAAAGAAAATATGGTCCTATGTGATTCATAACAAATTTCAACTGTAATTCAGATGAACACTGTCAGAAACCCCTTACTTTCATTTTTATCAGCATCTGCATCATTACTGGCAAACACAGATTAAAAACTGTGACAGAAGAAGAAATCATAATAGTCTAAATTTCATAGACACATTTACCTGCCTTTCTCTGGTTTCCCACATAATAAGGTATAGTTTCAATAGTGGCAACTGCTTCAATTGGGCCGCCATCATTAGGAACTGTGAGAGTTGTTTTTGCAACTATGGATTCATTTCCCTGAAATAAAATAGTTGCAAGAAGTATGTAGGAAACATAAGCAAGAAGCAAGAATATTTAAGATCTGTATGTTTTAATAATGCAATCTGGACACCTACTCAGCATCCTATATAGCAAAACTTAAAAACCCTGGTTTCAAATGAGAAAAGAGAAATTTCCACATGATACCAATAAATCCCATATTCTTCAACAGATTCCTTACAATTGTATACTCCAGATACTTTGTATACTCCAGACCGCAGACCCCAAAATTCCCGGTCACCATAATCAAAACCTGAAAGCATATCTAGGAATAGCTATCATCACATCCGAAACGCACCCGAGAGAGCACTAACTTATAACTTTAAGAGCAGTTTGGTGCAGTGGTTAAGGCGTTAAGGCTAGAATCTGGGAGACTGTGAGTTCCAGTCTCACCTTAGGCACAAAGCCAAATGGGTGACCTTTGGCCAGTCACTTTCTCAAAGCCCTAGGAAGGAAGCAAGTGTAAATCAATTCTGAAAAACCCTATCAAGAAAACTGCAAGAACTTGTCCAGGCTATCTCCAAGAATTGGGCATAATACAACAAAAGCACACACACAGACACAAATAGTGCCCTATTGGCAACATGAAATTGTTGATGAATTTGCAGTGAGTAAAAAGCTATGAAGCAATGAATACTAATGAACACCCCCTTTATAGTTAAATATATGGTATTTAGAGATACCTACTTCTGGAAGGAATCTAATAGTCTTTGTAAAAGCACATACCTGATCTACTGTAGAGCCAATGGAACGAGTTTTCTTTAAAGGACCAGGTGGGCCTTCAATAAACTGTCTAGAAGAGCGCTGTAAAGGAAACACATTTGTAAGTCTCTGAGTGAAAACGTGACAGCATTCTTGAGTGAAGTGAAAATTCTAGAGAAATATTAAATTCTATATTTATAGAGATTCTAAGCAGAATATGAAGTGATTAATTTATCTAAATTATCATTTCCTACTCAGAACATGCAGAGACAACACACTTTTTGGCTACCTTACCTAGTAACCCGTACAGATGAAAGTACAGAGAATTAAATGGGAAGGGTGGTAGATTATCTCAAATATATATTAAATGTACTAGCTGGATGTCTGCACTTCGCTACTAAATGATGTGCTCGGGCTTGATCCGTAGCATCAGAGCGGGTTAATGTAAGGCAACTGGCAGTTAGAACAGAGGGGGAGGGGGAATGGAATGTCCCAGCCCACAGGCCAGAAGAGTCATGTGCTGGCCACGCCCACTTTAGCAAAGGGGTAGCATCAGAGTGTGTTAACGGAACGGCCGCCCGCTTCCTCACGATTACCTGGCCTCTGTCCTGCCTCTCAGCCGGCGAAAACAAGCGGCGCCGCCCACAGAGCCCTGACGGGACGGCCGCCGCGCCAGCCTCCCAACTTCATGATCCACAGGAGAAGGCGACCTCCGCCAACCTTCTCCCCAACAATCATCGACCGGATCCGCCCCAAAGGGTCGGAATCCGGCAGCTGGAAGCGCTTGCAGCACCTAACGTCTGTGCGACCTGGGAAACCCAGGCACGCAACAGACAAACCAGCAGGCAGGCAGCAATGAAAAGAAAGGAGAAAAAAAAAAAAAAATTCGGTAGAGCTCCAAAGCTCCACGCAAAAAGAAAAAGAAAAACACAAAACTATTCAAAATAAAATAAGGAAAATCTAATGCAACTCTAACCATCCAGAGCACGGAGCAAAAATTTTTCCACCTCAGTCTGTCAGCAACTGAGAGAAAGACTGGGGATTAAAGGGAGGCGTGGCTAGAGCACGGAGTAGGGAGCTAATTGATTTAAGTTCTCTCAGTTGCTGTCAGAGAAGAGGATTAACCCACAGATGGAGTGGAGCCACAGTGCTCTGGAAAACATCTAACTCCTTAGCATGTGAATATAATACTGTATATGAAATACTAATGATCTGATGGTCATTCTGAAAAATCCTTTCTTAGCAAGCACCTAGAAGCCAAGAGAAACATACATGCCAACTTTCAAGTTTGTAGGTTTTACTATCCTGGAGATTTTGTGATGAATGAGTTGTATTTGACTTTTATATATATAAAATAAGAAGATTTCCAGAGTTCAGCTGTATATTAACTGAAAGCAAAATTGATGGCAATTTCCACATCAACATCCAACACAGGAAGTTTTTAAAGAAAAAACTGGACATTTGACTGAAATGGTATAGGGCCGTGATGGCGAACCTATGGCACGGGTGCCACAGGTGGCACGCAGAGCCATATCGGTGGGCACGCAAGCTCAACTCCGGCACGCGTGTGCCAGTCAGGTGATTTTCAGGCCTTCTGGGCCCACCAGAAGTCAGGAAACACACTGTTTCTGGCCTCTGGAGGGCCTCGGGGGGGGGTCGTTTTTGTCCTCCCCAGGCTCCTAGGAAGGCTCTGGAGCCTGGGGAGAGCAAAAAACGAGCCTACCGGGCCCACAGGGCCATCACATGCCAAAAGCAGGAGCAGCACAAGGGTGCGGGGCGCATAGAATCATAGATGTGGGCACGCTTGCATGTGACCCACTGGGCTCCCCCTGCTTTTGGCACGCGATGGCAAAAAGGTTAGCCATCACTGGTATAGGGTTTTCTGCTTGAGCTGGGGTTGGACTAGATCTCCAAGTTCCCTTCCAACTGTTATTCTGTTACATCAGATTTTCTTAAATATATTTGCCAGAATTGTCCTATTTATTGCACAAGCAACAAGTATGGAAATTAAATGGTTCTCTACATAATGCTTGGCTGTTAGGATATTCTGAGCAAAAAAAAAGGTTCAGACTTAAGAGTATAACTCTAATGAAAAAATAACAATTACGAACATTGAAATATGATTTAAATGTACCCAAGCTGAAAACATTTGCATTATAGGCATACCCCTAATCACTAATGTAAATTTCAATAATAAATGAAACCTGCTCTTTGCATCAGATAATACAAGTAAATTTTTAAAAACCCATACATACCCTTTTTTCTCTTTTTTTCAACCTAACAGTCTTCACCATTGTGGAATCCCAATCCTAGATATTAGAAAAAACAACCTCATTAGTATCAAACAGATGGCAAACATGCATTTTCAGTCTGTCCATCCCTTTATGCCTAACTTTGAATATTCACCCATAATAATAGACATCTTACAAAGGATCATTTTAAAAAAATTATTGTAAGACAGTACAAGAAATGAATTCAGATAATGGTTACATTACCAATGATTCGTCAGTTTTGTCAAAACTGATGTCGGATAAAATTGAACCGGATTCATCTATTGTTGACAGCCTAAAATAAAAATCACACATACATTTTAAAATCTCACCTTATCATAGATAGTAATCTAGTACTTGATAAGATAGCAGAGTTTGAAAAGAAAGTTATAACATTCAGAATTCTTTACATGGGATCTGGTATCTTGGTGTAAAAACTTTACTGTAGTAATACTAAAAAAGGACTAAAAGTCACAGATTCATTTTTAAAGCTGCTTAACAGCTCAGGTTAAACATTACATTTCAGTGGTTTCAGTGGACAACACCGAATATGTCCTTTATGCCACTGCCTAACTCAATGGGAGTCAACTTTTCTTCAAATAAAACATTTACTATGTTTACCATATATTTTGTACCCTCTAATCCCCTAAATGTGTCTTAATACCACCAAAACTCTATTGGAGAAAACCTATTTTTTGAAAAATCCATATATTCATATGTTTATAGAATTTGAATTGATTTTGTGTAGCTGATGAATAAACATACCCAGAGTTATGCAGTAATGGATTCATCCTGCCTGTATATAAAACTACATATTTCCTGAGATACAAGTTGGAATTCTGAAAATCCTATTTTCCAGAAAAACAAGATAAAAGAATGTAGCACATTGCTTCTGGAATTCTTTCCAAGCCCTTAAAAATATGAGTTATATGAACAGAAAGGAAGAAGGAGGCGGCTAATAATGGGACAGTCAACAGCTATCTGAGCTTCTGCCCTACTGCCTCTTCTATAGGAAGTGGACATATTTCTCTGCAGCCTCTTCCTAGATCTAGGCCCGTGATGGCGAACCTGTGGCACAGGTGCCACAGGTGGCACGCGGAGCCATATCAGTGGGCACGCGAGCATTGCCATAGCTCACCTCCAGCGTGCATGCATGCGCCGGCCAGCTGACTTTTGGGCCTTACGGTCCAACCCAAAATTGGGAAGTGGGCTGTTTCCGGTCTCCGGAGGGCCTCTGGAGGTGGGGGAGGCCGTTTTCGCCCTCCCCAGGCTCCTAGAAAGCCTCTGGAGCCTGAAGAGGGCGAAAAACGGGCCTAACAGGCCCCCCAGTAACCTTTTTGCCGTCGCATGCCAAAAGCAGGGGAGTGCAGTGGGGTCGTGCGCACATGCGGGGGGGGGGGTCATGTGTGCATGCATGGGGGGCACGGGGGGATTGAATTATGGGTGCGGGCACAAGAGGGCATGACCCCCCCACACTCCCCCCATTTTTGGCACACGACGGCAAAAAGGTTAGCCATCACTGATCTAGGCCATTTTCCCAACTCAAAAGTTTTTGAGTTGTCCAACCAATTTAGTCCCATTCTATTCAATTCTCATAAACTTAGCATGTTGATAAATAGAACCTCTTGGATATAATTCAAGAAATAAAACAGGAGTTTTGTGATTGACTTCCGCCTTCCAATAGTCAGTTCTTTACCTCTTTCATGTAGCTATATATCCCATGACGTTTCTCTGTATCTTACCACAATTTAAGAGTAAAAACAGAGAAGACATCCTGAAGTTTAACAATGCCATTTGCAACCCATGTACTCGAAAATTTTTGAATATTTGAAAAATATTTGAAAATTTTAACTAACGAAATGCACAAAAATATGTTAAGGACTGCATCTTCCTATTTTAAGCACCTTCTGTTAACATAGGATTGAATCCTTGATTTCTGACTCTTAAGAAAAACATTCAACAGATTGGGAAAATGTTCACTAGTCAAAATGAAGGAAGATATTAGCCATTACATTATTACAATCTGATCCACCTAAATAAACCATGGACAATCTACCTTTTGTTACCACCAATGGACACCTGAGGCCTGTTTAAAAAGGCCAGTGCTGATTTCTGTTCTTCGCTCAGCTGTATGCTGCCTGATGAATCACACATGAGAAGCTCTTTGATCAGCTGAATCTGTTGCTCCTACAAATTGAGAAACATTAAAAGTAGCTTTATATTACATTTATAGCACAGAAAGCACATAATATGCAAAACCTTCTGAGAAACACAACTATGCTGCTGGCATACTAATCCCTATGCAAGGCACATACACTGATCTCTCAAGTTATCGCATGAGATTAAAATAGCCAAGGGATTTTGTTGGAGCCAATTGCTAACCAGTATAAAATCTCAAATAGATTTCTTTCAGCTATAAAGCAATTTGCTGGTATCTTACCAATTCCATTGACTAATCACAACAGCATTCACTATTTTAGTCCCACAAAAGAGAAAAGATGCCTTTTGCAATGGGTAATTGCGGCTATTGTATCTGTGGAATAAACTTGTAAATGCCACTTCAAAACTACAATTCACATTAGATGGGAGGGATCTAAGAAATAGGTGCAGAAGGATCCATTCATCATTGTTAAGCTTCCAAACAGCTTCTTTACTTTGCCTTGAGCAAAAGGTTTCCTTTCATAAAAGAACTCTTATTGTACTACAAACTGGAAACAGCCTATGTCACCAATGAAATTAAAATAATTACACATTTATCCATTGCAGTCAAGTAATCACATTACAAGAAAATTTTAATTTAACAGACCGTTCAGGTAAAAGGGTTATCTATTAAATCCAAATGTTCCTGCCATTTATTTTCTTTATCTTCCTGGAGTTTTTCCTATCCCAGTCACTGCCCAGCATGCTACTTGCTAATCTTCCCAGTATTATCCCATTTGCTTCTTACTTTTAATTAAGCCACCACTGTAAACCCATCCAGCTGTCTGATCTTTCTAGTATATTCCTCTCTTCTCAATGAAAATTTAAATATTAAATATATCAATATTCCATTAGCAACCCAATCACCCTAGTACCTTCACTCCCTCATTTAGAATTCAAATAGAAACTTATCCATTTTTAAGGGAAGCAGTCTCTACTGCTTAGACTGCTGCCCCAAATAATCCTTATTTTAGTGTGCTGCAGGATTTTTAAAAATTACATCTGAAGTATACTAAATTAAGGTCTATTAAACCAAGAGATTATAGGTTTATCAGCCAAATAAGAAGCCCACATTCATACCATTATTGCAATATATTTTTACCCTCTGGTAAAAAAAAAAAAAAACCGCTTATATCTATTGTCACATAAATGGATATTTAACAAAGCTGTTACATTCCTCTTCCAAATCTGATGCCACTTTTTCAAAAAGCTCAGAAATGTTATACATACCAACTTTTCACAATCTGCTTCAGCTCGCTGTCTTCTCTTGATCTCCACGTCTACTTGGTTGCGTGCATGTTTCAGTTTCACATCAAGAGCACTACGCTCGGTTTCTGTTTTCATCAGTAAATCTTTGTATCTGGCTACCTCATGATCCATTTTTTGCCATTTTCTCCTAAACTCTTCAAAATTCTTGGCCAGTTGGAGAAATTCTGGGGAAAGCGAAGTTTTAATCCATTTGCACTTATTTTTTTAAATATATTTTTTCTATAGCCTTCTTAAATATCCTTTCAGTCTGATAATCATCTAAATCAGTGGGTCTCAACCTGTTGTCCACAGACGGGGGCTGTAATATTGCAGGGGTTCAGCGAAGACTTAAAGAAATGTAATGATTTAAATGTTGAGTTAAGGCTTGGGGGCCATGGTCTGTGGACACAAAAGGTATTTAAAGGGGATCTGTTTGGAAGAAGAGATTGAGATCCACTGATGTAAATAGATAATGCCAGGGTGCTAAAAAAAAACCACCACCCTGATTATTCAGAACACAATGCAGAAAGAGAAATAGTTATCTCTAAAAGTAAAGCTTTCCTGCCAGTAAATCCAACTGAAGACAGTAGAACTTATTGATTAAACATGAATTCAGTCAACGCATTTCCCCCTCTAATCCAATTCAAGGATTTCAGTTCAGGTATTCAGTGTACTCTCATGTTAAGCATGATCAGTTACATCATGTGATAAGAAACGATAACCTTACTAAAGCAATGTATATAATATGAAGAGACAACTGTCATACAAACAAAACTGCAGTTATAGCAAAATTGTGAACAGATTATATTTCAATAAATGATGATGATATTAGGAAGACATTCAACAAAAAGTTTAAAATATGCTTCATTGACATTGATTAGTATTATAGATGTTTGGATTTGCAACTTGATGGACAATTATATAAATATTGAACCAAAGGGGGGGAGGGACTCTAATTTGTTAGATGCTCAACACTGCCTAATGTGGATATAAACTTTCTATCCTGATAAGTGGTATTCATAAAGCATTGGATAATTTTTTCATTAACCAGTATTTTCTTCTTAACCCTTCCAACACATTATTACAGATGTTGTGACTCTAACACTGCATAGATTTCATTTGAACTCTTTTGAGAACCACAGAAATATAGAACAAGGTAATCTGATTTCCTGAGACAATAGCTAGAATAACATAGTGTAACTACTGGAACCATAATATTTTAACTATATGCTCCACACTGTTGCCTAGAAACCACATTGTACAAGCCCACCAGTTGTTATGCAGATTAGTTTTATACATAAGACATCCAACAAATTAATCATGCTTCCTGAGTTACTTTACAGACATTTGTTAGGTGATCTGAGAAATTTTGAAAAATTCACGCCTATCTTTCAAGGAAATTACAGAGCAGGAAGGACTCAAATATATTTATTTGTATGTCTCTAACATTTGCGGGTAATTAACATGATTCACCTGCATAACATCCATAAATAATGATCACTTACGGTATTCACTGTTTTCATTTAGAATTTCTGCTTGGCAAATGAGCTGGTCAAAGAAATTCCGTAAATTCAGAATTGTTGTCTCCATCTTTGTCACATGAAACTGAAATAATGTGGAGGTAAGTTTACTTTTGTCTTTTTTTTCTGTCAGGCACAACAACCCTTGTCAATGATTTCAGATCTTAAAGTCAAGTATAATCATGCTATGGGTTTATAACAAATGACTGAGATGCCAAACTACATACTTATGTTTTCTCTTTCAAACTAATATCAGAAATCTTGCAAAAATTATGAACAGTATACTTCAAAACTGTGCACAAAGAGATTCATTAAATTATATAAGCAGTGTAGGATTTACAGTTTGAAATAGGCAATAGAAAAGGCTACCAGCCAGCAAAAAAAATAATGTAAATTGTCCTGTACAGTAGCTGGAAATGAAGATCTAGGTACAATCCAATGATCTCTGATAAGTCTGACTGACTTATGTGAGATTGAATTTTCCTCCCTCCAACGCTGGATAATGAGTTCAGACCTTGGAAGAAAAACTCTTGTCTTTTAAAAAACATCCTTAGGCACTGCATTTCTGACATAGGAGCTACCACACTCAATGGGGGGGGGCGGGGGGATAGAAAATCCTTTCAGCTGCTCTAAACTTAAATCCCCAAACATAAAGAAAGGGAGGAAAAAACAAAACCAACTCTGTTTTTTCTTTCATTTAGTGGACAAGCCTCAGGGTACTTGATAGCTGAATATCTCTAGAAAACATATACTGTGTTTCCCTGAAAATAAGACCCTGTCTTATATTTTTTAGAACCCTGAAATAAGCGCTTGGCCTTATTGCCATGTGCTCAAAAGCCCGATTGGGCTTATTATCAGGGGTTGTTCTTATTTTGGGGGAAACAGGGTAGTACTTCTACTGCAAAGCGGAAAGCTTTAGGTGTTAAGGAAGTAAATATTTACAAAAAATTGTATAACATTTAACAACCATATTAGTAACAACTTCAGTGATTCATTTAACAACTGTGGCAAGAAAATAGGGCAAAACTCACTTAGCAACTGTCTTACTTTACAACAGAAATTTGGGACTCAGTTGTGGTCTTAAACCGAGGACTATCTGTATACTACTCCATAATGCTTTATAGCACTCTCTGAGTGGTTTACAATGTCAAAATATTGCCCCCAACAATCTGGTCCTCATGTTACGGAACTCGAAAGAATAGAAAGCCGAGTGTCAAACCTTGAGCAGTCAGGATCAAACTCCTGGCTGCGGACAGAGTTAAGACTGCAAGTACTGCATTCTAACCATTGGGGCACCATGACTCCTCATCCTTCTACCGTGTTTCTCAGAAAATAAGACTGAGTCTTATTTTCTTTTAGATTTGAAAATAAGCACTTGGGCTAATTTTTGAGGTGGTTTTACTTTTTTGAGGTGCAGCAGGCCAGACTCTGTGAGCTGGATGCACCGTCGCCTACATTCCAAACCTTCAGCGTTCAGAATGGAGGCTTTTTGGTAAATGGGAGGAAAATGGGGGGGGGGGGGTTCCTGTCTGTTATCCATTCCTCAAGCTCCCCATTTTCCTCCTGTCCACCAAAAAGCCTTCCGCAAGCCTCCCTAAAAGAGGGAAAAGAAAGAAAAGGGCAAAAGCGGTATTTGTGGTGCCCCAAGGGGCCAGCAGGCTGCAGTTGCAACTGGACAGTTACACACCGCGCCACCACTCATGCTGGCCACACCCATCGCCCCGGGCTTTTCAGGGTAGGGGTAATATAGGCCCAACCCACCCCCCCAAAAAATTAGGGTTGGGCTTATTATTGGGATGGATCGTGTTTTTGTACTAAGGTGAGATTGGCTGCAATCCTGATTTTCCAGAAATTGTGGTTTAGTCAGCAGGTTTGGGGATCCCATTTAAGTGGACAGCCCATGAAATTACTACATTGAATGTAAGGTCTTGAAGGTACTTTCCTGTGGTTGTTTTAATTGTTTAATGTTTTATTTTTAATCATTCAATTTTATTGTATGCTGCATTGAGTCACATTTGTGATAAGTCTGGTAAATAAACAAAAAAATGTGATACAGCATTCACCAAGATAGCCCTCTACTCATTGAAACTGCTCAAAAGTGGAGACTATGGAGGATCTTTAAAAAGATGAAACCCGATTCTCTAGTGCAGGGGTTTACATTTGTTGGGATTAGCTTGTTCCCAAATTGGACATTATTGGCCTTGTCATCAAATTGAAGGATTTTCCAATTCGCTTATCTTTTGAATAGCTCATGATGCCAATGCCAGATATGCAACTCTTCCATATCCAGTACAGTTAGTCCCAGTTTTCATGGTTAATTTTTCATTAATGATATACTGAGCATTAACTTTTGCAGCTTTGCCACTTATGGATAGTATATCTTTGTATTATCCCCCCTCTTTCTTTTTTAAAAAATAAATGATTCCTGTCTGTTCTCCCAAAAACAAGTCACTTGTAACCTTACATAAAAAGCAAGCAGGAGAAAGTGTTTCAAGAATATAACACAGATTATAGTCAAAGAGAACAGGCAGTGGAATACTTTTGTAATGGCTTTTCATCTCTCCTACATAATCAGAAATATTTATATTCCTGCGTGACTGGTTATTTGTTCCAGCTGAGCTTGCTGAGAAGTCTGACAAGAACTAAGTTATATTTCTTTATAACATTTTGGCTAACATTTGTTTTTAAATAAACATTAATGTACGATTAGAATAGAATAGTTTGTAAAGGTATACAAATATATGGATATTAGTAATACCTGTAATACCTTATTCTTAAATTCTGTACTGCATGAGGCTCAGAATTAAAAGCTGTGTCTTCCCAAAGAACATCTGGTTTAACCTGCTGAAAATAAAAGAGATCAAATGTTATGTTTTGCATATTTGCCACTACTAATGAAATAGGATACAATATACTACAATGCAGATACGCAAAATTGTTCCCAATCAAATTATAAAGTAATGAGGTCACACAATTTCCTATAGAGATGGTTATTAGCTTATATTTTGTCTACAGTGTTTGCATGGATCTCTTGGAAACTAAAATATTTCTGTTTGTGCACCAGTTATTAAATTGCAAAAAATGGATGTTACAAATCACACTCAATCACACATAATTGATTCCAATTCAGTTTCAAGAGCTAGTCACTTCAGCCAGTTGCAGACAACTTCACAAAGTACTTTATTAACAGATTAAATATATGTACCTTAACTATATCAAAACGTAAATACAAATATTTTAAAGTATAAGAGGGCCAAAAGAAAAAAGGCGTTTTCCTCTCTGTGGGAAGGCAACCTAGGAAAGACTGTTGCCATTATTCTACTCAGCAAAAACAGCATAAGTATACAATCACGTATTACAAAGTCTTGTGGATTCTGTCTGAAGAAGGAATACAACATTCCTTGGATGCTTGTTTTATAAGAAAGAGGGACCTTGAACAATGGAAAAACAAAGATATTTTTACCCTATCAAAACTAGTCTGCACTAAATTTCTTGACTGCTGGACCATTTGATGTTGGTTGTTGATCCTAAAAGTCAGAAACTATCATATCAATATCTTTATTGGTTGCTGGATTGCTGTCATTAGTTTGGTCGTCTTCATACAGGTGGTCCTTTTTAAAAAAAAAAAAAATTTATATGCCGCCCTTCTCCGGAGACTGAGGGCAGCTTACAATGCATTAAGCAATAGCCTTCATACTTTTGTATATTTTATACAAAGTCAGCTTATTGCCCCCACAACCGGGTCCTCATTTTACCCACCTTAGAAAGGATGGAAGGCTGAGTCAACCTTGAGCCTGGTGAGAATTGAACTCACAGTAATTGCAGGCAGCTGGATGTTAAATGCTGCCTTAGTAGGGCAGCTGGATGTTAAATGCTACCTTAGTAGTTAAATGCTGCCTTAGTTTTTTGGTTAATGATTTTGGTCCTTGGTTAATGATCACTCATTCAGCAAGTGTTCAAACTTGCATTGATGCTGAAAAATGATATGATCAGTCATCAGAGGACTGGTGTTCCTGTAATCATAGGGTCATCATTTGCAACATCATTTGCCAGATTCTGACAAGCAAAGACCATGAGTAAGCTGGCATGAGGTTGCAAACAAGAAGCATATGCTGTCCTCACTTAAAGACCCACAGTCATTTATGACCTCATCACTTAGCAATGGCAATTCCAATTATTGTCATTAACTGAGGACTATCTATATTTAATCTTAGTACCATTCTTTTTTTCACTGTCCTCCATGATTTTATTAGAGCTTGTGAGTGTCCCAAAAGTGCTTTTTCAAGAGGCAACTGGACTTCCTTGTTTTTCTTTGAAGACGTTTTGCTTCTCATCCAAGAAGCTTCTTGAAGAAGCACATGGGATGAAAAGTGAAATGTCTTCCAAGATAAACGAGGAAGTCCAGTTGCCTTTTGAAAAAGCACCTTTGGGACAACCATGACCTGGATGACTGAGAATCTTCATAGACATAGAGCTTGTGAATCATTTGCATTTTCAGCTATCAGAATAGTATCATAAGCACAATGCAGATGTGCTTATTTTAAATTCATACTCATCTTCTTCTAATCCTCAGTATACATACTGTATACAGGTTGAATAAATAAAGGAAGAGTATATAGACGTGTCTCGTTATTTTGCCAAACTGGAGTCAGTCTGTTTGACCATGTTCTGTCTGAGCTGCGGCTTTCTGTTCTGTGTATAGCATTCCCAGAGATCTTTTGGAAGAGTCAGTTTCATCTCTGATGTATTTATAGATATCATTGTAATGTCGTTTGTTTCGAACAGCTTTTTGAAATTTCCTGAGATTTTTTGCCTTTCTTGGCTCTTCTTCTAGGCAATTTCTACTGTCTGTTCTGACATCTAGTTTGCTTTCTTCTGTTTCTTAATCTTCAGCAATCTTTTTTCATATTTATCCTTAACAACCTATTGGATTTCCTTTAACAGTTGGTCTTGTTCCCTATCTATGAAGTTCAAGATTTCAAATCAATCCCCGAGGTTCTCCTTGAAATTGTAGGTTCAACATCATATCATGGAAACTGGTGGTTGTTCTCTCACTTTAGCTTGACCCGGAACTTGCCCATGAACAGGAACGTCCTCCTGTTCTGCATTAGTAGCTGGAACACTAACTTGAGTAACTGTCATATTCAAGTTGCTTAAGTGCTATTATTCAGTCATTGATGGCATTATACCCAAGTACTGTCTTCTCTTCATCCTTCCTGACCCTGAAAGCAATGCCATTCATTCTTTGTTTTTCATGGCCTCAGTAGTACAAAGCATGACATTCTGACCAAAAGTGTTTGATTTCTGTCAGTTTCAACTGGTTGACCTGAAGAGGTTAATGACAGTTGATTCTTTTTATCTTTCACTGTGGTGAGCACAATCATGTTTATTATATCACATCTACCCAGTGCAATTTTGTCTTTGTAACTTTGGATTTCCTTTTCCTGCATGGCAATATCAGCAACTAGGCATCTCAAATGCTTCAATCCGGTCATATCATAAACATCATTAGTACTCCCAAAGATTCTCAACCCTTCAGTAGCGTGCTGAATACCATCCAATTTGAGGCGCCAATTATCATCTGATATGGTATCACTTTTTTATTGTCTAGCCATGTGATTTTCTTGGTAAAATACAGAAGTGCTGTACCATTGCATTATCCTGCGTAGTATGAAATGCTTTTATTACTGACACTGATGTGTTGGAATGCGCACCGGCCAACTGGTCTGTATGTTTCCAGTGCTCTGGCACGCACACATGCACACACGGTCCGGTTTGGGCACTCGGTGCCGAAAAGGTTCACCATCACTGTTCTAGACTCTAGAGGCTTAACATGAATATTAATAAATATTACTGTTCAGTGTTATTAATTACTGAATTGCAGTGTTACTAAACATCATAGAATTGTATCTGTCTATAGTAGGAGTCAGGCTAAATACATAAATTTAATAATTATAATTCCTCAATCATAAGCCAGCTTCAAGGGCCACAAACTGTCTTGATCCATTCTTTGTCCCTTTTTTTCTGTGTACTATTTTTCTTCTGACCTTTATTTTTCTCTCCATCACAGCTATCGGTCAGAATCACTACCATTAATGTTTTCCAACCTGCAAATATATCCTACTCTATTGCCCTTCAGAGTTCCTATAAGTATTAGTTTGTTATATTGGCTAGAAAATAAGCAAGCTATAAAACAATATATCCAATGAATATCAGGATGGAGAAGACTACATTATATCAAAGCACGACAAATCATTTAAAGAAAAGCATATTTGACCTTTCCCTTCTAAGCTATTAATTTAAAAACATATCTGCTTGCATAACTAGTTGCAGCCTTTTAAATGACAACATAAAAAACCTTAACACTTCTGACAAATGAAAAAATTTATTGCTTCAAAAAATTCCCATGTAGCTAAAAATAAACATATTTCTTTAATGGGAAGATTATATATATACACATTAGATATTGCATATGATCTACAAACCTTGATGCAGATTGCAGAAAAATAATGAAAGCTGGAAAATATGCAGAACTTTGAATATTTGTAGCACTCCAAGGAGTCAAAACTGTTACTCTGCAGTGAATGACAGCTACTTTAACAACCAATATGGTCAGGTTGCATGCCCATTAATATTCAATCTGAAGACATATAAATATTGCAAGACAAGAAAAACTCCGTGAATCAAAATTCTGAACTAAATTTGCCGCTAAAGTGTACAATTTGGGAAGTGTGAAGCAAAAAAAGCAATTGAGCTGTTTCTTTCAGTACCTCAAATTATTAGCAATTTATGCAGTTTAACAGCTTCAGAACCCAGTATTACCAAATTTATAGTACTATACAAGTAGTCCTCATTTAACAACTGATCGTTTAGCAACTGTTTAAATTTATCAGACCGTTTAAAAGGTGCTTACAACCTGATTTTGAAGTTCTCATCATGTGCACTTGGCAACCTTTAAAGCCGTATGCAGCATCCTGTACTCCCATGACCACAACTTTCAATGTTTTCCACCCAGTTTCTGGCACAAATTACCCATTGGATACAGTCACTTAAACACTGCATTCACTTAATGACAACTGCAGAAAAGGTTGTATAATTGGGTAAATTCATGTGGTGACCTGCTTAACAACCATAATGACTTGTGACTAATTCTATTATGATCAATTATGATCATAATCAAGGACTACTTATATAAGTAATAGCAGTATCCAATGCCATTCCATTAGAGGAGGCTGCTCCACTCTCCTGGAGTGAGTGCACTCTCCCTCTAATCCAGGGGTCCCCAAACCCAAGCCCACTAGTGGACTGCAGCCTCTGTGTGTGTGTGTGACGGGGGGGGGGGGG
>WNWU01000036.1:12468401-12523808 GCA_012654045.1 Ptyas mucosa
GAAAATGATAAGTTGTTTCAAATGATGAGTGGAAATCTGCTCATGTAAATTTGGATATTTATCACTAATATACTGTATCTATTTGTCTTAGAGCTAAAGAAAAAACCCCACAATATTCACACACACAAAAAGAATAGTAACTAACAATTAGTTGTCTCACAAGTCAAAACTAACTTCTCAAATGCAAAAATATCTCAGTAGCTCTCTTCCAAACAAGCAACATCTTTAGGAATGCCCAGATTCAGAGATTCTGTGAGGTCACAAAACAATTCTGAGCTCAAATCAGAATCTGGTCACATAAAATGCACACAACTTATATGTTAGAATTTAAGCTAGTTATTTTCCATTTTATGCAACATAGTTAGGAGCCACGGTGGCACAGTGGTTAGAGTGCAGTACTACAGGCTATCTGTTAATCACCAGCTGCCTGCAATTTGGCAGTTCAAATCTCACCAGGCTCAAGGTTGACTCAGCCTTCCATCCTTCCGAGATAGGTAAAATGAGGACCCAAATTGTTGGGGGCAATATGCTGACTCTGTAAACCACTGAGAGAGGGCTGTAAAAAGCACTGTAAAGTGGTATATAAGTCTAAGTGCTATTGCTACTGTGTTTCCCTGAAAATACGCCATGTCCCAAAAATAAGGCCAAGCCTGATTTTTGGGGTGGGCGTGGGTAGCACAGAAGGGAGCCCTTCCTTTTCCCGGTCAGCTAATAGTAGCTGGGCTCCTTAATGGCAACCTGTAGATCAGCTGAGCTGATTGGGAGCTGCCCCAGCATTCTTGGCACTTGCCCACCTCCCATCCATCCATCCATCCATCTCCCTCACCTGAAAACTCCCGCTCCGCTCGCAAGAGAGCAGCTGCCTGGCACTTCTTGCCACTTGGTGCCCACACAGCGGACACACACACACACCCCTGGCCAGGCAGAGCGCCATTCACCGACCAAACGATATCCCAGGATCATGATGTGGGCAAAGCTGGTGAGCACCAAGTCCTTGAGGAGTCTGCGCCGTCGCCATCCCAGCACTGAGGCTGGCTTCCTCTGCGGCTTCCAAACACCTGCTGGAAGCCGCTGGAAACGGAGAAGAGGCCAGTTGGACCAGCTGCCTGCTGCCGAGTCTTTGGGAGCTGGGGCAGAGAGGCGCCGAAGGGTGAAGGGAACCGCAGCCCCACATGGGGAGTCCAGACTTCTCGCTCTATGATTCCAGGTCCATGCGGCTGCCTCGGCTCCCGGAAGACTCAGCAGCAGACATTGTCCAATGTCATCCAGCCAGCTTTGTGCCTTAGGTGTGATTCAAGCTCAGGGGATCATGGTTTCTAGCCTCTAGCCTTCACCACTACACCAAACTGGCTCTCAATGTTTATAGATCACTCCTATTTTTTCTTCTTAGAAAATGTGACTATGTATTCAATATTTTTTCCCCCAAAAGATTTCTTATTCTTCTGGGACACTTTTCTTCTTCAGGATTTCAAACCATTGGATCCAATCTACTTTCCATTGGAGCTTATCAAAATCCTATTTTCTAAAATCCAGTATATAGATTTGGCTCACCTTAGGTTGTTCGCAAATATCACAGATTCAAAGGTAATATTCAATTAAAATTCAAAAGTAATCTTTTGCCCAAGATACTAATCATTTCTTCCACCAATTACCTCCCCTTGGTGGAGTGAATCACTTCCAGAATAAGCAGACCCCTTGTTCTGTCTTCCATTTTCTGAGAAATAAAGTTGTTGGTAAGAGGACAAGAACAATTTTGCCTTTACCTCTTGGCAGATTAGATTCATAGTGGTCTTAGGGATAATTAAAATATCCATTATTATTATTAAATGCTTATTTAGGGAATCACAAATTTAAAATTATAATGTTCCATGGTTTCACAGTTATAAAGAAGCAAAGGCAAAACATGATTTTCAATTCCTAGATTCCCGCAACCTCAAGCACCTACTAGATAAGGACTTAAAAGAATGTATTTTCTAAAGGCATAGAAAAGTAGCTGTTATCAGATACTGGAAGTAATAATTGCAAGCAAAATTGCTGCCTTAGGCCAAGGGATTTGGTGCAAGAGGGAAGTGAAAGAGTTATTATTGTTATTGATCAGAAAAGGAATAGGAACAAGAAGCATCAAAGCATCAAATTAGACAAACTGATTACGGGCATTCCATTGATTTTACCTCCCAGCTTTTATTCTATATCTACCGTACTGTTATCATCCTCCAACATAATAATCAGCTATCAATTCTTCTAATGCATTTAATCATGCCACTATATTATCAATAGTAACATGACTGTACGTATATTTAAAGCACAAGCCAGATAGGGGTACTCATTAAGGCATCAAGCTAGAGTTCTAGTTTTGCCTTACGCATAACACCAGCTACATAACCTTGGGTCACTCTCAACTGTAAGAAGCAACCTGCAATGACTTGTCCAGGCATTCATCAGGAGTCAAATCTGACTGGAAGGCACAACAAACAAACCCATTTAAATTACTGTCCAATTTTGCCTTTTACTTTTGCCTCTGAGCTCCTTAAATGTCCAACTTATTTTGTTTCCCTAGCACCTCTTTTGACCCTCCCCATTTGTGTCTTCAGAATTTGATTCTGGTTTCTATGGTCCAATGACACCGTTCTTATCTAAATTATTACATCATCCTCAAAAATACAATGACCTCAATGTTTTCAGAACTGCTGCTTTTTCAGTACCAGCTGACACATTCAGCTGCTTGCTGTAATGCTGTCCTTCTACCAAATTATAATATTGGATGAAAGAAGGCTCTTGCTTTTCTTTTTTCCACTGGCATTTCTTAACTATGTGTTTTGTATCCTGTATATTCTCTCTCATATCCAGGAATGAATTTGTCACCTGAGAGGGCCTACATCAGCACCTAGATATTTATTACCTGTAGCTCCAATTACAGAACATTCCTCTTCCATTCATCCCCAAATTGCTTTAAGCCCCGATATATTTCTGTTTAAATATTTCACCTCCATTAAATCCAAGAGCAAAATTGCCTTTCCTTAAGCCCTCCTCCTGTATACTGTATCAACCAAATCATAGTCCTTGACCCAAAGAAAAGGAGGAATGCCCAAATTTCATCTTTGCACCACGTCCAACGGCAGTTTCATGTTTTCAGCTATGACTAAAGTTCTTTCTCATTTTCCACTGATCTAACCAAAGTCAACTGACCTATCACCTCTCATCCTGAGCAAATCAGGTTAAATTCCTCCCTGGGTTTTTGTTTACTCTTTAATCTAAGAGGTCATTACTCCTACCGTCAAAGTCTTCTGAAAGTTTGCTTTGGTGAGACCACCCTCAACCGTACCGTATCACTACCTTTGCTCTTTCAGTTCTGCTGCCTTTAGATACCTAAATGGCCCCTGCTTTTTTTAAAAATGACTCACTCCCCTCGTGCCTCCTTCGCCTTCAACCCCCTCCTCCAAACCTCTTATTTTTGTAAAGCCACTGACCTGATCTCATTCCTGAGACTAAACCTCATCTGAACAATTTCTATACACCTCTGCTTTCAGCTGTTTTCCCACGTAAAGCAGATTACAAACTGCATATTACAAGGAATCTTTTTTTAAAAAAAGAAGTATTACAATAGATTATATTGCTGTCAATGCATTGTATTTGCTTCGTCGTCGTTACGCCGTTTCGTAATCTCTCCCCTTGAGGGTTGAACAAGAAAACCTGTGAAGACTGACCGTTTCCATGTCGGTAAAATGACAATACCCTGCTTTTAATGAGCGAAGATCGTGTAAAATAAAAAAAGGTCGTCACGATTCAGGACGGCCATAAAAACAACCCCAGCCTTCTTCCCTTAACAGAGCCGGGGAACTCCAAAGTCTGTAATAACGCAGCACGTTGATAAAAACCAACAGTTTTCTAGCTGCTTCTTCCCAAACGCAGCCTGAAATCCCAGCCAGACTCCAGCGCCGCTTTCTTTCTACTTCCCCCATTTTAACTTACCAGGAGGCGCGTGAGGGGAAAGGCCGTTGGGACCCCACCGGATTAGAGCGCCGCATCCACTCCAGCAGAAACGGCTTCGCGACTCACCCGCCGTTCAATTTGAATCGCACCCACCGTTGGCCTCTCCTAATCGTGATTGGCTGAGCAGTACCGGCGTAGCCGAGAGCAAACGTGACGTCACCGCCACCTCTTTCTCTTATTAAGGAAGCATGCTCGGCCAATCGTGATTAGTAGAGGCACTCTGAAACGGGGACGCCTAGAGCGCCTTCTTTTTCAAGGGCACGATTGCCCATACTTGTCATTTTTTTTCTCCTCCACCCCAGTACAGTATCGGTACCTTTATAGGGGGGTGTTCCTCTAAGAACAGTTTTACCCAGGATCGGGTTTTTTGCCCCCTTTCCTTTTAAAGGAAAAGGGGGCGGGTATGAAATGAAACAACAGGGAACTTTTAAACGCTTGGAAGAAATCGCATACTTTTTATAATTTGCATAGTTGCTAGAACATTTTTTTTAAAGGTTAAAAAAAAAAACCTTTGTCGTGACTCTGATCTCTATAATAACATAAATGCATAAATTAAACTATTGAAAGGAAAACTGTACAGGAACATATTTCTGGCACAGGTTTTAAAAGCCACAAGAGAGTTTTACTTTATTAGAATAAATCAAATGGTAATAAAACAGCAAGCAAGGTTTCTAGAGTGTACCACCAGGCTGTGTGATAAATAAAACCTGGTGGACAGAAGAAGAAAAAATTGGTTTCATGTTGCGGTTAGAAAACCCACATCTTCGGTCCGAATGTAAGTTTCTGCAATATATGCTGCATTCCCAGTTAGAAGCAGATGATTAGAAGGCTGGAGGCTAAAACATATGAACTTTTGCAGGAACTGTCTAGTCTAATGCAAAGGATTAGGAGTGACATGATAGCAGTGTTCCAATATCTAAAGGGCCGCCACAAAGAAGAGGAGGTCAACCTATTCTCCAAAGCACCTGAAGACAGGACAAGAATCAATGAATGGAAACTAATCAAGGAGAGAACCAACCTAGAAGAAATTTCCTGACAACAATTAATCTGCGGAATGTCTCGCATTCAATCAGTGATGTGGGTACATTACTGGAGGTTTTCAAGAAGAGATTGGACAGCCATTTGTCTGAAATGTATTTCTTTCATTTATTTATTTTATTAGGTTTATATGCCGCCCTATCTCCAACGGACTCAGGGTGGCTCACAACAATAAAAACCACAATAATCCATTATACAAAGTTAAAATGCCTAATTAAATCAGATAAAGTTAAAAAAACCATATAAAACCCCATCAGTCCAGGCCGGAATGGTATACGGTCTCCTGTTTGAGCAGGGAGCAGGATGAGAAGACCTCCAAGGTCCCTTCCAACTCTGTTATTCTGAACTTTGGTATTGAATAAGACTCCTGAGAATACTATGGATAGTCAAACAAACTTCTGAAAGTAAGCCATTCCACTGGTTGATTGTTCTCACTGTTAGGAAGTTTAGGTTGTTTCTCTCCTTGATTAGTTTCCAACCATTCTTTCTTGTTTTGCCTTCTGGTGCTTTGGAAAATAGGTTCACCGCTCTTCTTTGTGGTAGCCCCTCAAATATTGGAACACTGCTACCATGACACCCCTGTCCTTCTTTTCACTAGACTAGACAATTCTAATTCCTGCAACCGTTCTTCATATGTTTTATTCTCCAGTCCCTCAATCAGCTTTGTTGCACTTTTCTGCACTCTTTCTAGAGTCTCTACATCTTTTTTATAAAATGTGATGCAGTATTCCAGCAGTGGCCTTACTAAGATTTTATAAAGTGGCACTAATGCTTCATGTGATCTTAATTCTATCCGTCTGTTAATGCAACCTAGAATTGCATTGGCTTTTTTGCCTACTGCTGCACACTGCTGGCTCTATTTAAGTGATTTAAAAACATAAATAGCCTTTCTATTCTGCTTCGTCAAAGTCAAATTTTCACTTCCATGGAGGATCATAGAGAATACCCTGATTTGAACAATTCTGATCTTGAAAGTTAATAATAATAAAAACAAAATGGGAAAAATGTATGACTCAGAAATTTAGGCTTAATTTCTTTCCAAACATCTATTCTGTAAACACCAGTCCTTTTTCTGAAACTTACAAAGAATTCCCAGCTAGATTATTTGCAGCTACTTTGAGGTGTTCTGTCTTGGTTTTGGTTATACTTTCTCAAAATTCAAATATATGTTTATAATAGCAATAGCATTTAGACTTATACAGCCCTCTCTTAAGTGGTTTACAGAGTCAGCATATTGCCCCCAATTTATAAGGTAAAGTAATTGGACAAGAATCTCATGAACAGTTCTATATCTGATTTTTATCCCTTGTATCTCAAAAAAGTCTGATAAGTCTAACAGGAGCTTTTGAATCTGGCTATAAGGTTGTTCTTCCTGTCCATCTAGAAATGTCAGCTGACTCCCCGACTATTAGTTGCTAGCCTTCTAGCCTTATAAAGTTATAGCCCCAGACCAGTGGTGAAATGTAAAATTTGTTACTACCGGTTCTGTGGGTGTGGCTTGGTGGTGGTGGTGGGGGGTAATGTGACTGGGTGGGCGTGGCCAACTTTTTTTTTTTACTTTTAAAACCATTTTTTCTACAATCTCTTCAAGATTTTAAAATGGTTTTAAAAGCCTCTGACGATCCCAAATGAGTTGCCTGATCGGCAGAGGCTTTTCTTTTCTTTTAAAAACATTTTTTCTACATTTTTTTTCTACAAAAAAATGCTTTTAAAAGCCTCTGACGATCCCAGCTGAGCCGCACGATCATCAGAGGCTTTTTTTTTTTACTTTTAAAAGCATTTTTTTGGCCAAAGAGGTTGTAGAAAAAATGCTTTTAAAAATTAAAAAAAAGCCTCTGATGATTGCGCAGCTCAGCTGGGCATGGGGGGGGGGGTGGGGGCAGGGATTTTTGCTACCGGTTCTCCGAGCTACCAGATTGGGCGATCTGGTCCGAACCCAGAGTATTTCACCCCTGCCTCAGACAATGCTGCTTAGACCTGTGAAAAATCAAGCACAACAGGCAATAAACTAGTTGCCAAATTAGAAAGCATCAGGTGTAGAAGAAAATGCCTGTTTGAAGCTGGAAAGAAGGTGATTGAAGTGCTGAGCATACTATGTAAAAAAAAAAGTATGGACCATTTTTTAAAAACCTGCCTTTCATTTGTCATTTCTTTTCATATAGAACTGTTTTATTTTATAATAGCAATAGTAATAGCACTTAGACTTATATACCGCTTCACAGTGATTTACAGCCCTCTCTAAGGGGTTTACAGAGTCAGCATATTGCCCCCAGCAATCTGGGTCCTCAGATCTTGTTTTGCGTGCAATGATTTGAACTGGCACATTCTCTTGCATTTTTTATTTTGGTTTAGGTATATGCACCAATCTTTTCCAATCTCTGGGCTGCAGTCCACAGCCTTGTTCAAATACAAAACCTGACTGCTCATTCCACTGTTTTCTGTCTTTCCCATCTGTGTAGGGAAGTCAGTCCAACTTTGAGTCAGTCACTTTCTTTCAGCTATAGACTCGGAAATTGGAAAACATCTGTTTACCAACCTGCTTTGGATGAGCATGATAGTTTATGGCCCATAGCCTTCAATGAAGTCCATAGTGGGTTGATTCAGGCTGATATATCTATCTCTTTCTTGCATTTACACAGAGAAATATGTGTCACAGAAAAACAATCAACATTAAATTAAATTTATATTTACAAGTTTAAAGCACCAAAAATAGAAGATTTTCATGCTCTGCTTTTAAATAGACCAAATAAACTTTAGGCTGTTTGACAATCTTGTACTTCAGTTGACTGGAAAACTAGTGGAAATAGGGGGAAAATAAAGTAAATGGAAGAGGAAGAAGCTAATTTTAAAAACAAAACAAAACAATTTCCTATTGGGTTTTTAATCAGCAACCTTTTATTTATAAGTGTTGGAAGAAAAATCTACCTGGTTCAGTTCCAAGCTGGGAGAAAGATGCTTGTTTAATATCAATACGCTGATATGCTATTACAAAGACTAATATGTTTTATTAAAAAAAGAATGTATTTTTATTTATATAGTATTGGAAGACATGTCCATCTGGGTTCAGTTCCAAGTGTGGAGAAAGATTGGAAACATGGAGGCTGTTTGGAAAGATGGTTTAATGGTGGTCAGGACCACATGGGTTTGAGGTCCTGGGCAATTGAGCACATGGCGGGGGGGGGAGAGGGGAGAGAGAGAGAGAGAGAGAGAGAGAGAGAGAGAGAGAGAGAGAGCCTCTCTTGGGCTTTGAATTTGAACTTCCTGTTCCTGTGGCAAGCTATTGGCTGCTGTAGGGGTCATAGGTAACCTTGTAGGTTTTCTGAGTCGAGCTTGGTTGAACTGTGCTGGGTGATGTAATGAAGAAGCATGTGTTCTTAAAAAGTGTTGGGCAATTCCTATTATGGCTTAATGGCCTTGTCCTGGTTTGGATGTTGAGTGAGGGCTAATCCTAGTACCCTGGAGCTGAAGGCCTTTTAGTTTGTAGATAAGATGGCCTAGTCTTTCTTGGGCTATTAATAAAGGTGAGGACTGCTTTCCAAGAGCATGTTTCTCCTTTTCTCATCCAGGGAGGTATAATATTCTGGAGGTATAATATTCTGCCTTTTTAATATTTTCTAGAATATTTCATTCTTCTAGGAGAGGGGTGGGTGCTAACGTCCTATAACAGTATACTTAATATATGAAATTTATTATTATATGAAGAATTGTATATTTACCAAGCATGGAGTACAGTAAAAAAGGATTATTCCTTGATTTTGGAAAGACAATTTCAACCTCAAGACTTCCATTTGTTCACTCTCTGCTTATAAAGAGATCCTGCACTGATGTAATGGAAAAATTAGTTAAAATTGTTCCATGTTTTCAAGGCTGAGTAATATAGTTCTGAGTGATCCCCCCTCCCCCGTGTTTTTGTGGTCTTTTTTGCTTTCTCTCTGATTTTTGTGTTCTTGTGTTATTTTTTCTATTCTTTTTAATTTTCTTTTCTGAGCCACTTAGAAATATGCTTTTATTGCTGAATTCATTTTGGGTGTTCCTTTCCAAAGTACATTTAAACCAAAGGAATTATCATAGCTATCTGGAAAAAAAAATTGTAAACAATTATATAAACATTTATCAATGCTTCTAAAGGATAATTATCTTGTAGTCTTAAATCTTTTTCCTTATGATTGTATCCCATTAAGTGTAGGGAAATATATTCCCATGCGTTTATACAAAGGATTGTAATCTGGGATAGTCAACAACAACTTGATGGCCCATAATTAATCACTTTAAATTGTATTTTGCACCATACTTTAAAATTGGCAATTTTCTATTGTTCAGCCAAATACAACTTCATGTAGGCCTTGGTGATTCGGAATTTTTTTAATAGAGCTGGCTTCTATGCTTATTCCTTCTAGTCTAGAATGCTTTAGGGTTGCTGAAGTATTGGCTTTATAGTAGAAAGCAAATTCACCCAGCATTTGACATTATTATACAGCAATGACCTTCCCATTGACCAAGGTTCTTCTCTAAGGCTCACTCACAAGTAAGTCCCATTCACCAAAGGTCACTTCCAGGGTTAATTAAAATTTCCTACTTGCCAGTTCAACCAGTGATGAACAGCCTTTTAATTGCCCCTTGAATAGACTGTTAATTGCTTTATTGTCTGTTTCTGTTCCTTCAGGGAAAGAATGTAATTACTGGTTTCTTCCATTTTTCCCGTTTTTCATATAGGAAGGCAAAAGCTATTTCTATATATTCAGAAGTTAAGGATAAATATGAAAAGAAACCAATAATTCCTTTGCCCTGTGGAAACAGAAACTGATCTTAAGGAACATGAGAGGACAATAGGAGGAACATAAGAGTGTGAATGAAAGAGAAATAAAGAAGCCTAAATTTAAAGCTCACTTATAAAACTTTTGAAACAGAAGGCCCACAATTGTTCTATAAAGCATTGCTGTTGCCGATGATTAAAGTTTGTGTTGCTGTATCACACTATTTTATGTCACTCCACTCACATATCCATGATAAAAAGAAAGCAGGTTCCTTTTCTAGAGGAGAGTATCTCTGACAGCCGATTGCAATTTCCCACCGCTCACAGTAATGAACTAATCATAGTCCCACTTCTCAGTAATGCTAACATCTGTAAAAATGCCTGCTTTAATTTTACATTTTGTTCTACCCATCTGTTTTCATTCATTGCTTAGTGCAATGAAATTGCTAAACATTTGAGGTAGTTTTAACTACAATGCACAGCATCTTCTTGCTTTAAAAGTCCCCATCACATGTGTGGTGCAAAATTATCTAAAATTGCACATTTAGCATTCAGACCAAATACAGTCACAGATATAAGGGTGACATTATGGTGACAATTGCTGTTTATAAAAGATTGGTCGAATGAGCTTTTTGTCAATGGTAAAATTTCTCTCTCTCTCTCTCTCTCTCTCTCTCTCTCTCTCTCTCTCTCTCTCCCTCCCTCCCTCCCTCCCTCCCTCCCTCCCTCTCTCTTTCCCCCCAACCCTCCCTCTTATATTGTGATTATTATTGCATTATGTTATATTATGTTTTTCAGGATGTTTAGATCTGGGCTGAACAATCACTAGAAGGCAAGAGAGAGAGCTAGATATTTCCATATCCCTCTGTTACTACTTGTCTGGACTTTCATAACCCAGATCTTGTAATGTAATACTTTATGGATTCTAAATCAAATTTAAAGTTGTGATAGATATGTTAATGAAACCATTAATCAAGGGCGCATCCTTGAGAAAGAGTCAGAAATAAAACTGCCAATACAAAATCATTTTCTATAAATCTACAAGCAGAATGTTATGTATAGTTTGGGGTTACTGCACTTCATAAAAATACCGCAGAATTGGAAAATCAGAAAAGACCAATAAAAATGATACAGACCTGGAATAGCTTTTCTGTGTGAAAGAATGCAAGATATGGAGTTGGCTTTTTTATGTTTGAAAAAAGAAGGCATACAGGATATGAAACTAGTTTAAATTATGCATGGTGGATAATTAGTGTGAAACAGCAGAGATTCCTAGAAAGAAAATTGACAACAAAATATATAAAAAATATAGATATAAAAATATATATAAATATATTATATAAAAATATATAAATATATATATATATAGGTTTATTTTCTTAGCTGTCGTGCTGAGAACATGAAATATTAGGCTCAAATACTGTGAGCAAACCTTTTGAGAATGACCACAGTGCTCTAAAAATATTGTCTTTATTTTCACTTCAGGCTAAACTGAGGAGATAAACTGAAAACTCAGAAGAAGAGAACTAAATTTTCAGCTTTGTGTTGAAATAATAATGCCAACAACAACATTTATTTAATAATCTTTTTTTGCCAGGGTGCAGTACAAATGAAATCCAAGACTTAGTAAATTCCATCCAATAAAATTAGTTTGCAAGGTCACAACCAATAAATCAGATACCAGTATTTACAACTAAAACTAATCAAACATAACAACCGTGCATATTTAAAAGTCATCTTATGACACTGGAGTCCCTATACATCCATAATTTATGTAAAACAAACATTAGTCGGGAAAATGACAAATTTAATTGGACTACGATGAAAGAATCAGATCACACTGTAATACACTAGTCAAAGAAAAATGCATTTAAAGGCCATCAGGCTGTCATAGGTACAAAGGACAAGGGGGAGCAGATTTTTGAGTCACAGAAGCAGAGTTCTGAAAGATCAGACCTTGGAGACCTGAATGCAGAACATGAAATAGACCCTGTCTGGGAGAAGTTAAGGTGTCCAAAAAGAAGAAATAAGAGCAGGTAGAAACTGGAGGGGAGTGTGTGTCCAACCACAGGGCTCTCAACATAAGCACCAGTAGTAGAAAGTGGTGTGTAACTCAACTAAGTGAAAAGCACTGCAATGGAATGAAACATAAGAGTAACAGAACAAAACACTGTTCTAAACTGAGATCATGGGATGAAGAAAGAATTGGGAACACTTGCCCGAGACACCTGCAGGAACTAAACCAAGAAGCAATTAAAACATGCACCAATAAAGCCACAATTTTCTCCATCAAAACTCTCTAGAATCTGTGATGAGCCATCAAATCAACATATGTAGCACTTTCTGTTAGATCAGTCAATGTATGCAAAGCCGGATGATGTTCAATAAAGAATATCAAAATATCCACAATAAAGCCACAATTTCCTCCCTCAAAACTCTCCAGATTTTATGATTAGTCATCAAATCAACACATGTGACACTTCCTGTAAGTTCAGTCAATGAGTACAAAGCCAGATGATGTTCAATAAAGACATGGAGAGTGCTGGTAAAGGCAACTAGGATAGACTTAGATCCTTGAGGGGAAAACATCATGGAGAATGGAAAGAGCAAAATACCACAAGATCTTTATCTTATCTATATTTGACAAGTGATAAGAAGATATCCAAGATAAAATGATAATAAAATCGATCACACATTGTCATTAAAGATGAGTAAACAGTGAAAGGTCTGTCATCAGCATAATGGTGAAACTGAAAATCTTGATCCCTAATTAAGGCACCCCAGGCAATATTATAAAGGGCAAACAAAGTAGGACTAATACTTGGGAGATAATATTGCAAGGGTGAGAAAAGCCGATGAGCACCGGCCTGAGATGTTTAGTATCCCAAAAGAACACCTGCTTTGCCTGTTGCAAATAATAAAATTACTTTAAGAGTCCACAGTAAGGGTGAGAGAGGGAAATATGGAGGAAGTTCTTTCTAATATCTTACCAGGATTCTCTCTTTTCTTAGAGCTGCAAATGTACATGGTGAACAAGCCTAGCTACTGTGAACTTTAGTAGCAATATACAAATTCCAGAGAGACTTAAATGGTATTAATAAATAAAGTAAACTTCTGGAATACGTTTTCCCTGAGAGTCAGGTGGCTCCAGTGGTGAAATCCAGATCTATCTGGTTCGCGCGAACTGGTAGCGCTGGTAGCGGAAGTCTCCGCCCACCCACCGGGATGTTATTAGGTCCCATTTTTGACCCTCTGCGCATGTGCCGAAGGCTCTGCGCACGTGCAGAAGAGGCGCACACGCTCACATTCCCGAACCAGTAGCAAAGATAAGTGCATTTCAGCACTGGGCAGCTCCCATCCTCATGGTGTTCTGGAGAGCCTTAAAGACCTGGCTATTCTCTCAGGCCCTCAGCTAGGGCAGATGGAACCCCTCGCTCGATGTTGGTTGTATACATATATGAGTCTATCAGCCAGATTCTCTATTTGGGGTTTTTTTTTTCTTGTCTTGTTCCCATTTATCTTGTATTTTTATTCAGTTCTTTATATTGTGAACTGCCTAGATTGCCAGAGTCACATGATGCAGGGAGGAAGGAAGGAAGGAAGGGTCAGTAGTAGACTGTATAGTGGAGGAAGACGTGATAGAAAAGTACAAAATTGTCTGCATAAAAAAATTAAGTCTATAAAAGGACAGCTGAAATTAGGTGAAAGAGATGAATCATCAGATCACATTGTATAGAAATAGCATACACTGAAAGGATAGTATAAAAATACTTAGCTGGTGAAGAATCAATATGAATATTAAAATGCTCACAAAGCCATGAAGGACACGAATATAAAAGAAATACCCCAAACTCTTCTAGAAACATAGTTGTTGTGAAATTTGCCCAAGAGGACAATAAACAGAGGCCACCATCAATTTGAATAAAAATAATCACACTTTATGGCTTTTTTCTTTCTTCAAAAATTTCAAAGACTGAAACCATTATCAGCTCCTGACCAAAACATTTTCACAAAGTTAAAAAGAGGAGAATTAAACATATTAACTTAGCATTTGTGCTTGGTGTCTATGGAGATTCTCAGGCATCCAGGCAGTGGTGAAATCTAAAATTAGTTACTACCGGTTTTGTGGGCGTGGCTTGGTGGGGAGGTGTAATGTGACTGGGTGGGCATGGCCAATTTTTTTTTAACTTTTAAAACCATTTTTTCTACAACCTCTTCGGTGAAGAGGTTGTTTAAAAATGCTTTCAAAAGGCTCTGACGATCCCAGCTGAGTTGCCTGATCCTCAGAGGATTTTTAAAAAACCCTTTGCCAATCAGGAAACTCAGCTGGGATTATCAGAGCTTGGATCGTCAGAGCCATTTAAAAGAAAAAAAGCCTCTGATGATCACGTGGCTCAGTTGGGCATTGGGGCAGGGATTTTTGCTACTGGTTCTCTGAACCACTCGCCTCCATCGCTACCGGATCGGGCGATCCGGTCTGAACCGGGAGCATTTCACCCCTGCATCCAGGTCATAGTTATCCCAAAGGTGCTTTTTCAAAAGGCAACTGGACTTTCTTTCTTTTTCCTTGCGCTAATGTCCAGATGACTGCAAGGAATATAAATCTTTCCATTCTACCCCATTGAGAACTGAAGAAACTTCTTGGATGAGAAGTGAAACGTCTTCGAGAAAAACAAAGAAAGTCCAGTTGCCTTTTGAAAAAAAAAGCAAAACATCTTTGGAAAATTTGTGCTTGAGTAAAAGACTTAGATATAACCCCGAAAGAGATCAATAGGTGGAAGCTCAGCAAAGCCTACATGCTGGGGTTTTTTTTTGGTGGGCCTGATTATTCAGCTTTATTTCTTTTTGCCCTCCCCAGGATTTTTTTCCAGAAACCCAAATACTTTCCCTAAGAATAAGGACTAGAACATAGAGTTGACATCTACAGCAAAAAATAAGTCAAATGTGCTTGCCCTCCAAAGATAAAAATGTAATGCTAAACTAAATAATGGACAATTTACCATTGTTGTTTGATGGCATCATGGGGGCACTCAGCCCTCTGCTACCCAATAGAAATTGTAAAGCAGTTGCTCAGTAAAGTGCAAGAGTATATCATTCTACTGTCTTTGCATTACTTTTAAAAGGCTTGGGCTTTTCTTTTCTTTTTTAACGGCCTCTAAAATATCTCCTTGCTCCATTGATTTTTAATTGTGAAAAAAATGCATATACAAAGCTGTCAAGAGCTCCACCTCTTAGAGAAAGATTCACAGTATATATGTGAACACAAGAATGCCTAATAATCGAATAGGATGTTGTCAACAGCACACGTAACAAATACTTGAGCAACATGAGATTAGACTGAGCCAGGCTAGAGCAAACTATACGAGCCCCATATTGCAGACGGGAGGAAGGAAAATGAGACCTATAATACTTCTTGCAATTATCATTCTGTCATTTAGGTTTTAATGTAATGCTCAGGCATCATGGGTAAGGGGGAAATGGACTTTTAGAGAGTAGGTGTGGCAAGCTGCATAGGGTCAGACCTACCATTAGACAGAGTGAGGCCCTGCCTCATACTGAGTGCTCTGAAAAAGCACAACCTGCTAATGTATTCCTGTTGTTGTTATTATTATTTTACTGCTGGACATAGGTTTCTGAAAGGTTTTTGTGTCTCAGCTTAGGGGCTGTAGAGGAATACAGAGCTAATGAAAGAAGGTAAGAACAATTAACAGTACTGTTAATAGGTATTCAGGGAAGATGTAAAGTACAAAATGGTCCAGAGAAAAGGAAAAACATGAGGAGGAGATTCAAAATAACCTTGCTTTGATTCTGTATGGGCTGGGAGGCAGAAGAACAATAAAGTAATATTCCAATAGACCATGAAGTGCCTGTTTCCTGAGTTGGCCTACCTTGAAGGGCTGTCAAATGCTTAAAGAAACCCAATAGTAAGAAGAGCAAGTAAAGGAAACAGTTGATAGTATGGGCTAAAAATTTTGGTTATACTATAGAGTTAAATAAATGGCAGAAATTGTGGGATAGGAATTATAAATTAACAATGTCAACTGCAAAGAAAGAAAATTTATATAAAATGTTTTATAGATCGCACTTTCCGCCAGCAAGATTGGCAAAGTTGTTTAAGGACACGTCCACTAAATGTTGGAAATGTACTCAGACATCGGATTTGTATTATCATATGTGGTGGACATGCCCAAAGGCAAAAAAATATTGGACAAAAATGCATACATGGCTGGAAAAAATGGTAAAACAACATATATGTTTAAAACCAGAAATATTCTTGTTGGGCATTTTGCCTGAAAAATACAACAAAGGGAATACTTACTTAATTTTACATGCGTTAACAGCAGCTAGAATTGTGTTTGCACAACAGTGGAAAAGTAAAGAGATCCCCACAGAGGAAAATGTAATTAAAAAAATAATCGAATACGCACAAATGGATAGATTAACACTTAAAATTAAGGAGAAGGAAGAAACTGAATACCTTTTAACATGGGACTTATTTGATCAATGGCCAACTAGTAGAAACAGAAGTTAGAAATTTGGAAGCATAACAGAATGATTAATACACAAGGAAAGTTTATTAAAATGAATAAACAAATATTATGTGGTCAATATTAATGCTATGATATTATTGTTATCATTATGATTGCTATTTGTCAAAATTAATTGTACTCAAACAAGACACTGTTTATATAAAAATAGAATTTTTTATATTAAATAAAAACTTTTTAAAATGGGGAAAATGCTTTAAAAAACCCAGTTGCTTCCTGTTAGAGTCTTTTGGACAGGGGTGAAATCCAGCAGGTTCTGACAGGTTCTGGAGAACTGGTAGCGGAAATTTTGAGTAGTTCGGAGAGCCGGCAAATACCACCTCTGGCTGGCCCCAGAGTGGAGGTAGGAATGGGGATTTTGCAATATCCTTCCTCCAGGAGTGGGGAGGGAATGGAGATTTTGCAGTATCCTTCCCCTGCCATGCCTGCCAAGCCAAGCCACGCCCACCAAGCCACGCCACGCCCACCAAGCCACGCCCACATAACCGGTAGTAAAAAAAATTGGATTTCCCCACTGCTTTTGGCCCTTGATTGGCAAGATTGGAGCATTTGCTGCTCTAGGTCAAAAGCAACAAGCAGTTTAGAACATGCATATAAAGGCAGAGCCATACATTTCGCTCTTCAAGAGGCTTGCAGTTTGATTCTTTCACCGAGGGCAAACAAAATGAAGGGGACATATAGGAAAGCAACAACTGAAACGAAGAAGCACCGACTCTGAGAGGATTTTTGCTTTTAGAAAGAAAATGAAGGAGAAACACAAGGGATGAATAGTTGAGTAATCCAGTATATTATTTTATATCTCAAGACCCTGTCATTTCATCCAACTTCTTACATGTGTGAGCAAGCTCTGTCTTGTTTCACAAGCATCAACAGTTAAGGCCGAAATCAACTCAACAGAATAGAGCTCAACAGAATAACAGAGTTGGAAGGGACTTTGGAGGTCTTCTAGTCCAACCCCCTGCTCAAGCAGGAAACCCTATACCATTTCAGACAAATGTTTATCCAATTTCTTCTTAAAAGCCTCTAGTGTTGGAGCACCCACAACTTCTGGAGGCGAGATGTTCCACGGATTAATTGTTTTAACATCCACTCAATAAAAATCTCCATAAGACCCTGTTGGAAGAAATGTCCATCTGGGTTCAGTTCCAAGTGGGGAAAAAGACACTGGATTCATGGAAGTTGCTTGGAAAGAGGGTTTATTGATGAACAGGATCACATGGCTTGAGATCCTGAGCAGAAAAGGGCAGAGATACTGAGAGTACCTGGGTTTTATGCCCTCTGTTAGGCTTTGAATTTGAGCTTGTGTTCTGATTGGTTGTCAGACTCCCATGGGATCATGCAGGGATAACTTTGTAGGTTGTCTTTCGAGTCCCAGACTTGGTTGACTCTTGCTGGGTGATGCAATGAAGGGCAATTAAATGGCTCTGCATGAAGGAGGTAGATCTTTGTTATGTAGAATAGACTGGCCCAGATTTGAATGGCCCATTAACGAAAGGGGGAGGGGCTGAGTTTCTGTTTCCTTTTTAAGGGAAATATTCTGCCCTTTTAATATTTCCTAAAATATCTCATTTTCCTAGGAGAGGGGTAGATGCTAACTTCCTACAAGCCATAGCACACAAATTAAACAAATCTCAATTCAGAAGAATGATCTCCCAAGTTTTTTTTTCTTTTTATTCCCTTTTGAAACCCTTTCGTTGAACATTTTTCCCATCCTGATGTATTCCACTCATAATCAAGATTTTCACTTTCACTATTATGTTGAAAATACCTTAACCTATCACTGGTCCTTGATAATAGTGTGATCAATTGAACTAGAACATTTTATTGGTATTTTGTCCTAGATATCCAGATGTATGGAGATTACAAGTCTCAGAATTCCCAGCTAGAATGCTAGTTGAGAATTATGAGGGATGTCTGAGTGATGGAGAGCTGGATTTGCTCCATAGTTAAATACTGATCCTATTGCAGTGATGGCTAACCTTTTTGCCATTGCATGCCAGAAGCGGGGGGAGTGTGGTGAGGTCACATGCACACGTGCCCACATCCATAATTCTATGCGCCCTGCCCCCCCCCCCGTGCTCCCCCCGCTTTTGACATGTGATGTCATGGTGGGCCCGGTAGGCCCATTTTTTGCTTTTCCCAGGCTCCAGAGCCTTTCTAGGAGCCTGGGGAGGGCAAAAATGGCCTTCCCCACCCACCCCAGAGGCCCTCCGGAGGCCCTCCGGAGGCCCTCCGGAGGCCGGAAACAGTGTGTTTCCTGACTTCTGGTGGGCACAGAAGGCCTGAAAATCAGCTGGCTGGCGTACGCATGCATGCTGGAGCTGAGCTCGCATGCCCACCGATATGGCTCCACGTGCCACCTGTGGCATCCGTGCCATAGGTTCGCCATCACGGTCCTATTGCATTCCACTGTGATATTTCAAACTCAAAGTTTATTCTTCCCTGCCTGGTGCTTCCTAGAAAACGTAACTGGAATCACAACACTGAAATAAACACAAACATAGAAAATGCATTCTGTATTTTATTATATCTAGATCAGGGGTCCCCAACCTGCAGGCCATGGCCCACTGCCAGGCCACGGCCTGTTAGAAACTGGGCTGTGGGGAAAATGGGCAGGTGCACGCATGAAGCTCCACTCACGTGAGCAGCCTGGTGTAGAGAGGGGCATGAGAGTGGCAGCCACGTGTGCACACAGTTTTATTTGTGCGAGCGGTGCACGCACGCACCCTCCACTCACAAGAATGGAGCTTCACAGGTGAGCAGAGGACACTTGTGCTTATGTGTGAAGCACCATTGCGCGAGTGCAAGTGCCTGCCTCTCGTGTGAGTGGAGTTTCATGCACAAGTGCAAGCACCTTCTGCTCGTTCGCGAAGCTCCATTTGTGTGAGTAAAGGGCGCATGAGTGCGCCACTTGCACAAATGAAGGTGTGTGCGGGCCTGCACCTGCCACTCATACAGCCACCCCCCTGCACTGGGCCAGGCCGCCAAGATGCAAAGATTAGGGACCGCTAATCTAGATTGCACAATATGATACTAGCTATCATACAATGGAACTAATTTCATGAAAAGACTATCAGTATATTCTTCTGTATCTTTCCTTAGAGGTAATTCTCACTGTCATCAATATGAGCCTTTTAACATTGCAGCCTCTATATACTAAGGGTGCGTTGATCAAATAGAATTGAGTTAATCCGATTTAGAAAACCAATTCAATTCAGAAAAAAAAAGACTTTCTCGGCTTCAACAAAAGGTTGCTGAACTTTCAGATTGATTTAAAAGCATGCATTCAATTCAATGAATTGATCCAAATTGATAATCTAAATTGGCAAATTGGTTCAGAGATTCAATAGCTTTGAATCAAATCTCTAAACTGAATTTCCACATAGCTCTATTATGTGTACATAATAGTTCATTGAAATCAATAGGAGTTACTTCTGAGTAATTATACAGGATTTTGCAGTTGGTTGTTTTCCCACATAGCTCCTGTCATTCCTTCCAAATCTGGTATTTTACAAATATTTTAGATTATCATCTAGGGAGCATGGCTTTTACATAGTGTAGGAATTAGAATTCAAGACATCCAAAGGGCACCAGACTGAGAAACACTGGTTTACCAGCAGCATTGTGACACCGTATGGCCGTGATGATGAACCTATGGCATGCATGCCACAGGTGGCACGCGGTGCCATCTGTGGGCACACAAGCCATTGCCCCAGTTCAGCTCCACTGCACATGCATATGTGCTTCACACCAGCCAGCTGGTCATTGGGTGTGCTGCGCATGCGTGGGGGGTGCGTGCGGGGGTGCACGCACATGCGTGGAGGTGGGGTGCATGTGGTGGGCCTGTGCATTGCATTTTGGGAGTTCGGGGGCACACACCTGCATTCGCGCACATGCATACGCGCTTTGGGCACTCAGTCCAGAAAAAGTTAGCCATCACTGCCGTATGGCAATCAATGGGGGAAAAGTATTAAAATGGAGCTTGTGTATTCTTGTCAACTCTTTGAGGTAGACTAAGCCAGAAAACCAATTCCACACACTTGACTGGAATTCTGATACAGTCTAAAGCAGTGCTTTTCAAAATTGGCAGTTTTAAACTCTGTAGACTTCAACTCCCAGAATTCCATAGCCAGTGCTTTCCATTCCTTCTATCTTTCCCCCTTATACCTGAGGGAGTTAGATTGGAGTTCCTTGCTAATGTTTCGTTTCCTGAGTTGAAAACATGTATTTTCATGTCTCTGCATAGTTTCTCCAACGTCCTCTCTGGGCTCTCTACCACACTTAATGAACTCCTGTAATAATTCAGCCTTTTCCAAGCAAGATATTCTCCTCTTATAGTGATGGGAGAAACAAACTATTAAGTTTCTCCTTGACATGATGCTAAACATGAGCTTTCCAGATACTAACCACTTCCTTGTTTTGGAACAGGATGCTACACAGAAGTCTCTCCTCACAAACTCAGCTAGATTAGCTTTTCACTACTGATGGGGCGGGAAAAGCCACATACACACAAGCAGTACACAAAAACCAAAGCCAATATATCTATTAGTGTTTCAGGATTAAAATTCTAGGTTCTTTTCCCCTTGCCTTTTAAAATCAGTACAAATTGGACCGTTCTGTTTACAATCTTGAGATCAGGGTTCATCTGCTCAGTGTTGACATAACAATTTTGTCTTGCCAGGGAACTGTTGATCCCTGTTTCTCTAACTTAAATCCTTCCATCTGTCAAATCTAAACCTATAAAACTCAGGATGATCACTAGCTGGCAGCAAAGAATGTTCCATATTGCTTTGCTACAAATGAATGATTGTTTGGAATTTTGTACCCAAAGTTCCTCACCCTAACTAATATAGGTACAGGAATTGAAACTGGGGCAATGAAGAATATTAGTTCTAGTCACAGTTTTCTCTATTCATCATGAACATTAAAGGAGACTGCAGCTAGAACCAGGAAGTGTTTAATTATAAGTGTAAGAGCTTTTCAAAATCTCAGTAGTACTTGCTTGTCCAGACTAGACTGGCATGTACTGCTATTGCATTCCAACATCCATAAACTTATTTAGATGCTGTATTATAGTTTAAGTGAATATGTTGAGTTTTGAGAACACCATGTAATTATTCCAGCAGAGATCTTAATTTAATCTTTTTTAAAGATGTCTCCAAAATCTCCTAATTCTGTAACTAGGGATCTATTCCACACATTGTACTTTGCATGTAGGGTCTCCATGTGACCTGAGGGTCCTTTCCCTAAAGATGTTCACATTTCATTTATTGATGAAATGGATATGGGTGAAGAAAGTTAGCACCCACCCCTCCTAGAAGAATGAAATATTTTGGGAAATATTAAGAAGGCAGAATATTGTATTTCCCTGGATGAGAAATGGAAAAACATGTTTTTTGAGGCAGGAAGCAGACTCACTCTTAATAGTCTCCACTCTCCTCAGTAGCCCACAGTACTTAAGAGATAAAGAGATGGCTAGGTCTATCCATAAGCAAATATCCTCACCCAAGATCCAACAAAGGTAGGATTAGCCTTCAGCCATAATAGGAATTGCCCAAAGCCCTTTCACCCAGCAAGATTCAACCAAGCCTGGAACACAGACAACCTACAAAGTTAGCTAAGAGCCCCCCCCCCCTGGGAGTCTGACAGCCAATAGGATAATTGCCCTTGCCAGAGGAACAGGAAGCTCAAGTTCAAAGCCCAAGAGAGGGTATAAATAACACTCACTCTCCAATCCAGGTAGTCAGCTACCCAGGACTTCAAACCCATGTTGTCCTGTTCACCATTAAACCATCCTTTCAAGCAGCCTCCATGTTTCCAGTGTCTTTCTCCCCACTTGGAACTGAACCCATATGGACATTTCTTCCAACATAGGGAAGGGACACTATTAAGCTTGTGAAACTAGGAAGAGAGTTGTATGGCCTCTTTTCTGGCTTCTGAGATGAGTTAAATAGTAATTATACTACCTAAATATTGGTTTAATTTAAAGCTAACTACTATTAAGGCCCTAGCTTTATTTGATTGCTTATAGTAATCTCTATTGCAGAGAAATTCCAAAAGAGCTTGTAGTGGAGAAGAACTATTTTCCTTATCTGTAAAGAATGTGAGAAAATCATTGATGTTGCCTTAGCTCTTTACAACTGAATTGGATAGTTACGAAATGTTCCTCTTGTGTTTTCACCACTTTCTTTGATTATGAGAAATACTTGTGACTCATCTGTGACTCAGTCAAGTGCCCCAGATTCTCAGTCCCCTTCCCCAAAACAAAGATATTTGAATACATAGATATGTTGTTATTTCTGGCAACCCTTAAAAGATTTTTGTGGACACCAGGATTGAAATGACGACGACGATAGATTTATTTAGCGATAACAGATGGGATATAAGATGAAGAGTTCATTGGTTATAAATTAAGAGGGGATGAAAAGTTACTAACATTGTCTATATTTATTGTGATGAAAGTTGACAGTCATTTCTTTATCTTCCTTCCTTCCTTCCTTCCTTCCTTCCTTCCTTCCTTCCTTCCTTCCTTCCTCCCTCCCTCCCTCCCTCCCTTCCCTTCCCTTCCCTTCCCTTCCCTCTCAGTTCTATTCTCTACTCTTAATTCTACTCTTCTTTCTTTTTTTGGCTTTGCATTAATTTTTACTATTGTGATTAGAATCTTTAAAAAATACTTTAAAAAAAGAAATTGAATTACATCATAGCAATAGCACTTTTATATCGCTTCACAGTGCTTTACAGCCATCTCTAAGGGGTTTGCAAAGTCAACATATTGCCCCCAACACTCTGGGTCCTCATTTTACTGACCTCAGAAGGATGGAAGGCTGAATCAATCTTGAGCTGATCAAGATCGAACTGCTGGCAGTCGGCAGAGTTAGCCTGCAATACTGCATTTTAACCACTAGGCCACCAAGGCTCTACTTTGACTTTTATCAGCACTTCTAACAGATTACTCTTACTACCTTAGACATATAGGATAAAACCTTTAGAAACAATTGAAAAACCTGAACTTCACTTACACGCTTCTATAGACATTCCAAATGTTGTTTGCCTGTGAAAACCTGTTCTAGGCTTGTCCAAGGAAAGAGGGATCAAATTTTAATCACAAACCTGATTAGCTTCAAAATACTTCTGTAGCCCCAATCTAAGTTGCTCCCAATCCAACCTGCAGTGAGTTGTTAATCATAGCAATGGTAACCAACGTGATACAATTTTTATGTTGTTGAACTAGGACTAAGAAAAACCCAGTCATAGAAATACACTGGGTGACTTTGGCTCTAGCCATCTTTCTCAGACCAGCCTACTTCAGAGAATTGTTGAGATAGGATAAAAAAAATTTATTTATTTATTTATTTAATTTAATTTATATACCGCCCTACTCCTGAAGGACTCAGGGTGGTGAACAGCCACAAGATAAAAATACATCATACAAAAGTTAAAAACCATTTAAAAGTACATTAAATAATTTTGGCCCAAAAAACGAATTTAAAAACACCCAATTTGTATAAAACTTAAAAGCAAATTAAAAGGGGGAGTCAAGCCAGACCAGACTGCTGGAATAAAAATGTTTTGAGGGCGAGGCAGAAAGTGCTTAAATCTGGGATCCTCCATATCTCTGGGGGGAGCTCATTCCAGATGGCAGGTGCCCCCACAGAGAAGGCTTTCCCCCTGGGGGCTGCCAGTTGACACTGTTTGGCTGACGGCACCCTGAGGAGCCCCTCTCTATGGGAGCGTACTGGTCAATGAGAGGCTACTGGTGGCAGAAGGCAGTCTTGTCAGTACCCTAAGCCATGGAGCACTCTAAAGGTGGTAACCAAAACCTTGAAGTGCACCCGGAAGACCACGGGAGCCAGTGCAACTCGCGCAGGAGGGGAGTCACATGGGAGCGCCACGTCACTCCCATAACCACCCGTGCGGCTGCATTCTGGACCAGCTGGAGCCTCTGGGTGCTCCTCAAGGGGAGCCCCATGTAGAGAGCATTACAGTAGTCCAGGCATGAGGTGACGAGGGCATGAGTGACCGTACGTAACGCGTCCCAAATGCATTATGCTATGGGAGAATAGGCAGAATATCAATTTAAGCAAAAAAAGAAAAACAACTCCATAGTTTAAGAGCTTTTGAATGGCATTAGTGGGTGTGGGTGTGTGAAAGAGACATGGGTTATCTACTGTGACATAGAAAAAGATATACAGGTAGTCCTTGACTTACAGCAATTTGCTTAGTGACCGTTGGAAGTTACCACAGCACTGAAAAAGTGACATGACCATTTTTCACACTTATGACTGTTGCAGCATCCCCATTCGGTTGCCTGACATCTGACTAACATTTATGATGGTTGCAGTGTCCCAGATCGTGTGATCACCTTTTACAACCTTCTGATAGGCAAAGTCAATAGGGAAGCCAGATTCACTTAACAACTGTGTTACTGACTAATCAATTGTAGTGATTCACTTAACAAATGTAGCAAGAAAAATCGTAAAATGGGGCAAAACTCACTTTCTCACTTAGCAACATAAATTTTGGGCTCAATTGTGGTCATAAATTGAGGACTATCTGTAGAAGAATAAGAGCAAACAGAGACATCTCTAATTCTGAAGTAGCTGTAAGGTTGATTGAATGAATGCAATATAAAAATTGGAGATCTAGTAAAATTCACGAACATTAAAAAATTTAAACTAGTCAAGCTTGAGTCACAGAAGCATATCTTCAGTCTTATATCAATGTCTTATTTTTTTTTACTACGTTTAAATATGGGTCAAAGGACAAACTTAATATTTTTTCCTGCTATAAAATATATTGTTAACCATTCTTGCATTCTTCTGAACACCGTATTAACAGTAGAATGGGTCTAGCAATGTTAATATGATACTCTATTCCTTGTGTATAATTAATATAGGCAGAATTCTTATTAAGAATAGTGGAATAATCTTTTTAAAGTCTCCATCCTGGATAAAGTGATGCATTGACTTCAAAATTAATAAAAACATGCATAGTAGTTAAATGTTCCAAAAATTATAAGTAATTTCTGAGTGGGAAGAGGACTGTCTTTATAGAAACAAAGATTTTAAAATATACTGACAAGTAGAGGCATGCTTAGTCTCGTAAATTCAAATTATGTATTGCATAATTAAAACATTTTTAAAAGGCTATAAAATTGATGACAGACATGAGAGAAAATGTTGCAAATGTGTAAATAAATACAGTGGTTCCTCAATACTCATCATTAATTAGTTCTGGGAGGCACAATGAGTACCAAAAACAATGAGTACAACAAAATACTTTTTTTCTCATAAGGAATAATGTAGTGAGTCACCAGGCAGACACTAGCTTGTGCATTGAGTATCAAACAAACGATGAGTACCAGGACAAAAATTTTCACATCAAAATGTGTTCAGTACCACATTGGATGAGTTTCAAAGCAGTTGAGTACCAAGATACCACTGTATGAGACACATTACAGACTTTAAAGATTCGTTCTCAACCAAATAACCTCCAGCTCCTTCTTTTTACTAAAAAAAGAATACACTCACTTAAGTGGAGCTTAACTACTAGTACCTACCAGAGTGCATTTGTGCTTCCCTTCTTCAGGAATATTTTATTAATTACGAACCCTAGGATTTCCTGATGCCCCCCCAACCAATGTTAAACAGTCCTACCATGCTTAGTTTTTCAAGATCAGCCAAAATCAGCAAGGTACTGGCCCCTGCTGAGGTTATTCTGGCCATATCTTTCATTAACCCTTAATATTGACTGATTTGGGCTAGTGAGAAACAAGTCCAAGCAGTGGACAAAAACATTATTTTGGCAAAGGTTGTGCTAATAATTTGATGATAATTGGCAATTGATCTCATCCTGGGGAGGCAGCAGCCTCCCTGACAATTGCCTACGCAGCTGGGTACAGCTGGAATTATAGTTCAATACATTAATTTGTGACTGACGTGGGCAAAGGTGCAGTTTTTCTATCATACAGATGGCCATTTCCAGAGGAAAATGTGCAAAGGACTGGTGCAACAAATGAGGCCACCTCACAGGATATGATTCTCCTGAGAGCTTCATTTTTAAAGGAAATTTGCATTTCACGAATGAATGCCAATCATTGTAGATATTCATTCCATTATTTCTGAAAAGCACTTTAGTTATTATTGTAATGACATTCTGCAAAATTTCAAAGCACTTTGGTAGCTGATAAGCAGTATTTCACCAGTAAGGTACTGAGAAAAATTATTCTGATTTTGCTGCCATATATAGGTAAGAGAAATGTAAGGTACCTAAGAGATGTGAATAGAGGCAGGCGGGTGTATATGGCGAGTCTGAATGGTCTAAAATGTAAAGTGATCCCTTTTCATTGCCAGGTGAGCTTTGATGTTATAGTTTGAAAGCACTTTCCAGCCAAACTTGGCTCCAGAACTAAGATGCAAGTTTAAAAACCAATTTATTCCAAATAGCATCAATAGTCTTCCAACTTGCTTCTTCTCTAATCATAATTTAACTTGTTCCTCTTATCGTTCTTGTTTTTCTTTGTCTTTTGATTACAGTTAGTCAAAAGGTGATCACGTGATCATGGAACACTGCAACGATCATAAATATAAACCAGTTGCCAATCATGATCGAGCCATTGTAGTGCAGTGGTTAGAATGCAGTATTGCAGGCTAATTGTGCTGACTGCCAACTGCCAGCAGTTCAACAGTTCGATTCTGAACAGCTCAAGATTGACTCAGCCTTCCATCCTTCCAAGGTCAGTAAAATGAGGACCTAGATTGTCGGGAGCAATATGCTGACTCTATAAACCACCTAGAGAGGGCTACAAAGCACTGTGAAGCAGTATATAAGTCTAAGTGCTATTGCTATCCGAATGTTGATCAGATAATCATTGAGATGCTGCAATGGTTATAACTCTGAAAAACAGTCATAAATCACTTTTTTTCAATGCCATTATAACTTTGAACAGTCACTAAACAAATTGTTGTAAGTCAAAGACTACTTGTATGCATAACCTCTAGGCCCGTGATGGCGAACCTATGGCACGGGTGCCACAGGTGGCACATGGAGCCATATTGATGGGCACGCGAGCTCAGCTCCGGCCCGCATGTGTGCGCTGGCCAGCTGATTTTTGGGCCTTCTGGGCCCACCAGAAGTCAGGAAACACACTGTTTCTGGCCTCTGGAGGGCCTCTGGGGGGGGGGGAGGCCATTTTGCCCTCCCCGGGCTCCTAGAAAGGCTCTGGAGCCTGAGGAGAGCGAAAAATGGGCCTCCTGGGCCTACCGTGCCAAAAGCGGGAGGAGCATGGGGGGGCCACATAGAATTATGGATGTGGGCACGCGTGCGTGTGACCCCACCGCGCTCCCCCCACTTTTGGCACGCAATGGCAAAAAGGTTAGCCATCACTGCTCTAGGCCAAACCTTTTTCAACCAAAGAATTGTGTAAAATTGCTTTAGACAAATAATGTTCTGGAGGTAATGATAAAGAGCAGCCAGGTTGGCTAAACACACCAAATTATATTGGTCCTAAGACAAAAACAGAACTTACATGCTTCAAATAATTTGTCTAAACCAGAGGACTATAAAAAGTTATGAACTTCGACATGCTTTGTTGAGGGTGTGGAAAAAGTATCAATATAAGTTAAATTATAAAATACCAATATGGGCAAATCCAAGACATGCAATAGAAAATATAAGTATAGAACAAAGACAGGAGGTGATTACTTACAAAGAGCTCCTTTCTACGGAAAGGGGCAGACTACAACTGAAACCTTTAAATGTGTTGAAAGAAGAAGGGATAATATATACTTGCTTTCAGTATGGTCAGCTTCAAGCTAGATGGAGGGAAGATCAAAAAATTGGTGTTATGTGCAAGGAGGAGAATTTGGTAAAACAGATTAGAGACCAGAGTCAAATGCATATTAAAGGGCTGTATAATGCATTATTGGAAATAAATTCTGAAATGGAACTGGTTAAAGATTGTATAATAAAATGGGGACAAAACTTTCAGGAACTGGTGATGATGGAAACATGGGAGAAGATTTGGGTTAGAAATGTTAAATTTACACAGGCACAAAACTTAAAAGAAATTTTTTATAAAATGTTCTACAGATGGCATTTAGACCCTAAAAAGTTATCATGTATGTATACAAATCTTCAAGCTGAATGTTGGAGATGTGATTGTGATGATGCAACTTATTATCATATTTGGTGGACCTGTAAGAAAGTTAAAGCATTTTGGATAAAAATTTGGTGACTAATGCAGAATATTTTTTTAAAAGGTTGAAATTTACTCCACAACTGTTTTTACTGGGTATAACAACAGAATGTACGGTAGTAGAGACTAAATTGATTTTAAACTTGATATCAGCAGCTAGATTGCTGATTGCACAACATTGGAAGAAGGACTCTTTGCCTACTATTGATGATTGGATACTGAAGGTGACGAACTTGGCGGAAATGACGAAAATCTCAGCGTACCTGAAGGACCATACTCAAGAAAGATATTTACGGGAATGGAGAAGATGGATTGATTATATTCAGAATAAATACCAGACAAGAAAATATCAAATAGCTTATGAATAAATGCCAATTTGAGATGTATTATGTTATCTATAGTGGAGTTAAGGTTTTAGGGGAGAATTATTACTTTAAAGTTAGTTAGTTTAATTTAGCTTATGATTGTCAATTGAATTACCCTGTATTTTGCTCCGGGAAGTCAGGGGGGGGAGGGTGGGAAGAGGGGAGGGTGGGAGGGGAAAAGGGAGGGAGGGGAAATGATGAATGACAATTTATTATGTAATGTTTGGTTGTTTGAATTATAAAAAAATAAAAAAACTTTTATAATAAAAAAAAGTTATGAACTTCAAAAAAGTATAACCTGATTCACATTGATTTTTTTCTTTAAACAAAACAAACATCATAGGTTTATTTATATTATTTAAGTTGCACAAACAGAAAATTGATTGTGGGCCAGCTACAAAACTTTGCATGATGGAAAAAATTAATAGTTTCTCCCTCTCTTTGGAACCATCTATTGTACTGACTGACTGGATTTTTTGCAACCCAGATATCATATATAATAAGATGATTAGGAGACTGGAGGCTAAAACATATGAAGAACGGTTTCAGGAACTGGGTATGTCTAGTTTAATGAAAAGAAGGACTAGGGGAGACATGATAGCAGTGTTCCAATATCTCAGGACTTGTCACAAGGAAGAGGGAGTCAAACTATTCTTCAAAACACCTGAGGGTAGAACAAGAAGCAATGGGTAGAAACTAATCAAAGAGAGAAGCAACTTAGAACTAAGGAGAAATTTCCTGAGAGTTAGAACAATTAATCAGTGGAACAACTTGCCTGCAGAAGTTGTGAATGCTCCAACACTGGAAATTATAAAGAAGATATTGGATAACCATTTGTCTGCAGTGGTGGAATTCAAATAATTTAACAACTGGTTCTCTGCCTTAATGATTTCTTCCAACAACCAGTTCACCAAACTGCTCAGAAAGTTAACAACCGGTTCTCCTGAAGTGGTGCGAACTGGCTGAGGTGTAGGGTTTCCTGCCTGGGCAGGGGGTTGGACTAGAAGACCTCCAAGGTCCTTTCCAACTCTGTTATTCTATTTCTATTTCTATATATAACTGCAATGAAACTGCCATTCCAGTGGCCCTGTTCTCACAATTTGCTTAACTGGATTAGTTCTTTGAAGATAGCCTTCTCAGCAGATCAAAAAGGAGTTAATTGATCCAGTGAGCTAATACTCAGTTGATTAAATGTACCTCAACCTAGACAGTCATCAGATACAGGGCAAAAACAAATTCCACAAATTAATCAATTCCTGCAATTAAAGTAGTCAACTGGTCCATTTTCCATATCCAGCCCTCCCTCCTCTTCTAAACAGATTGATTGGTTGATTGATTATGTACCATCAAGTTGTTTTTGGCTCCTAGTGAGCACATATGAATTTTCTCCATGATGATCTATTTCTAACCTGGGCTTTCAAATCTCCCAACTGTGTACTCATTGCCATTATAATTGTGTCCATCCCCTTGCTGTTGGCCATTGTCTTTTTCACTTCCATCCTTCCACCTTTCCCAGCACAAGAGCCTTCTCCAGAGAGCTGGGTTTTTGCCTAGTATCTAACATAGGATAATTTGTGCGTCAACTAGAACTCTGGATGTATTTTATGATGAAGGTTCATTTTCTTGGCTGTCCACAGTATTCTCAGGAATCTTCTCCAATATCAACATTCAACGCTCTTCCAATCCTGCTTCTCCAAAGTCCAACTTTTGTTTCCATAGGCTGTTACAGGGAATGCCATGGCTTGAACGATACTGATCTTTGAAAGTATAGACACATCGCATTGAATATCTTTTCCAAGGAGTTCATGGCTGCCCTGTCCAATGCTAGTCTGCAGGGTATTTCTTGACTGCTTCTTCCTTCTTCCTAAAAGGCAGACTCTATCCACCGCTTCAATATCTACACTGTCAATTCTAACCCGCTGTTACTAGTTTGGACTTCTTAATATTTAATTTTAGTCCCATGTTTTCACTGTGCTCTTTGACTTTTAGTACTAGGGCTTGCAGATCCTTTGCATTTTCAGCTATTGGAAATCTCCCCATCTATATGCTAGCAAACAATATACCTCCCAAGCCACATCTTCTGTTGCTTGCCTGGCCAACAGGGAATAGGTAAATGATTCATAAACCTTGCTAATTCTCTCCTAAAGCAGGAGGAATACTAGATACTTCCCAGGTGAAAAGGATGCTTAGTTTATTTTCCCCAAATTATGATTTTTGATCCAGTTTTCTGCTGCCTAAATCGGCAGTAAGATTTAACTAGGCTAAAGAGGTGATGGGAAGAAACCTGGTATAGGAATATGTAACTAACTAGGGATTATTGAATGATGAACTAAAAATAAAACCGCTACTATGGCAATGCTTTCATGATGTGAACATCTTGTGGGTTTTCAGTTCCATGGTTCTTTCAAAGCTGTTCAAGCTGGTAGACATATATTTTCAATGCATGCATTTGACTTATTATTTGGCAATTTGTTCAGTGCCTCAGTCCAAGTTCACTCTAGGCAGCTTACAAATTGATCGTTTAGGTACCATCAAGTGATTTTTCTAACCCTAGCAACCACATAGATAGATTTTCTCCATGACAACCTATCCCTAACCTGGTCTTTCAGGTTTTCCAACATTGTACCCATTGCCATTGTAACTGAGTCAATTCACATTACTGGTGGTCATCCTCTTTACTCCTCAGCATTACAGCTTCTCTAAAGAGCTAGGCCTTCACATAATGTGTCTGAAATAGGATAATTTGAGCTTGGTCATTTGTGCCTCAGGTAAGAACTCTGGGTTGATTTATTTGATTATCCATTTGTTTGTTTTCTTGGCTGTCTATAGTATCTTCAGGAGATTTCTCCAACACTAAGTTTCAAAAATGTCAATACTCTTTCCATCCTGCTTCTTCGGAGCCCAACTTTCATTTCCATAGAGTGTCACAGAGAATATGAATGCTGCACGATTCAGATCTCTCTGGGTATAGACATATCACATCAGTTGAGTATCTTTTACAAGGCTTTCGTGGCTATTCTATCAGATGCTATTTTGGGTTTGACAACAGTATATGTTTTTTTCCCAAGTATTTATTTCTTTATTGTTGATCTTAAAAGCCAGCAGCTATCTACCACTGTCAGTCCTAGGATTGGTTGTTGTGCCTATTTTCAATAGTTTGGTCATCTTTATATTTAAATATAGTCCTATTTTTTCACTGTGTTCTTAACTTTCATTAGTATGGTTTGCAGAACCTTTGCATTTTTGGCAATCCGAGTAACATGGCATGGGTTATTAATGTTTCTTCCTCCAGTTTTAAAACCTTGATCATCTTCTTCCAATCCAGTTCCCGCTAATACATATTCAGCATATAGGCTGAATAAATTAAGAATGGGATGCACTCCCATATAGCATCTGGACTCTCTGGAAGTCACACAAGGGGACTGTGCTCTTGCATGGCCTCCAGACAGGTTGAAATCCAGCAGGTTCTGACAGATTCTGGAGAACCAGTAGCAGAAATTTTGAGCAGTTCGGAGAACTGTTAGTGGAAATTTTGAGTAGTTTGGAGAACTGGTAAATACCACCTCTGGCTGGCTCCAGAATGGGGTAGGAATGGAGATTTTGCAATATCCTTCCCCCAGGAGTGGGGAGGGAATGGGGATTTTGCAGTATCCTTCCCCTGCCATGCCCACCAAGCCACGTCCAGCAAACCACACCACACCCACCAAGCCACGCCTACAGAACCAGTACTAAAAAAAATTTGGATTTCACCACTGCCTTCAGAGCCAAAAAAAAAAAAAAATTGCATGAGGATGGGCTTTGGTACAGGGCAATCATTCCATAGGAGCAGCCATTTTGAATGGCAGCAGGGGCGCTAGAGCTGAAGTCAAAGTCCAGGCCTCTATTCCAGGCCCAGCCTCAGCAGTGCTGCCAAGTGTCACTTTTCAGGGTGGCCTAGATGTGTATGCGTGTGCGTGGGTGGGAGGAGGGAGATAAAGAATTGTTCCTTTTTTGTTCAGGGTGTGTTTGTGTGTTGGTACCTACCATTTGAATCAAATTAGGCGTTTTCTGAATTTTTGATATGTCAAACCCCAAAGGTTCACTATTACTAATTTAGTTTCAAGAAGAAGGGGCAATTTGTTCACTGATGTGAACCCCAGGAAATATTGTGATCCTTCGCTAACCATACAGTAATTTTCATTTTAAAAAGGGATAGAAAAGCGTGCCTTTAAATATATGTAAATCTATGTTAAACCTGAGAATCTGTAGCAATCTAGAATAATGTTAAGAAAAAGCCCTTGAAGTATATCATTCCAGAAGTGATTTCCTTCCTTTTTCTGAGTGATATTGTAGATATGGATCAGGGACCTTTTCTTGCTGGCTACTGTCTCCAGGTAGTTTCCCTCCCCCTCTGCCCCCAATAGCCAGACTCAGTTCCGGTAAAGGCTGGCGGCAACGCAATTGATTTCATGGGACAAGAACGTGGTTCAGAAGGTCGTTTCATGCACAATAGGATTTCAAAGAATCGGGAATGAAATGGCAAGTGCAGATCACCTCCTTTTGCCATCTCTTTTATTGTAAAGCAATTATCTTTTCTTTTGTTTGCATTGAGGCGACCAGACTCAAAAGTCTCGTCTGGGAAACTGTTAATAGAATTTATGCTAATTTGATGTTTCCAGCGATTACCCAGAGGGAGTGACTGGCTCTTATTTTGAAAGCAGTAAAACAAAATTAAACCAAAAAGCCTGAATCTTCGTAAGACGACCGTAAAGGACTAGTTGTCAGCTTCAGCTGATAGCCATGACCGATTTAATATATGCCGTTTGAATCTAATTCTGGATGTATGCCAACAAAAAAGACAAATCTGAGATAGCACATGTTATCGCCGTATCATCAACTTCAGTTCTCTTCATCTTTCTGCTTCAAACCTGCTCTGTTTCTGCTGAAGCAGAATTAGATGTCTCTTTAGATTCATCCTTCCAAACGCTCTACCTGTTTCTACATCATTACCTATTTCCGTTATCAGCTGCATCAGGTGAAGTGTGAAAAAGTGTGCTGTGATTTACTTGCCCCGTGTATGTGTACATGTGTGTGCTAAGTACAGTAAGCACTCGTCAGTTACTAAATTTTACTAGAATCAACAGAAGGAAGATTTACAGCTGCCTAATTGTATCTTCGTCACAAGGAATGAAACAGCAGTATTCTTTATTGCTTTGCAGCAAGTGAATATGTGTGTACGTAGGAAAAAGATAAAGTGAAGACTACAGATAAATTAGACTCCTTCTTCAGCAAGGCAGAAGAAAACCCATATTCTGTACTCCAGACTCTCCAGGAGGTTACAAAACCTATAATTAAGAAGCAGCATATATGATAGGAATAGAAATTGTGGATTATGGAAGTTATAGTCCAGCAAATGTAGAAGGAACCAGTTCAAAGAAGATCCTTCTAAACAAATGGTAAATAAATGCATACTGGAAAAAACAGATAATAGGTATTTGATGGTCAACTGCTGGAGAAGCTATGGAATCTGAAGATGTAGAAAGGATAAAAGGGCTATTCAAGATTAAAGCAATGAGGGACAGGGAAGGGACAGGCATAGTAGGGGTTGTTTTCTAGCATAGCGATAGATTCTTTTTTAAAAAAAACTTTATTCTTTATTTTAGAAGATTTCAAAAAAGCACTAGAATATACAGACCTGAATAACACAATGACACAGTTGTAAAGGACCTTGGAAATCTTCTAATCCAACCCCCTGCTCATGCAGGAAACCCTATACCATTTCAGACAATTTCATACAACAATAGCAAAATTAAAACTAAATGAGACAAGAAAGAAGAAGAAAGTCCCCTCAATCCCATAAAGAGACTAAAAATAGCAATAGCAATAACACTTAGATCAGTGGTTCTCAACCTGTGGGTCGGGACCCCTTTCGAACGACCCTTTCACAGGGGTCACCTAAGACCATCCGAAAACACATATTTTCAATGTGACAACATAGAACATGAGGAACTTTATTAAAGGGTCGCGGCATTAGGAAGGTTGAGACCCACTGACTTAGATATATACAGTGCTTTACAGCCCTCTCTAAGCGGTTTACAGAGTCAGCCTATTGCCTCCAACAATCTGGCTCCTCATTTTACCCACCTCGGAAGGATGGAAGGCTGAGTGAGTCAAACTTGAGCCATTCAGAATCAAACTCCTGGCAACGAACAGTGGGTTAGCCTGCAATACTGCATTCTAACCACTGCGCCACCACGGCTCTTATTAATATAACAAATGTTTATATTTATATTTATAAATACAAAAAAATGTAACAAATAGCACAGCAGTAGGTTGAAAATGTCCTTCCTTATTTTGCCACTTGTCATATATATTATGTTAAAAGTATAAATGGGCTACACTGGTAAATTCAAGCTTGGCTTTATTATCAAGCAAGATTAGCTTCCAAACTAAAATATTTCAGTGGCATTTTAGTTTAAAACCCTCAAAGAGAGATGAATATCATTTTTTTTAAAAAGTCAAACAAAACTGCAAATATGTCTGTATTGATAAAAATCTATGGACTGGTTTCACAAATCAGGATGCATTTTTATATAGACCCACAGGAAAAAAAGGAACTAGAAAAAATGCAAATGTGCCTGCACCACTTTAAAATCAATATGCATAGCATTGCTAACCTGAACCACATCATCCAGTGCACCCAAACCACCACTGCGTGTATTGTCCAACTTCTCATTTTAAAAAAAGATAAAATAGGATAAGCAGACATTCAGCAAATTGTATCTGATATCCTATCTACTCATACAGGAAGCTTCTTTTAAATTCTAATTTTTGAGTATGACAATATGCCCCTCCCTCCCAAGTCTGTCCCAGAGAGTTCCTTAGCCCTTTGGAGCAAAATATGGATATTTCAGGGTATCCATTCCTCTTGGAATTTCTTCCGCACTGAGAAAAACCTTCAAAGACATTATCATGGTAATAATAATATAGGATAACAGTAGTCAGCTTGACTAGAACTATGTGATCAAAACATAAAAAAAAAAACCCCTGCTAAGGATCTCTATGAAAATTATGTAAGAAAAACTCCAGCATGTTTTATTCCCTATAGTATCTAATCACATGGCTTTGGGAAACTCGTGAATGATTTTGTTTGAGCTCATACTCTGCAACAGAGGGTATTCAAAAGCAGGCCACTTCTGCTTCAGAAACTGAGAAAAATATATAATCAATGAGAATATGAGTAGTGGGTGCTGGTAGTTCCTCCCCCCACTCCAGTGGTGGGTTGCCCCCAGTTCAGACCGGTTCGCAAGAACCGGTAGTAAAACTGGCGGGAGGCTCCGCCCACTGATCCGGACATCATCATATGTGATCTGCACATGCGCAGAAGAGAGAGAGCGAGAGCAAACCGGTAGTAAAGGTAAGTGGAACCCACCCCTGCCCCATTCCCCAAATTTATAGTACTGATTGAAGTGAATGGATTTTAGGCAGTTTAATTCTGTGTAGGATACCAGTTCTTCTTCAATGAGGCTTAAACCAAGAGTCACCAAAGTGCCATATCTATGCCGTAATGTAAATAGATTGTAGCCTCCTCGAACATAAAGTGGAGGATGCATTGAATTAAGATCATTCTTTGTAAGGCCAGTTCAGCTTTCTGGTCGAAAGCAAAAGAACTATAGCAGAGTTCAATGAGGGAAAGGAACTTGTGACGTTGAGAGGCCTTTTCCATATTTTGCATATGAACTGTAGTTGCTGGGAGAATAGGATTTTTTGTTTTTTCTTGCTAGTGAAACATGGCTGCTGATATGGGACAAATGGTAGCATTTGGTTAGCCCAGTAACTACTGCTACTTAATCCCTGTCCCCCCCATAAATACCTTGAGTGTTTTTATGAGGTCTTGTAAGCTGTTACTGAAAATTTGAATAGCAAGTTTGCAAATGAGCATTTGAAATATGTTCCATGATTGACGCAATGCAAGACAAGTTATCCTTGAAAAAGTAGTTAGAGCAAAAATATGCTGCTTTGTGGAGGTTGGCTAGCTGATTGTCCAACCTTTTATGTCTTGCTGTCATACAGTACATCAGACTAGCATGGTGCTGATCCCATCTATCACCATTCCTAACATTCAGATACTAGATTGTAGTGTTTCTGCTCCAATAACTGTTACTCAACAGCAGTAGCTGAGATCCTAGTATTGCCTGTTCAATCTACTGATTGCTTCTTCTGTACAAAGAGCCTTCACTTCATTATACAATTGAAGTATTTTATATTTAAAACACAATGCAAAGAAGTGTGCAAGATATAGTTTCTAGAAAATATAGTGCTGGAGCATGGATAGCAACGAAAGAATCCCATACCATATTGAGATAGTCAAGAAAGCATGTCAGTCTCTTTAAGGAAATCCTGTAACTTTGAGTGGGAGGAAATTGTAATAGTATCATAGCATGTGGGTAAACAAAGACCAGGGAGCTAAAATATATATCATTTATTCAATTGTCTAAAAGAAATTAAAGTTATCTGAGTAATTATTCACCAGCAACAGTGTATAAAAACAAAAGATAGCCAGGTAAAAAGAGAGCGATTCAAGAACACATTGATTAAAGTTGCCTGAAGTGTGGAAAACGTTCTTCATTCAGTCCATGCCATCTTGTCATTAGCTTGTGTCTTTCTTGCAAGTCTGCTTCCTTTCCATCCAGTTCCATCAGGTGACGCTGTAGCCTTTGGGATAAATCACGGAGTCTTTCCGGGAAGAGATGCTGCCACTATCTCTCTGCCAGGACTCTACCCTGGAGCGTGTTTTGTTAGAGTCTTCACTGCCTTGGCGATAAATGACAGATCCAAGGAGATAATTTTGCAATTTGTTTTTTTCTTTTTTAAGCACCACGAAGCAGAGTCTAAGCTCAGGATGTAGAACCATCCCTGTGGTGTTAAACTAATGTAGGTGCTCCGTGAGAGCAATTGGGAGTGGGGAGAGATATGAGAAATTCGTTTTCAAAAGGATTTATTAACAGTGGAAAGCAGAGCTTCTGAGCCCAAGAGAAGGAAGATTGAAGACAATAGGAGTCTTCTCATTGATCTCAAAGCAGGCCTTCTGATAGACAAATCTGTGCTGTTTTCTTTCTGAAGCTCAAGGAAGATGGCAGTTTTTAAAGGTGTCACCCCAAAATAAAACCAAGGTATAAACCAGCCATTCCTGCTACATCTGAAACCAAAAATATCCCTTTGCAAATAAGTTATTTAGTAAGATGTTTCTCCCCATAACCCAATCTTTGCACCATTTATTTGGGCATTGCTATAATAGTTTCTTTTATACACAGTGAGGAAACACCACAGTTTGAGGGCGAAAAGAGGAATACTGTATTGTCTTAAGCCAATCACGTTTTAGCTGAGGCTACTGTGTGAACCCAGGTTATAGGACTAGTTTATGTTTTGGGATCTACACTCAGAAATTTGGGTGGAGTAAACCATAGTTGAAAGTAGCACCTGTTTGCGCATTCAGTTCATAAAGGAAGCAGTCTTCTATTCAAGCTGCTAAAATCCTTATGTCTAGAAAAAGTTGCTAGTGACTCAGGGAGCATACAGGTAGTTATTTCTAAGGCAGCAATGGGAGCATTGCTCCTTTTATGCTATGGGAAACTGAGTGCCAGAGATAAAGGATTTGAATTACTTTAAATAATATGGAGCATGAATCAATGATATGGTTTTCTACAGTGGAGCTAACTGAATATACAGTATGTAGAAAGGCTTTTGCGCAGGACCATCCATTTCAGTGGGCATGCATCAGAAACAGTGTGGAATAATGGTTAGAACATCAAATTACACTCAGGGAGACTTGGGTTCAGATTCCCACATCCATAAAAATCAGTGGTGGGTTTCAAATTTTTTTACTACTGGTTCTGTGGACGTGGCTTGGTGGGCGTGGCAGAGGAAGGATATTGTAAAATCTCCATTCCCATCCCACTCCAGGGGAAGGATACTGTAAAATCTCCATTCCCACCCCAATCCAAGGGAAGGTTACTGCAAAATCTCCATTTCCTCCCTATCAGTTGGGACTTGGGAGGCAGAGAATAGATGGGGGCAGGGCCAGTTAGAATTTTTACTACCGGTTCTCTGAACTACTCAAAATTTATGCTACCGGTTCTCCAGAACTGGTCAGAACCTGCTGAATACCACCTCTGATAAAAATCACCTGGTAATTTAGGCTAGTCTGTTTCCAGGTTTAATCCTATCTTACAAGGAGGGATGTGTTTTTATGATGACCAGTCAGAGAGGCAAAAATAAGCTAGAACCAGTTGTCAAACCCATTCATTTTAGAAATCAGATTTTTTTTTCCTATTGATTTGAGCCCATATCCTATAAGGGAGTTGTTCAGCAACTATGTGCCTATTCCACAGCCTTATCAAACTTCATCTTCTCTTTTTCTTCCCAGTCTGAAACTAAGATGTAAAAGTGGACATGAAAAAAAAATCAGTAGGACTGCATACAGCATCTTTAGAGATGGATACGCAAGTGAGTGGCTTAGAAATCTGCCTCAGAGAAAATCTCATTTCCAGTTCATTCACCACTGACTAACTCTGGCCTAAAGCAGTGCTCAGGGACCATGGTTTCACCAACACCACTGAGAGCTTTCTGTGTCAGTCACCTCAGTGTCCTGACATCCTATGGGGTGGGAGGAATGGGGCAGAGTCATTCAGTGCCCTGACATCTTTTGCAATGTTTTTCTAACACTGTACCAAACATAAAACTAGGGCCCTCATTTCACAACCTAGGTCTTATTCCGTCTGCCAGAGAGTAGAGCTGCCACCTGTGTTGTCCTGGCCCCATTCCAAAGTAGGAGTTTTCCTTTCTGTAGACCTTGGGGCCCACTGTTTTATTCTCCATCTAAAGATCAGTTGTGGCAGTTCAGCCTATAAGGTCTTTAATTTTAGAGTTAGGGAAATGATTCTTCTCTGTAAGGTATTTTATAAATGGGAGATCATTATCTAGCTGATTAACATAGTTCTTAAGACACATGCAAACTGTATCCATAATTTACTGAGATGTGGCACGATGAGGACAAATTAATTGAATACCAAGCATTTTATTTTTTATTTTTTTCCATTCAGTCTTTCCAAAGATGCCAGTGTTTTAGGTGGGCTGAACTCTCCATGTTTTGGTGCGTTTGCCCCCCTATAAATTAGACCGATAATGCTGGGATGGGATGAGTGTTCCATATTTTATTTATTTATTTGTAGCCTGCCTTTATTATTTTTACAAATAACTCATGACAAAGAATATATCCAGCATGCCTTACTCCTCCTATTTTCCCCACAACAACACTATGAGATGGTGTGATGTCTTCATTGGATGACTCCTCTGACTCTTCCTTGGAGGCCGGCTCAAGGGAGGATGAGCTCATTCCTGGCACATCAGGAACTGAGTTAATTAATGACTCTGAACTACCAGCTGAAGCAGATTTGGGGGGGGGGCTTTGGCTAGGGACAGTTTTCAGGTCAGTGAAGAGAAGGCAGAAGAGGCTGCTTTCCATGTTGGATCCAAGAGTACACGGGGCAGAGAAAAGAAAAGAGCAAAGGAGATCTGCCAGATTACTAGGAAGAATGCCCTGCCAGTCTTGATGAGCTGCACTGGAAAGCTATTTATCACAGCAGATAGAGGGAGGCGTTGCTGGGAACAATGTGTTTGGTTTATGGCTGTGTGTTTGTTCATGCTTCCTGCTTGACTTGGTGCCTTGGAGATTGCGAGCTTCTCTTGCCAAGTGATGTACTTTCTCGTGGATGTACTTTCAGTTTTGCCTGGTGGTTGTTTGATGGACTTGTTGGAGCATCTTTCTATTGTTTTATGGACCACATTGCCTTTGCCTTGTGGATTAATCTTGCCCTGCTTGTGGCTGGATTTATTTCGGACAGTTCTGAGGCTGGGTGAAGGAAACTGCTGGGAACATTAATAAACTCTCTAAAACACATTTACATGTGTGTGTGAGAGTGGGGCAGCATAGGTGTGTTGGGCTGAGAGAGAGAGAGAGAGAGAGAGACAGTGACTGGCACAAAGACACCCACTGCTTTTCATGGCTAAAGCAGAACTTGAACTCACCATCTCCTGCTTTCTAGTCTGCTGCCTTAACCATTAGACCAAACTGACTCTAATATACTCTATATTAGGGTTTCTACCCTCTGGAACATTATCCTGTCCCTCTCCCCTCTCCCAGATCACGGTTTTTCCTTCCTTGATATTCAAGAAGGCAGCTGAAACACCCTTCCATAGAAACGTCAGAGAATAAATGTTATCTACGGAGCTATGGTTGTGCTGTACAGTGATCTACAGAGGAGTGATGAAAGCAATTATGCAGATAGATTGTTTTGCTTTCTATTTATTTGTTATATTGCATTGTACTGTTTTATGAGCTGTGCAGAATCAAGGACTGAGGCAGCATTCAAGTATCAGCAAACAAACAATTAAATGGCAGACTTCAGACCAGCAGATTTTCTTCCAATTGGTATCTGGTGGACAAAACATCCACATTATAAGAGCCATAGTGTCACAGTGGTTAGAATGCTGTATTGCAGGCTAATTCTGCTCACTGACAGGAGTTTGATCCTGACCAGCTCAAGGTTGACTCAGCCTTCCATCCTTCCAAGGTCGGTAAAATGAGGACCCAGATTGTTGGGGGCAATATGCTGACTCTGTAAACTGCTTAGAGAGGGCTGTAAAGCACTGTGAAGCGGTATATAAGTCTAAGTGCTATTGCTATTAAAACTGCTTAGTGCTGGGATTTGTTCTGAGAACTAGAACTGAACATAGTGCTTCCATTGCTGGTTATCCCAACCTTTCTTCATTTCAGCACTGCAGCTTAGGAAAAAGGATCTATGTTTTTTTGGTTGCAAATGAGAAACCTTGATGATCTACTACAAATCACCCAGTGATATTAGTAGGAAGATCCTACTCTATCCTCAGTCTATTCTTAGCAATAAAGCATCCACATCAAGAAATATCAATTCTCAGTGAATACTCTTACGCTTTCTGTCTGTAGAAAGAAGTAAGACATCAAGAGAAATATCAGGCACAATGTCCAGAAACACCCAGAAATTCATCAAGGCTGACCAGCAGTCCTATGGCAATAAAAACAGGTGTGATGATAATATGTACATATTAGTTATTTCCCTTCACTATCCCAAAGTAGGAATAGCCTCCAGTTACCATTCAGATATTTGGGTCTCAACTCCCAGCTATTGCCAATAGCAGAAGATCTTGAATTGTAGTCCATAACAGATCTTACTCTATGTCAGATTGCCTACTGCTTGCTCTAGGTTTTCTGAAGGCAGATTCTTTTGATGAATATTTTGATTTATCTCAAGATAATGGGCCATAAATCCCCATTGGCTAGGATATGTAGAGCTGATGATCCTGTCATAAGGTTTAAATTGAAATGTTCTGTCTCTGCAGAATGACAGATAGTTGTAATATACCTAAAGCCATCAGATGACACAGTCCTCGTTTAATTCAAATTCATTCATTGGAATTCACTCTGCATTATTCTAAGATAACATCATCCTTTTTTTAAAAAAAATACACATATGTAACTGAAGGTCTATTTGTGTTCCTTTCCAAGGTTTCTAATGAAAAATCCACGGTAGGCGTGCTCCAAAAATTTCATCTCCACAGTGTTTATGCATATGTCTACCAAGCTGAAATTTAACAGATGATGCTGTTTCTCAGTTTGGTGATGAAACAATAGGAAATGCATTTTATCTGCTGAATTTTTGCGGTCAGGGAGCAGTTATGGGCATGGGAGTACTGCCAAAAAAACAATTGGCAAACCCATCCAGAATGCTTCCACAGGCTTATAGTTGATTAATTAAACTCGGGGTTTTGAAGTCAATGCATCAGCTAAGTGATGCTTTCTGAAAAATGGAAGATATCCCCCATTAGACTAGGAGAGGAAGTCTAAACTGCCAAACTCATAGAAAATAGTGAAGTGTGACAGTTATCACTTTTAATGTATTGATGTTCCAAAGTGCTCCATTAGACATAGTATTTTGCCTCTCGTGTGCCCTATGGCACGCTTTCTGATTTTGATTATTTTTTTTTTGTGGGTGTAGCTCCTTGCTACATTCTCTCATTATCTAACTATTCACCAATTTGTCCTTGGGGAGTTGTTATTTTTTGGTTTTTGACTGGAAATTTCCTATCACTGGAATTTATATCTCCTATCCCCATGATGGCGAACCTATGGCACATGTGCCTGAGGTGGCACACAGAGCCATCTTTCCGGGCACGCAAGCTGTTGGCCAACTCACCTGCAGGTGCGCATGCACACATGCCCCAGCTGGTGTTCTGGCCTCCGATGCGCATGTGCGCAATTCAGGGAACCCAGCATGCGCTCACATTTGCACATGTGTGCGAGAGTACTTGCGCACAGCATGTGCATGCACAGATGGTGATTGCGCGGGTGCATTGCATGTGTGAAAACCAAACACATGCGCAGATTATGCGATTGCGTATGCAGTGCAGGGGGGAGCTGCACAAAACTCACACACATGCGTAGATGGTGTGGTTCAGAGGTGGGTTTCAGCAGGCTCTGACCAGTTCTGGAGAACTGGTAGTGGAAATTTTGAGTAGTTCGGAGAACCGGTAGCGGAAATTTTGAGTAGTATGGATACTACCTCTGACTGGCCCCGCCCCCATCTATTCTCTGCCTCCTGAATCCTAGCTGATCGGGAGGAAATGGAGATTGTGCATTTGGTTGGGCAAGGCAATTTTAGAGAATCTCAGCCTTCCATGTTTAATGGTGTTGCACCAAAAATATACCGATTGAGCTGCTACAGTAGGCCCATCACCATTTCTACGGATCTAGCCCTGTCGTTAGGCATGGGGTAGAAGCTCCAGGTAGGAGATGCTGGAAGCAGCAGTGAATTACTGAATGACGAAGCTGCGTGTTCCTGCTGCCATCAAATGCATTGGAAGTTACTGTCTCATTGTCTGTGCGGAAATAATTTTTTCTTTAAAAAAGTGATCAGTATAATAGATTTATTCAAATAGGTGCTTAATCCTAGAGGCCACAGGTTTGAGTAATCTAGAACTGTGTGGAAATATTCATCAATGAAGCAGTTCAGAAGGAGTGGTACAAGAATTCTACATGATGCTGGAGAAATCTGAATGTGAGCTTTTTGCCTTTAAACTTCAGGAACACGATACTTCTCAAAACCTGAGACCCCAGGGACTACTGAATGTGGCTTGCTTGAGAAGAAGGTGATGTGGAAGCAAGAGTGTGGATAAAAGAGCTCAGACTAATACATTCACATTGCTACTTGTGCATTTGTTCCCAGCTAGAATGCTAATATTAACTAATTAATATTTTCTGCCTACAAGCTGCAACTGTGGTATAGGAATTAAAATGCTTGGGTTTTGTCTCACAGTCTGCAACCCTTGGCTTTTGAGAAGTGGTGTTTCCTGGCTTTTCTTTTCCAGCACCTGCATATGATCTAGCTAGAATTGTCAAACCCAGTGAAAAGAAGGTTGAGTAACAAAACTATGGGACTTGCTGCATTTGCAGATGAAATCCTATTTTCCATATGGAATAGCAATCTCCCCCCTCCTTCTACACACACACACACACATATAATTGCATTTTACAAGTGGCTATTGCCCTGAAAATGGAACAATCAGAACTTTTTAGTTCATGGTGGCTTTTTCGGATAAATCTGCTGGAGTTCAGAAGCTCTACGTACAGGTAGTCCTCAACTTACAACAGTTCATTTAGTGACCATTCGAAGTTACAAGGGCACTGAAAAATTGAGTTATGACTATTTTTCACAGTTACAACCTTTGCAGATCTGCATGATCATGTGATCAAAATTCAGATTTTTATTTATTTATTTATTTGTTCAACTTATATGCTGCCTTTCTCTGAAGACTCAAGGCGGCTTACAATGCATTTAAAAAACATATACAAAAACAATAAACATTAAAACATTAAAAACAATTAAAACCCATTCACACCATTCATGGCTGGATCTCGCCAGATCGCAGCAGCGAGATCAACGGCCCCAGGCCTGCTGGAAAAGCCAGGTCTTCACCGCTTTTCAGAAGGCCAATAGGGTGAGGATGGTCCGGATCTCAGGAGGTAACTGGTTCCAGAGAGCTGGGGCAGCCACAGAGAAGGCCCTCCCCCGTGGGCCCGCCAGCTAGCACTGTTTAGCTGACGGGACCCGGAGGAGACCGACTCTGTGGGAGCTTACCGGTTGCTGGGAGCTATGCGGCAGAAGGCGGTCTCGAAGATAACCTGGCCCTGAGCCATGTAGGGCTTTAAAGGTAATAACCAATACCTTGAATTGTGCCCGGAGACCAATAGGGAGCCAGTGCAGCTCGCAGAGAATTGGTATAATGTGGGTGTATCTAGGTGCACCCACGACAGCTCGCGCGGCTGCGTTCTGGACCAACTGTGGTCTCTGAACACTTTTCAAGGGTAGCCCCATGTAGAGCGCGTTGCAATAATCTAACCGTGAGGTGACAAGGGCATGAGTGACTGTGAGAAGAGCCACCTGATCCAAGTAGAGTCGCAATTGGTACACCAGGTGAACCTGTGCAAAGATTCCCCTAGCCACATCTGACAGATGTTGCTCTAATCTTAGCTGTGAGTCTAGGAGGACACCCAAATTGCGAGCTTGTTCTGAGTGGGACAATTTCCACCCCACCCCCCCGATGCCTGGCAACTATTTCATTCTCATGACCATTGCAGTGTCCTGGGGTCATGTGATTACTTTTTGCGACCTTCTGACCAGCAAAGTCAACGCGGAAGCCAGATTCACTTAACAACTGGGTTACTAAATTAACAACCACAGTGATTCACTTAACAACTGTGGCAAGAAAAGTCATAAAATGGGGCAAAACTCACTTAACAGATTTTTCACTTAGCAATATAAATTTTGGGCTCAATTCTGGTTGTAAATTATGAGGATTGCATATGAGGGTTATTCTGGAGGGTTCAATCAGGAAAAGGGACTAGAAAGGCAGAAACTAGCTCATTCCCAATTCATTCTCAATTCAGTTTTTCCTTGTTTCCTTGTTTTAAAATGTTTCTTAACAATTTGTAAACATCCAGAATTGATGGGAGTTGGGAAGCTCCATAATAATAACAAATAATAATATAAAGACCTGTAAATAGAAGTAGAATGACTGTGGCCAAAGAAAACAAAGATGTTACCAATAATAATAGGTGAACCACTTGAACACCATAGGCGTCGATAAATCACCATCAGTCAATTGCAAAAGGCAGCTTTACCGAGAACAGCTTGCATCCTGCAACAAGACTTAACACCATCAAAGAACAACATCTGCCTAGCCCGGGTCCTTAGGAAGGAAGGACTCAATAGGTTGATGATAATGGCAAATCCAATTTAAACATCTGGCTGACTGGGCGACCAACCATAATAATTCCTTATTCTGCAACAGGGGATCCATATGCAGCATCAATACCCACTGGGTACTAACTAACCTGTTGTGTACTATCAGTACCCAATAGATACTATCTCCGCTTTTAGCCCTTAGGTTGGTTTCCCTGTATGTACTTCTGCATATAAACCAAGTACCCACACACTTGGGGAAGGAGCTGCTACTAGAGGAAAAGCAAGTGACTGCGATAATTCTGGGTCAAACCTGAATCGATGTCCCACCCTCCCCAGTCCAGTCTTTTCTGGGCCAGAGAAAATCATTTTGTGTGCTTGATATAGCTGATTGGCTGCCACATAACCATTTCTGTATAAAGCCGTTTAAAGAAACAGAACATTTAAATCTGCCCACCGGCTGGCACCGAAGTGAAATGGGAGGCTGGTGGCAGACCTGCAAGCTATTGGATTGGATCGGGGAGGGGGGGAGGGGGCTGGGTTACAAAGATGATGCTAGAGAGGGAAGAGGCCTGACTCTCATCAGTGTGGAGGCAGCTGTTCCTGGGGCTTCATCTCTAGCCAAACCTCGCCGCCTCCGCTTGGCTCAGCCTTCAAAGCTTGAAAGGGAGGTCAGATCCTGTAGCAGACAAGCAAAATGGGAAAAGATTAGAGCCATGCATTGGCTGCCATTGGTATTAACGCTGCCTGAGGAATATTAGATTTGCAGCTCCTCCTGGGGGCCCTGCAGGCCTGTTTAGTTCCAGCAAGCTGAACAGCAAGAGACTGAAATGTTAGATGCTCAATCGCACCTCTGTATTCCAAGGAAAACCCTTTAAAAAACCCCAAAACAATCAAACCACAGGACGGGCAAAGCCGAGGCCAGCTTCTTTATCCCAGAGGGCTGAGAAAACCTACTTCTTCTCACTTCCCTTTTCCAAAATCCACTTTCCCTCACTGGGCAGCTAATTCTTCAAGAGTTGCTGAACGAGACCTCTGAATTCTGCTTAAATGGGAAGGTCAGCCTCCTGGGCAGTTCAGACCCAGGAGAGCAATTGCCATGGCAACAGCCCATCTCCAGTAAATACCGTATTAGAAGGGAAGTGCTGGCCTTGTGTTAAAAGTTGCCATCGGGGTAGAAAGGGCTGGGTTTCTCTGGAGGATAATTATCAGCCCAAAGGAGGCTTATATGTGTGTGGATCTCTCCGTGTTTGGAAATGGAACCGAAGATTTGGCTGTATCCTCCAATCCTCTAGCTGCTGCCCTTTTTGCTTAGAATAGAATAGAATAGAATAGAATAGAATAGAATAGAATAGAATAGAATAGAATAGAATAGAATAGAATAGAATAGAATAGAATAGAATAGAATAGAATTCTTTATTGGCCAAGTGTGATTGGACACACAAGGAATTTGTCTTTGGAGTATACGCTCTCAGTGTACATAAAAGAAAAGATACATTCATCAAGAATCAAAAGGTACAACACTTAATGATAGTCATAGGGTACAAATAAGCAATCAGGAAACAATATCAATATAAATCGTAAGGATACAAGCATCAAAATTATAGTCATACAATCGTAAGTGGAAGGAGGTGGGTGGTGGGAACCATGACAAGATGAATAGTAGTGCAAACTTAGTAAATAGTTTGACAGTGTTGAGGGAATTATTTGTTTAGCAGAGTGATGGCGTTCGGTAAAAAACTGTTCTTGTGTCTAGTTGCTCTGGTGTGCAGTGCTCTATAGCTTCTTCTTTTTTTCTTTGCTTTTCTTTGCTTTTCTTTGCTTTTCTTTGCTTTTCTTTGCTTTTCTTTGCTTTCTTTGCTTTCTAAGACCAGCGCCCCAAGGCCAGCATTTTCTAATTTGCCAGCATTTGATCAATAAGTATTTAATAATGAGTTAAAAGAGGAAATGGGAGGGAACAGGTAGTCCCAAAAGTGTTTTTTTTTCCCCAAGAGGCAACTAGACTTTCTGGTTTTTCTTTGAAGACGTTTCGCTCCTCACCCAAGAAGCTTCAGAAGATGAAGAAGCTTCTTGGATGAGAAGCGAAATGTCCTCAGAGAAAAACCAGTAAGTCCAGTTGCCTCTTGGGGAAAAAAAGGCACCTTTGGGACAACTATGACCTGGATGACTGAGAATCTCTATAGACATCGAGGGAACAGGTTGAGAAGTTGCTGAGCTCCATAGGAGAGCAAAAGATTTTTCTACATGTAACCTCACCTTCTCCAACTTGACGCCATCCAGTATCTGGCTCATATTGAATGGGAATTATGAGATTTGGTCCAACATATCAGGATGCTTCCAAGTTGGAGTATACTACTATAACTTCCAAGTAAAGTTGTTTTCTCGCTATTTCCTAGAAAGACAGAGGAACTGTGTTTATATTGTATCTTTCTTTCAGAAACGCTATATTGGGTATGTAATGAGCTCCCCTCTCGATTTTATCTTCATCCTAACCCTGCAAAGTTGATTAAGAAGAGAGAGAATAGTATTAATATACCCAATTAGTTTCATGGCTGAATGTGCATTTGACCTGAACGGGGTTGCTGGAGTGTAATATTCAGCCACATGAGCTCATAAAAACCTGTTAAAGCTGAAGATTTGGGGTTCTGTAAAATATATAGTGTTATTCTGGCAGTTTTTCTCCACAATATCAAATAAAAGATCCCTTCCCATTGCCTGCAACTGAATCTTTTCAACTGGGGAATGAAGCAGAGACTTTCTAAGTGCACATTTTCTTTTCCTCTGAGCCAAGTCTCCTGTCCCCAAAATTTAATTTTAAAGCATGACTAAATATGAATGAACTGGAGTGCTTTATACCTAGGTGTCCAGACTGTGTTGTTGTTGTTTTAATTATTATTTTGGCCTTGATCTAGCAAATCGAGCTCAAACCTGGGGGCAATTTAGGTTAATTGACAATAACATTGCTTAGGAAACATCAGTGAAAGCGGAGAGGAAGGATATTAGCCTTAACATTAAATGTCTCTCTGTCAAACTGAGCAAGTTGGCAGGCCTGCATCTGATACCCATGAAGAATGCTAAATGAGCCAAATATGGACGAGTGATACAAGAGTATTTGTCATATGCCTTCAGTTGCATGCAAGCCCTTTCAGACAGATGGCTTGCAAATGCCTGGACATGGAGATGCTGCCAGTGTATGTCCAATGGTGGATAAGGAGTAGTGGTGAATTGTGATGCATGTTTGGTCCTTAAACCCTGGATTTGGGTTACTGTTTTTAATCTGAATGGTTTGCAAGCAAGTTCTGTATGGATCCCCAACCCCAACACTGAGAAAAGCAAACAGCTGTTCCCTATTGGTCATTTCAGTCCCTATTGATAAGAATGGAAATGTAAAATATCAGGTATGGATGGAGATATACTTCTTGTAATAGCTGGCTATCCTGTGACTCTGGTGGTTGGCTGCAGCAGAACATTTTTAAAAAATAAATCGTGCCTGCTTCCCTGTCTTTTCCCCTGCTGGATATTTTGAAATAATATTTTTTTAAAATTATAGGTCCTGGCACAATACTAAATTGTGAGCTACTGGGTAGAGATGTAAAAGGCACATATCAATATCCCTTTCCCAATCCCTGGATCCCCACCATTGTTGCTGGAAGGCATGGAGAGAGATGAAAACCCGGATTGTGGGGGCAATAAGCTGACTTTGTATAAAAAAAGAACACTGCTTAGGGGGTGGTATATACAAAAGTATGAAGGCTATTGCTTAATGCATTGTAAGCCCCCCAGAGTCTCTGGAGAAGGGCGGCATATAAATTGAACCAATAAATAACAATAAATAAATTTCAAAATAATAACAACAGAATAATAGAGTTGAAAGGGATTTTGGAGGTATTCTAGTCCAAACCCCTGTCAAAAAAAAGACCCTATATCTGTGGTGGCGAACCTATGGCACACGTGCCAGAAGTGCCGTGCAGAGCCATCTCTCCAGGCATGCGAGCCATCACCCATTGCTCTTCCGGGTTTTGGCACGCCAACCAGCTGGTCTTCACGTGCATGGCAGCACCGGAAACTGGAAGATCAGCCACCTGGTGCACATGTGCTCATCAGATGGCTGCTCTTCTGGTTTCCAGCACATGCATGCGCACCGGCCACCTGCACCGGCCACCTTCAAGTGTACATGCATACCAGAAATTGGTTTCTTCCGGTTTCTGGCGTGCACGTATGCTTGAAGACTAGGTGGCCGGTGCGTATGCGTGCCCCAGAAACTGGAAGAGCAGCCGCCCGGCACGCACATGTGTGTGCTGTGAAGACCAGCTGACTGGCACGCCAGAACCCGGAAGAGCAAGAGGTGATGGCTTGCGTGCCCGGAGAGATGGCTCTGCATGCCACTTCTGGCACACATGCCATAGGTTCGCCATCACAGGTATAGGGTCTTCTGTTTGACAGGGGGTTGGACTAGAAGACCTCCAAGATCCCTTCCAACTCTATTATTCTGTTATTATTATTTTGAAATCTCTCCCTCACTTCCAGCAACAATGGTGGGGATTGGGAAAGGGATATTGATATGTGCAAGGATATCTATGGGTATATAGGACTGCACAGTCTCACATCAACAGTAGGGCCAGTAAGGAATTGCCTTTTCATTTTTTCCACACTCCCCCACAGACTAGCAAAATGCTAGAGTTGGTAAGTGATTAGAATTGGTCTAAATATATGATTGCTTAATGCTAAAGACAGGGAGCATTAAATGAGAAGTGCAGAGGGATCATGAAACATGATAGCATCTGCAGGCTTCTGACACGCTTGTTTTCTAGCAACAGATCCCAAACGTTTGTTCGTTTATTTGAATCATTTGTGTATTACTTAGCCTGAACCTGGTTCTTACTTAGGAGAGTTAAATCAGTGATGTCCCCTGTGCAGCACAGATTGCAGCAGACAGCAACATGATCTGCCTTGCATCACATGCTTTTGCCAACTGGAGAACAGATGCGCTGCTATTGCGTCCAACTTATTTTTAAATGTTACTCTGTGTATGTGTTTATGAATCACCACCCGGTGGCTGAGGTTTGTATTTTCCTTTATACCATTAAATATTATCTGTCAAGTGGAATGTTCTTCCCACCCATTGCCCCCACTACCTCCATCACATGTGATTGGCTGTCACTGGCCCCAATTTAAATCATCCATGATATTTGCTAATTAGTTATTCCCAGATGCCTTTCTGACACCCTCCCACCTCCAGATACCAAAATGCGTGGTACGGTAATTTTAATGGGAGCCAGAAATAAATCAGAAGCAAAAACTACTATCATTTTGCGATCCTGGGTTTCTTATACTCACTGGTAGGTTCACAAGGGTTCACAAGACTGAAGTTCAGTCAGCTAGGTTGCAATAATATAAATAAGGGGCAGATTATCAGTTGTTGTAATAAGCAACAAGCATCATATGGCTCAGCTAAATTTTGTCCATGGATAATAAAAGAGCACATGCTGTGTGTGGAGAAAGTCCTAAGTTTCCCTAATAGAAAAATAAGGGGGAGCCTGTAAAGCAACAGATATCGATAAAACTACAATTCCCAGCACCCTCAGAGAGGTCAGGGAGCAAAAACGAGGTTGTGTATTATCACTGTCTCCTAGAATAGAGGCAATACTGAGTTAGGTCGATCAAGAAGTAGAAGAATCTGCTTCTGTGTAAAGCAGTTTCAAAGGACAGTCACTTATTCCTCTTCTTTGCAGTGACTCCCATTTAAAAAAAAAACCCTCTTCTTGGCATGACGATGAAATTTTATTACAGCTTTAGCTGGACAAAATGGAGGTTAGTTTAAAGCTGGATCGCAATGCAGAGGGGACATTTTCAAGGAGAGGGTACGGTTTTAGAAAAATGAAAGCTTAGACCTTCCATCTCTAAAGTATCCTCCCCATGCTCCCATGCAGCAGTGACACTATAAAACAGGATTAATTTACAACAATGAGGATTAAGCCTTGCCGAGCAAGAATACATTTTAATCTCTGATTAGCTGTTGACGAGAGTGTTTTCTTGGATATGGGCTAAGGGATGGTGATCGGGACCTGAGAAAAAGAGCTGAGGTTGGATACTTAGGAGAAGAGATTCTGTCTCTCTAAGAAGCCTCTAGGCTACATCTGAAACCAATGTGGGGCTGGGTTACAGCTGCAGACTGGAGCTTTCCACGTGCCTAATTTACCATTTCTAGGTGATAAAAGGAGTGTTTATCTCTTATCTTCACAGCAGCCTTCTGGAGTGCAGAGCTGCAACCAATATACCCACACTGGGGCTCTCAATCATTCCGGAGCTCAAACACAACTCCAATAGCAGCAAATTAGTCAAATGAAAAGGAAGAAAGGAAAGAGATAATTCCATTCTTTTGTCCTGAATTGCCCTGCCAACTATTCCAGATACTAATCATACGCAGCAAAGCTAGACCAAACAGAGAAAAATTCATGATTAATGGAATTGAACATTAGATGAACCAGAGCCCATTTGAAAAACTGATCAAGGGCGGTGGTGGCAGGGAGGATAGCTTCCCCCCTTGCACAGTCCTTTTTCTTTAATGAATTTCCCAACTGTTATGTCCTTATAAGGACATCCGGCCGGGGATTGGTTAATCCTCCGGGCGGGAAAGTTAAACCGCTGTCATTGGACGGCTGGTCTGCCGGAGCGCTATAAAAAGGGCTCCGGCAGCACAGCCGTTCGTCTGTTCTGACTTAGTTAAGAGCTGAATAAAACTTGTTGAGCAGACCCCGCTGGTCTTGTCTTCTTTCCTGCGCCTGATCTAACACCAACCAATGGTAAAAAAAAAAAAAAGAAAAGAAAAAAGTCTTCTCTCCAATCCCTATCCATTGGAGATTGTTACGACCCTTTGTGGCAGCGGAGTCGGACAGTGAGGAGGCTGGGGAGGAACATGGGCCAGTCCTGGAGTCTGGGGAAGGCCCGGATGAGGGCTCTGGATCAGAGGCAGAGATGGGACCAGGGCCATCTGGGAGTGATGCGCGGACTCCGGAGCCCCCAGAGTCAGACAGCAGAGAGGCAGAGGAACAGGAGGAATCTGTTCCTAGTGAACACATGCACAGAGCTGCCAGAGGGCAAGAGCAGCTAAAGCAAAAGGGACGACTTGGGAATAAGGCCAAGAGATGATTGGCCCCTCCCATAAGGCTTAAAAGAGAAACAAAGGCACTTGCGCCTTTTTGCAGGACAGCAACGTTGCTAACTCCATTTCCAGTCAGCATCTCTTGTTTGTTTCTGAACTCCGTGGGGCTTTGCCAAGTAAGGCCTTTGGCAGGGTGTCAAGGAAGATAAAAGTTGGTGATTATTCTGAAGGACTTCTTCTGAAGGATTTGTTTTGCAACTAATTGGCACTCAGCTGGGAATGAACGTAATTCGCAGCTGTTACAATAAAATAGGTTTGTTTGGGACTAATTGTGTATTGTAATGACTCAGTAAGCCTAGGTTATAACAGAGGTGGTATTCACTTACTTTCCCTACCAGTATGCAAATGTGAGCATGTGCGCGGCCTTCCACACATGTGCTGTGTTCGCCCGCGTGGCTTGCACACATGTGTGCAACTTCAAAATGTGCCTAAATAGACCAGCATAGTGCCGGGCCCACCCACAATTTCCGCTACGAGTTCTGGTGAACTGGTCCGAACCAGCTGAATACCACCTCTGCTTACTGTGATAATTTTGCACAGTATTTTGAGGATTGTGGATAGAATAATTGATAATCTGCCCATAATAAAGATGTCTAGGGACTCCCTTACAAAGCTGTTTTTTTTTGACGTTTCAGTTGTGAACAGCTGATGACCTTGAAAGCTATCAAAAAAACATTTCTGTGTTTTTGTTTTAACACGGAAATGATTTATGACTATCAAGAGTTTTTATAGGCATGCTTTGAGCCTTTAAATTTCATTCACAATGTTAAATTGGGTTCATTCCACTTCGGAATAATGATGATTTAATAGTAACAAAAATATTTTGGTTATTATTAGCAGACAGCTATGGCAGTATGGAAAAATGCCACCTTCCTTTTTCAAAACAAGTGCAAATACTTTGCTAAATATACTCTACTTTCCCGTGCGCTTTATTTAGGAGTAGAGGCCAGTTGTAAACGTATCATTTTTGTTTTAGCCAAGGTGGGTTGAGCAGTCGGTAATACATCAATTCCCTCAGGCACTTCTCTGTGAAATGGATTATCTAGATCCATTTCATTCTGTCTTGCAGCCAGAATTCAAGATGATGACTGTTTGATCTTCACCCTGATTAATTGTCTGCACCGAAAGAAAAATAGGAACTCTGTTGATTCTCCAGGACTTCTCTGGATTTTCACTCCATTAATCATGTATTTTTAGATAGTCTATATGAGCCTACTTCAATCACCCCCCTCCCATAAATAAGTGTCTATTTAACAATAGACTGGAAGAAAGGGAAGAAGTGGAATTTGACTGCATCCAGAACAGAAATTGATAGGCAAGTGACCAGAATTGTGTATTATGAGTTTTCTTTAAAGGCCCTTATTCTCCTTAAAAACATTTGCTTATTAATAACTGGGGAATAATAAAAAATGGCTTTAAAATCACTGAGCATATGCTGTGGGAGGCTGATGATTTTCTTTTTCAAGCCACTCTTTCTTTGGGAATAGAGGAATGCTCTTAAGTCATCTTCCTCCCGGATACAGTATATTGGTTTACAAACATCACATTAATTGGAAACAATGACCCACTGATTCTAATGAAGGGAAAAACTAAATTATGTGCCACATGGAATGCAGCTTCCACCGACAGCATTGAAGCATTTCTAATGGAGAAAAAAAAAAAACAACAAACCTAACCCATGGCTTCTGGTCCCACTAATCTATAAACCTATCAGGGGCTGATTTGCATATTTAGAGAAAATTCAGTCTTCATCAACAGCTGGATGACCCTGCATATTCAAATGGCAGGCTGCGTATAATCAGATTGTGCATCCTAACTTGGCGTGAGCATGGATAAACTGCAGAGAGTTCCTTATGGCAAACGCAGGCTTGGGAAAGAAACTCAGCCTGCTGCACTGTTGTCTGTTTGCATCCATTTTATTATCTTTTCTTTGCCTCCTGACAAATAGCCTGTGTAAAGGATGAGGTAACTTCAGAGAGATCAAAGGCTCTTTCTGGTCTGTGGGAAGTTTTAGCAATTGGGCTTATCAGAAGTATCCTG